>JAYESA010000004.1:308501901-309096226 GCA_036927795.1 Iris macrosiphon | reverse complement strand
GGCCTCGGAAGCTGAATCTGATCTGCCTGTGGCTGAACCTGTGCCACCCTATCCACTGCCGTCATGGCCACCTGGTGGGCGTTCTCAATGCCCAGCCTCATCACATCCACCTGACGGTGCTGCGCGTCCATCATCTCCCTGAAGAACGCAAACAACTGCGCGGCATCTACTGGAGCAGGAAGTGGTGGAGGAACCACCGGAACGACTGGGGTAGTCCTCGGATCGACAGGTGAAGGAGGATCCCCGAGAGAAGCAGATGCTCCCTCAACCGCAGGAGTAGTGAGTGGAGCGGTAGCAGCTGCCTGAATACGAGCTGGACGAGAGGTAGCAGACCTCTCCGAGGCAACTGCTGGAACGGTACGATGGGATCGTGTCTTCGGAGGCATCCTGAACACAGATCAAAAGAAGTCAATACGGCGCAAGATACGATATTATCAAAGAAGGACAGTAATATTTCAAAAGAAGCAATTTCAGAATAATTAGATTGGAATTGTTCCTAGTCGTGATTGAGTACACACTCATCCTAGATCCTAGATCCTATAGCAGGCTCGCAGCAGTACAACTAAGTTGTTGTACCACTACGACATCGCACTAATTGCGAATCGAGACCTGCATGGGCCACCACCAAAAACGTGTCACGACCCGCACCCGAAAATCGGGCATGAGTCGTGGGTACGTCCAGCCTACGCCGCAGCATCGGCGGTAGAACGCTGTCTAGGTCAACTATCTAGATAATAATCTCACACAAAAAAATCGGGCATGACCTCTCCAAAAGGAGGGCAACCACACAAACAATATATATAATCTGCCAAGATCTCAACTCCAAACGGAGGAGCAATATCAAATGATAATCACAATATACTCAATCACGAATCTAAGCACGATAAGATAACACAGAGAGTCTAACAACTAAAAAGTCTAACCACCTCCAACTACTACAACAACCACAACATCCATAATAATAATAATAATACAACAATACATCATCCAAAATAATATACAAACAAGGTCTCAATCCAAAACCGGAGACAAATCCGGTGCTAAAGCTAATAAAAACAACAACAAGATCCTAGTGATCCCGGCTACCAACCCGGAAATCACCTCTAAACTAGAGGGTCCCTGTCTGCACCATCGACAGGCTCAGGTCCATAAAACGTCGGACACCAATCCTCCGGATACTCTGAAAAATATGTCCAGTCAGGACTGGAGCAAGTACATCTCTAACAGCAGTTCCATTTAAATGATAAAAACTATAAAACAGTTATAGCAAGTAGCAAGAAAAATGGAGCAAGTATGAACAAGAAAATATGTAAGTCACTGGTGCATGAAGGTAAAGATGCAGGAGTATCAGAAACAAGATAGTAGTAACTGTAAGATACAGGAAATCTAAGCTAAGATCAAGTCCGTGCACATGAACGTGTAGTGAGTCCAGCATGAAAAACATGTAGTGAGTCAAGTCCAGAAACATGTAAGTGAGACAAGTCAAGAAATGCATGAGAGTCCAGACTATAAAGAATGAACTCGGTGTCTTTGAAATACTTGTTTCGACATGTAAACGGCTAGGGGTAAGTACGGCTCACCGCGCACTGGGTGCACGGCTGCTATCATTCCAGATTAGACCAGAGGGAGTGATTCCTGATGATGCCAGATAGGAATGTTTACATGTCTACTCGAGTATTTCCCCGCCCCGACTAATACAAGTGGATCCAAGACCCGACACGCAAATCAAGATGAGTCCAGCCTGAACATGAATGATGCCTGTAGTGATGCCTGTAGGTGATGCCAGTAGTGATTCCAGAATAGAGGCCAGAAACATGAAATGTACGTGTCGCAAGTAAATGAATCCAGAAATATCAATCAGTGTCCCGTGTGGTGCCAGAATAATCAGATGATACTATACTAGAAGCTGAATCATAATAAATATCAGATAATGAAAACTATCAGAGAATGTACTCGCCTGACGTCCTGAGCAACTGGCGATCCGAACTGGTGTCGCAAGGACCTAATGCGAAAAGCAAGGTTAAACAGGGTTCTAATGAGTTAAACAGATATAAAATAACTAAAAATAGGTTTCTAGGGTCGTTCTAGGTCAAACGGGTCAAACCGGTGAAATCTGGGTGAAAAAGTCAACTCTGGGTCCAAAAAGTCAACTCTAGGTCAAAACTAGGTCAAAAGTTGACTTTGGCGGTCAACCGAGTCAACTACGGTCAAGTCTGGGTCAAACTAGGGTGCTCCTGAAATTCTAGGTCAAACCGAGGTCATTAAGCTAGAAAACTCACAAACTCGCCTCCTTGAGATACCGGGATACCCTCGGTATCCGATACCTCAACCTAGGCTACGCACCCCGCCTAAACCCGCTAAAACCTACGCTAGCACACGTAATTATATATATATAAACATATAAAAATCATTCCAAGACAAATCCTAGGCTATTGCTCAAAAACCCCGCTCGAAACCCAATACCTTAGTTATCTTAAGGTATTGAAATACCTTGGTATCTCAAGATATTGAGGTTTCGCTCTAAAACCCCTCTAACTAGCTATCTAGCTATTGAATATATACCTAGTTATTAATCTAGGCTAGATAATATATATATATCTATCATATTTATATATATCTAAGTATGTATATACCTACGTATATATTTATCCACACACATATACATATATACCCTTTACCTTACCTACACACATATATATACATCTAACTATAATATATATATCTAGCTCTAGGTATATATATATATATATATATATATATATATATATATAGGTATCTACCAAATACCTACCTATCTATCAATCCATAGATAGATTTATCTATCTATGTATCTACTAACTACCTATCTATCTTATTTACCTAACTATCAAACCCAATATCTAACTAATAACTTAACTATCTATCTATGTAATTATCTATATGTCTATCTATTTAACTAACTATCTAATCTACCTAGTACTCTATCTATCTATTAATCTAGCATATATATCTATCAATCTATCCATCTATCTAACATACTATCTATTTATAGATATATCTATCTATCTTATGAATCTAGCTAGCTATCTATCTAACAATCTATAATATCTATCAATCTTATTCACTATCTAATATCTATCTAGTTATTTATCTAACTATCTAGATATATATATACACCCTATCAATCTATCTCCCTACTACCTCACTGCTTGTGTCACGCCCCAGTCCCAAAATGTGAGGAACTAGGTTACGTGGCATTGGCCAGCTGACACGTTTCCAAGGGTTTAATCCATTTGATGGTCCCAAAGGAACGTGCTACGCTGTCCTAGAATACTACAAATCTAATACAGGCATGTCTATCTCATCCACAGAAAATGTCAGGAAATAGTGCTGAAAATATATATAATGCTGAGTCTGATAATGTCATATTACACAACTTGTGGGAACAACCCACTGTCAAAATATAATAATAGTACAGAAAACAAGATAGACTGGGTATTGTCTATCTAGCAAAATATCTCCATCGCCTAAGAGAGAGCATCTCCTAGAATCAGGTAGATATTCTGAATGGTGTCTCCTCCAGTTCTTCCTCGGTGGCATGCCTGGTCTCCTGTCCCGGACCATACACCGTGGATAGTAGGCCTCATCTAAATCTGGAAAGGCACCAGGTCCTCAGTGGGACATAACAAGATACAGGAAAATAACATGCCAGGTATGAAATACTGAATAAATAAATAAAAGCAGGGTGCTAACCATCTAAGTGAATATGCAAGTAAAGACCTTGTAGTACGCATGGGAATGTGTAGGTTTGACATATGCTGACTTAATTCACCAATCGTGTTGACTGGCTAGTATATGTGTCATATGCCCCCGGACACACGGGTAGCTCTGCAATCGACCATCTCCGAAGAGCATGGGACGAAGGATAAGGACTCATGGAGGGGGGTGTCCCATACGTCTACTAGTTATCTTTCCCGCCCAATGTAACTAAATGCCAAGTCATACTTTTCCTGAGTTTTCCTGACAATATACTAATCCGTGATGCGTGTCACACGTACTGGTAGCTAATCAAATACGCAGCTCGCATCCCAATATGTATTGCAACCATGTTGCGTGTTCCCGTGATAGGGTTTAGGAGGATATGAGGATACCCTCTCAGATGTTGGTAGGTCTGTAAAATACTAAGTTATTTACACTATGTGTCAACGTATTTGTTGACTGTACCTGAGGCAAGCTCAGGTACTCACAGTTATATGGAATTCAGGAAAGAAGATAGCATATAACAGTATTTGAATTTAAACAGTAATTTGGCAAGGTATACTTGCCTACTTCCTGACTGTGCTGGACAACTGATCCCACTGTCAAGACTGAGGGTCCTTGTGACAGGGGGTCACTGACTGTGCTGGAGATGTTTTCTGTTTAAGATATTTACAGAATTCGTAAATACCAAATTAATAAAAGGCATAATTATATTCTTATGTAAATATATACACATAATACATATATATATATATAGAGTATATATAAGTACATATAGATATAGCATATATAGTATTAGGCATATATAGCACATATATAATAGATATATATATATATTACATATAGATATAAAGATAAGCTGAAATAAATATATATATACATACATAAGTAGTATACATATATAAATAAAAGTAAAGGGCATATATATATATAATATATATGTATTCATATATAAGTAGTATATTCATATATAGATATATATATTTATTTATATAGATATATATATATTCATATATATATTTATATAAAAGAAAAAGAAAGTGCAGAAAAATGAAATATATATATATATAGATACATATATATTAGATATATATTTATTTACATATAATAAATAAAAGAAAAGACAAGAAAAGTATATATATATAATATACATATTATAGTATTATATATTTATGTAGATATATATATAGATACATATATATACATATATATATATATATATATAAGAGAAGAAAATGCTGAAAATAAAAATATATATATATATATACATATATATATTAGCATATAGTATAAATAATAATGAAAAGCATTTATATAATATTTATAATATACATATACATATAATAAATAAATAAAACAATATACATACATATATATAGATATATGTATATATATAAGAGAAAAGGAAATACATATATATTAAAGAAGATAAAATAATATATATATATATATACATATATATATATATATTCTGTATTAATAATAATAATTATTATTTATAATATAAATATATATATAACATATATATAGTAATACATATTTAAGTAAATATATAGATATACATATAGATATAATACATATGTATATATATAATAAAATAAATAAAAACAGAAAAAGAAAGCTGTAAATATATATAATATTTATATATTATACTGTATAATATACACAGCATATTATATATATTATATATATAATAGTATTTAGATAATATATAAATACATATATATATATATAGATATATATATATATATACATAATACAAAAATGTATATATAAATATATATATAAATAAAAAAATGCAGAAAATATATAAATACATATATATACTGTATGTACAGTATTATAGTATATAATAATATATAATTAATTATATATAATAACATATATATATATATTAATAATCATAAATATATACATATATATATATACATATACACACGTATACATAAAATAATACGTATACGTACATAATAGGGGGGGTACTGTTCCGGTCAGGCCGGTGGGGCCCTAGGCTCGTCGCCGGCGGGAGCACGGCGGCGGAGGAGGCGGCGGCTGGCCGTGGCGGTGGCTGCAAACGGCAGCAGCAGCTATCAACAGCAGCAGCAGCGGGGCTTGCGGAGGCTGCTGCGGCGTCAGCGGCGGTGGTGCGGTCGGTGCAGGGCGGGGGATCGGCGGAGGAGATGGTGGTGGTGAGTTTGGTA
The DNA here is from genome assembly GCA_036927795.1 of Iris macrosiphon. Classification (NCBI taxonomy): domain Eukaryota; kingdom Viridiplantae; phylum Streptophyta; class Magnoliopsida; order Asparagales; family Iridaceae; genus Iris; species Iris macrosiphon. The sequence goes on along the minus strand of JAYESA010000004.1, from coordinate 309,090,287 downwards.
GTGGTGGTGGGGGTCTACGGTGGCGGTGGAGGTGGCTGGAGGCGGTCGGGATGGGGGTGGTGGTGTAGTCGGGGAGAGTGGTCGGGGCGCTGTGGAGGTGATGGCGGCGGCTGTGGTGGTCGGGGGTGGCAGGGGGTTGGTCGGAACGGTGGAGGAGGGGGAGGCGAGGCGTTTGGGGGTGGTGTTGGTGGTCGACGACGGCCGGAGGCGGTGGTGGAAGTGGTTCGGGTGGTGGTGGCTGTGGGTGTTGGTGTTGGTGGAGTTGGTTTGTAGGGGCTGCCGGCGGTGGTGCGGCCGGCTAGGGCGGGGCTCCGGTGGTCGGGGAGGAGGGAAGGGAGGTGGCGAGGGGTTGGGCAGGGGTTCGGTGGGCGGAGGGTGGCTGTGGTGGTGGTGGTTTGAGTTGGAATGGGGGGGGGCTCTGGTCGGGTATTTATAGGGTTGGGTGAGTGGCATAAGTGGTAAATAGGTTGAAGTCTAGGGGTGTTTTGGGTATTTAGGTTTATTAGGATATTTATGCAGCCATTTTAGATATTTTGGGGGTCCCACATGACACGTGTGCGGTCCACATTCACCAGCCAATGAGGTGATGCCACCTCACACTGGAAATTTGCATAAAAACCCCTAAAATTTCATAAATTGCACTTAGGTCCTAAAATAGGTATTTTGCGTAATTACGCAATTTGTCTGATAAATTACCCTGTTCCCAGAAAATACTAAAATGCTCAGAATTGAGAGGGAAAAGCTGTAGGAGGGTCCTGAGGGGGTGGGGGTGATTCTGGGCAGGGGTAGGGCCTGGTTTCTTGGTGATACGGGGCATCGTATTTATTATTTAATAAATACTGCGCACGGTGTTCTATAATTTTTTTAGAGGCAGGTAGGGCCATAATTTCACTACGGTGTCAATATACTAATTGTAGTATATTAAAAGTAGAATATTATCGTATTTTTGTTTGGGCAAAACTGGTGCAGGTTGGTCCTCAATCTCTAGGGGTACAGAGATGGTTAAAGAGCAAGAAATAAAATAGGAATTAAATACAACTTTTGTAACGATACTTGTGCGTCTCAAACGAAGCTCAAAATTAAGCGTCTGGGAGTTGCACAAAAATCAGGAAATTAGTTTAACATGTCTAGGACAGGTATATGAATTTTGTTTGGGAATTACAGCTAGTGTAATGCTCTAATTAATTATGTGAAGTACAGGTGCATAATTAATAGGATATATAAACAAAATAAATTTTTAAAAGTTACAGAAATTCTAATTAGCTAAAATTAATCCTAAATTACTGAAATCTGGTCGAGGGAGTTTACAATCTACCCTCCTTAGAATATTTCGTCCTCGAAATAGAAACAGACATATAATAAAATGAAATATTGTTTTGAAATATTAGGACATACCCTGGTTTGGAAATAGATGGGGAAAACGTTGTCGGATATCCTCTTCTCGTTCCCAGGTTGATTCACCTGGTGCATGATGTCTCCATGCAACACGAACTAGAGGGATAGTCTGGCCTCGCAACACCTTCTCGCTACGATCTAGGATCTCTACAGGTTCCTCCTGGTACGATAGGCTTGGGCCGACGGTGATCTCTGAATAGTTCAGTACATGACTTGGGTCTGGAATGTACCTCCTCAGCTGGGATACGTGGAAGACGTCATGCACTCCTTCCAAAGTCTGGGGTAGGGCTAGCTTGTAGGCAACTTCTCCGATGCGTTCTAGTACATCGAAGGGTCCAATGTACCTTGGACTCAGCTTTCCTCTTCTCCCAAATCTGATAGTACCTCGGGTGGGTGAGATTTTTAAAAACACATGCTCTCCCACTTGGAACTCTAAAGGTCGTCGATGAACATTTGCCCAGTGCTTCTGTCGGTCTTGTGCAGCTCGTAGGTGTCCTTGTATCTTCTTTACCTTCTCCACCGTACGAACAACCAGTTCTGGTCCCAAGATCTGTCTTTCGCCAACATCGCTCCAGCATACTGGAGAACGACATTTCCTGCCATACAATGCTTCAAAGGGAGCCATTTGAATGCTCGCTTGATAGCTATTGTTGTAGGAAAATTCTACCAGGTGCAAATGATCTTCCCATGATCCGCTGAAATCAAGCATGCAGGCTCTCAGCATATCTTCAAGTGTCTGGATTGTGCGTTCTGATTGGCCATCTGTTTGCGGGTGGTACGAGGTGCTGAACTTAAGGCGGGTACCAAGACTTTCTTGCATACTTCGCCAAAAGTACGATGTAAATCTCGTATCTCTGTCAGATATTATGCTGACTGGTACTCCATGCAGACGCACTATCTCCTTCATGTACATGTCTGCCAAGACTTCGGTAGATTGTCCGACTCTGAAAGGTAGGAAATGAGCAGCCTTTGTGAGTCTATCTACGATCACCCATACAGCATTACGACCACTGGGACTTCTTGGGAAGCCCGTAACAAAGTCCATCGTAATGTGTTCCCATTTCCACTCGGGTATTGGGAGGGGTTGAAGTAGACCTGCTGATTTCTGATGTTCAGCTTTGACTTGCTGACACACCAGGCACTTTGCCACAAAGCGTGCTATTTCTCGCTTCATTCCATGCCACCAGTAGTATTGTCTCAGATCTCTGTACATCTTTGTGCCTCCAGGATGTATAGAGTATGTTGAGGTGTGAGCTTCTGACATCAGCTCCTCACGAAGTTCTCCATTTGGAACATAAAGGCGTTCTCCACATCTTAGCGTCCCATCTTCGTGTATGCGGCATCCTGTCTGGATTCCAGCCTCTGTTCTTTGTCGAAGCCTCTGAAATCTTGCATCTGCTGGTAGAGCAGCTTTGATTCTTTCGACCAATGTTGATTGTAGCTGGTAGTTCGATAATTGACCGTCAATTCTTGGCATAATGACCGTTATTCCCAACTTTTCTAGATCTTTCAGCAGACCTGGTTGGGTGATCATAAAGAATGCCGATGGTCTTCTGCTTAGTGCATCAGCCACTACATTAGCCTTTCCTGGATGGTACTGCAGATCGATCTCGAAGTCTGTCATTACTTCGAGCCATCGTCTTTGTCTTAGGTTCAGGTCCTTCTGAGTGTAGACATATTTCAGGCTCTTGTGATCGGTGAATATTTCTACTCGTTCGCCGTATAGGTAATGTCTCCAAAGCTTCAGGGCGAAGATGACGGCGGCAAGCTCCAAGTCGTGAGTGGGGTAGTTCTTCTCATGAGTTCTCAATTGTCTTGAGGCATAAGCTACAACCTTCCCATGTTGCATTAAGACACAACCCAATCCTTTTCCGGATGCATCGCTATAGATGACGAAACCTCCGGATCCGGATGGTATGGTCAAGATGGGGGCAGTAGTCAGACGCTTCTTCAACTCATCAAAACCTGTCTGGCATTCCTCAGACCAGATGAACTCCTGGTCCTTGCGGGTAAGACGGGTAATTGGCTCTGCGATTCTTGCAAAGTTTTCTACGAACCTCCGGTAATATCCGGCAAGTCCTAGAAAGCTTCTCACCTCTGAGACGTTGGTAGGGGTAGGCCATGTCTCGACAGATGAGATCTTTGCTGGGTCCACCGAGATGCCTTCTCCTGTGATCACGTGTCCCAGAAAAGCGACACGATCAAGGAAGAACTCGCACTTGCTTAGTTTAGCAAAAAGGTTCTCACGTCTCAGCGTCTCTAGCACTAGTCTCAAGTGCTCTTCGTGCTCCTCATGGCTTTTTGAATACACCAAGATGTCGTCGATGAACACTACCACGAACTGGTCCAGATATTGGTGGAAGACTCTGTTCATCAGGTTCATAAATACGGCTGGTGCATTAGTCAGTCCAAATGGCATCACCAGGAACTCGTAATGACCATAGCGAGTCCTGAATGCTGTCTTTGGAATGTCTTCTCTCCGTACTTTGACCTGATGATAGCCAGATCTCAAGTCTATTTTTGAGAATACCACAGCTCCCGTCAGTTGGTCGAACAGATCGTCAATTCGCGGCAAGGGGTACTTGTTTTTGATTGTCAAAGCGTTGAGGGCTCTGTAATCAATACACATCCGATATGTTCCGTCCTTCTTTGGTACAAACAACACTGGTGCTCCCCAGGGTGATGCACTAGGACGAACAAATCCCTTGATTTGCAGTTCTTCAAGTTGCAGCTTCAGCTCGTCAAGCTCCTTCTTTGCCAGTCGGTACACATTTGAGGATACCGGTGCAGCTCCGGGTATCAGCTCAATAGTGAACTCTACTTCTCTGTCAGGTGGTAGGCCTGGCAATTCCTCTGGAAATACGTCTTCGAATTCTGCAATGAGTGCTGGGGGTTCTATCTCCATCGCCATGTAAGTTCCAGGAGTCTGGCTTACTCCTTGCTCGATGGTACCTCGTACGTATTCGAATTCAGGTTGCCCGGGTGGTCTAAAGATGATACTACCTTTTCGGCAGTCTAGGATAGCATTGTTCTGGATTAACCAGTCCATGCCTAAGACAACGTCGAAATTTGGCATTGGGAGTACCAAAAATCGCGCTCTTAGCTCTCTACTAGAAACAATTATTGAACATGTTTCAATAATGTTGGTAACTGGAACAATACCTCCTCCAGTAAGAATTTTCCAGCACTTGGGTAGCGGGGAAGTGATTAGTTTGTGCATGGCTACGAAACTACTAGATATGAATGACAGGGTTGCGCCAGAATCAAATAATACGGTTGCAGGTAATGATGCAACTAAAATGGTACCTGCGATGGTTTCTCCTTCAGGTTCTTCGGCAACTGCAGCTAAAGCAAAGGCTTGTCCATGCCTTTGTCCTCCGTGTTGTTGTCTGGCCTTGAACTGGCTCTCCTGAATGGCCAGAGGTGGTCCCTTCTGATATCCTCCCGATGTGGAGGGTAGCATCTTTTGGGCAGGCGTTCCTGATTTCTGCCCGTTCTGAGGAACTGCATCTTTGCGTTGCGGGCAGTCCCTAGCCATATGTTGGCTAGCTCCACAAATTAGGCAGAGTCCCTTCTTCTTTCTACAATCATTGATATAATGCCCCTTCTTGCCACAAAAGTGACAAGTCGGGAGTTCCTTCTTCTGGTAGGGCCCCGTCGTCTGATGCGTCTGATTTTGTGGACGACGGATAGGGCCTCCTGTCCCTTGCTGGTTTTTGGCCGGGAAGGTTGGATTTGAGCGTCTCGTTCCTCGGCCAATAGCTTCTTGTACCCTCGCTTCTGCAAGAACCTCCTCGTAGGAGATCCTTGACTGTGATGTCGTAAACCTCTGAAGCTCACAGGTGAGGCCGTGGTGGAATCTTTTGGCTTTCCCCAGCTCATTCGGTATCAAGATGGTACCGAATCGACTTAATCTGCTGAATTCTGCGTCGTAGGCGTCAACAGTCATGTTTCCCTGTTCCAAATGCAGAAACTGGGAGTATAAGGCATTTTGGACTGTTGCAGGGAAGTACTTGTCATTGAAGTGCTCCAAAAATTGTTCCCAAGTTTGATCTTTGCCGACGCTGCGCTCTATGGATTCCCACCAGTGATGGGCATTGCCTAAGAGTTGAGCTCTTACGGCGGTCATCCATAGATCGGGGGTAAGTTGCGAGCCTTCTAGCAGCATTTCTGTATTGGAGATCCAATCTGAGATCTCTTCTGGGGATTCGCTGCCTTTAAAGGTTTTTGGATTCATCTGGCGGAAGCCTTTGATTGTGCCCATTGGTTGGACAGGTGCTGGTGCTGGTGCTGGTGCTGGGGCAGTAGTTCTTTCCAAGGCCGCCATCAATGTCTGTCTCAAGGCCTCAGTCTGTTGCCACTGAGATTGTCTCAGGGCTTCAGTCTGCTGCCACTGAGTTTGCATCATAGCCTGGAGGAACTGGAACATCTGTGTTTGTCCTTCAAGTTGAGGCATCTGGGCAGGGAAGGCGGGAGGTGGTGGCAGTGGTGTTATGCCTGGGAGGTTTGCCCTTCATGCTGGGCTGGTGTTCCTGTCTGGACAGGATTCTGAGGAAGGTATGGAGTCATGGGGTAGACCAACATCCTCCTCGGGGATGGGTCCCTCGGGGTGGATGGGATTCCCTGGACTTCGGGCGAGGGGTCTGTTGCTGGGTCAGCCCCATCAATCGAATGTCCACCGGGTATGTCCATTTTTCTGAAGAAAATAGAATAAGAAAAGCATAAGAAATTTATAATCGACAGGATGCAAAAAGTTTGATGAAGTCAGTGTGGATGAGACCTAATATTTCTATCCTATAGCAGGCTTGCTGGGCATGTCATCATACCACTAGCAATAAACTTGACCTGCATGGGCCACCACTAAAACCATGTCACGCCCCAGTCCCAAAATGTGAGGAACTAGGTTACGTGGCATTGGCCAGCTGACACGTTTCCAAGGGTTTAATCCATTTGATGGTCCCAAAGGAACGTGCTACGCTGTCCTAGAATACTACAAATCTAATACAGGCATGTCTATCTCATCCACAGAAAATGTCAGGAAATAGTGCTGAAAATATATATAATGCTGAGTCTGATAATGTCATATTACACAACTTGTGGGAACAACCCACTGTCAAAATATAATAATAGTACAGAAAACAAGATAGACTGGGTATTGTCTATCTAGCAAAATATCTCCATCGCCTAAGAGAGAGCATCTCCTAGAATCAGGTAGATTCTGATGGTGTCTCCTCCAGTTCTTCCTCGGTGGCATGCCTGGTCTCCTGTCCCGGACCATACACCGTGGGATAGTAGGCCTCATCTAAATCTGGAAAGGCACCAGGTCCTCAGTGGGACATAACAAGATACAGGAAAATAACATGCCAGGTATGAAATACTGAATAAATAAATAAAAGCAGGGTGCTAACCATCTAAGTGAATATGCAAGTAAAGACCTTGTAGTACGCATGGGAATGTGTAGGTTTGACATATGCTGACTTAATTCACCAATCGTGTTGACTGGCTAGTATATGTGTCATATGCCCCCGGACACACGGGTAGCTCTGCAATCGACCATCTCCGAAGAGCATGGGACGAAGGATAAGGACTCATGGAGGGGGGTGTCCCATACGTCTACTAGTTATCTTTCCCGCCCAATGTAACTAAATGCCAAGTCATACTTTTCCTGAGTTTTCCTGACAATATACTAATCCGTGATGCGTGTCACACGTACTGGTAGCTAATCAAATACGCAGCTCGCATCCCAATATGTATTGCAACCATGTTGCGTGTTCCCGTGATAGGGTTTAGGAGGATATGAGGATACCCTCTCAGATGTTGGTAGGTCTGTAAAATACTAAGTTATTTACACTATGTGTCAACGTATTTGTTGACTGTACCTGAGGCAAGCTCAGGTACTCACAGTTATATGGAATTCAGGAAAGAAGATAGCATATAACAGTATTTGAATTTAAACAGTAATTTGGCAAGGTATACTTGCCTACTTCCTGACTGTGCTGGACAACTGATCCCACTGTCAAGACTGAGGGTCCTTGTGACAGGGGGTCACTGACTGTGCTGGAGATGTTTTCTGTTTAAGATATTTACAGAATTCGTAAATACCAAATTAATAAAAGGCATAATTATATTCTTATGTAAATATATACACATAATACATATATATATATATAGAGTATATATAAGTACATATAGATATAGCATATATAGTATTAGGCATATATAGCACATATATAATAGATATATATATATATTACATATAGATATAAAGATAAGCTGAAATAAATATATATATACATACATAAGTAGTATACATATATAAATAAAAGTAAAGGGCATATATATATATAATATATATGTATTCATATATAAGTAGTATATTCATATATAGATATATATATTTATTTATATAGATATATATATATTCATATATATATTTATATAAAAGAAAAAGAAAGTGCAGAAAAATGAAATATATATATATATAGATACATATATATTAGATATATATTTATTTACATATAATAAATAAAAGAAAAGACAAGAAAAGTATATATATATAATATACATATTATAGTATTATATATTTATGTAGATATATATATAGATACATATATATACATATATATATATATATATATAAGAGAAGAAAATGCTGAAAATAAAAATATATATATATATATACATATATATATTAGCATATAGTATAAATAATAATGAAAAGCATTTATATAATATTTATAATATACATATACATATAATAAATAAATAAAACAATATACATACATATATATAGATATATGTATATATATAAGAGAAAAGGAAATACATATATATTAAAGAAGATAAAATAATATATATATATATATATACATATATATATATATATTCTGTATTAATAATAATAATTATTATTTATAATATAAATATATATATAACATATATATAGTAATACATATTTAAGTAAATATATAGATATACATATAGATATAATACATATGTATATATATAATAAAATAAATAAAAACAGAAAAAGAAAGCTGTAAATATATATAATATTTATATATTATACTGTATAATATACACAGCATATTATATATATTATATATATAATAGTATTTAGATAATATATAAATACATATATATATATATAGATATATATATATATACATAATACAAAAATGTATATATAAATATATATATAAATAAAAAAATGCAGAAAATATATAAATACATATATATACTGTATGTACAGTATTATAGTATATAATAATATATAATTAATTATATATAATAACATATATATATATATTAATAATCATAAATATATACATATATATATATACATATACACACGTATACATAAAATAATACGTATACGTACATAATAGGGGGGGGTACTGTTCCGGTCAGGCCGGTGGGGCCCTAGGCTCGTCGCCGGCGGGAGCACGGCGGCGGAGGAGGCGGCGGCTGGCCGTGGCGGTGGCTGCAAACGGCAGCAGCAGCTATCAACAGCAGCAGCAGCGGGGCTTGCGGAGGCTGCTGCGGCGTCAGCGGCGGTGGTGCGGTCGGTGCAGGGCGGGGGATCGGCGGAGGAGATGGTGGTGGTGAGTTTGGTAGTGGTGGTGGGGGTCTACGGTGGCGGTGGAGGTGGCTGGAGGCGGTCGGGATGGGGGTGGTGGTGTAGTCGGGGAGAGTGGTCGGGGCGCTGTGGAGGTGATGGCGGCGGCTGTGGTGGTCGGGGGTGGCAGGGGGTTGGTCGGAACGGTGGAGGAGGGGGAGGCGAGGCGTTTGGGGGTGGTGTTGGTGGTCGACGACGGCCGGAGGCGGTGGTGGAAGTGGTTCGGGTGGTGGTGGCTGTGGGTGTTGGTGTTGGTGGAGTTGGTTTGTAGGGGCTGCCGGCGGTGGTGCGGCCGGCTAGGGCGGGGCTCCGGTGGTCGGGGAGGAGGGAAGGGAGGTGGCGAGGGGTTGGGCAGGGGTTCGGTGGGCGGAGGGTGGCTGTGGTGGTGGTGGTTTGAGTTGGAATGGGGGGGGGCTCTGGTCGGGTATTTATAGGGTTGGGTGAGTGGCATGAGTGGTAAATAGGTTGAAGTCTAGGGGTGTTTTGGGTATTTAGGTTTATTAGGATATTTATGCAGCCATTTTAGATATTTTGGGGGTCCCACATGACACGTGTGCGGTCCACATTCACCAGCCAATGAGGTGATGCCACCTCACACTGGAAATTTGCATAAAAACCCCTAAAATTTCATAAATTGCACTTAGGTCCTAAAATAGGTATTTTGCGTAATTACGCAATTTGTCTGATAAATTACCCTGTTCCCAGAAAATACTAAAATGCTCAGAATTGAGAGGGAAAAGCTGTAGGAGGGTCCTGAGGGGGTGGGGGTGATTCTGGGCAGGGGTAGGGCCTGGTTTCTTGGTGATACGGGGCATCGTATTTATTATTTAATAAATACTGCGCACGGTGTTCTATAATTTTTTTAGAGGCAGGTAGGGCCATAATTTCACTACGGTGTCAATATACTAATTGTAGTATATTAAAAGTAGAATATTATCGTATTTTTGTTTGGGCAAAACTGGTGCAGGTTGGTCCTCAATCTCTAGGGGTACAGAGATGGTTAAAGAGCAAGAAATAAAATAGGAATTAAATACAACTTTTGTAACGATACTTGTGCGTCTCAAACGAAGCTCAAAATTAAGCGTCTGGGAGTTGCACAAAAATCAGGAAATTAGTTTAACATGTCTAGGACAGGTATATGAATTTTGTTTGGGAATTACAGCTAGTGTAATGCTCTAATTAATTATGTGAAGTACAGGTGCATAATTAATAGGATATATAAACAAAATAAATTTTTAAAAGTTACAGAAATTCTAATTAGCTAAAATTAATCCTAAATTACTGAAATCTGGTCGAGGGAGTTTACAGCTTGCTACTGCTACTGCTCCTACATGTGCTGCTGCTCCTCTATGCTTGCTGATGCTGCTGCCCATGCTGCTGCCACTGCTTTTGCTGCTACTGCACCTGCTTTTGCTGCTGCTGCCACTGCTTTTGCTGCTACTGCACCTGCTATGGCTGCTATGCTGCTGCTAGCTGCTGCTACTGCAGCTTTGCTGCTGCTGCAGCTACTGCAGCTGAAGCTGCTGCTGCTGCTCCAGAATCTGCCCCCCCCTCTCTTCTCTCATACACACACACACACTCCTATATATACACATATATATATATATCTATATATATATATACACATCTATATCTATATATATATAACTAAATATCTATATATATATAACTCTCATCTACACACCCTAACACACACACACTAGCACACTCACACACTAATACACACACACACACTCACAACACTATCAACACACACACATAAATATATATACATATCTATATATATATACACACATATATATCTATATACATATAAACACTCACACACTCAAACATATATATATATATATCCTCACACACTCTCACACTCACTCTCACACAACCTCACACACACACTCTCACACACACTCACTAATGCACAACTACACACACAAACACTCATACATATATATAAATATATATACATATATACACACTCACTCAAACTCATATATATATATATAGGCACTCACTCACACTCACACACACTCACCTACGCACTAGCACACACTCACACAAGCACTCACTAACACACTCACAAACACACTCACACAAGCACTCCCTAACACGCTCACAAACACATAACCACACACAACAACACACAACCCACACGCCCCACACACGCCCAACGATCCCGACACGCCCAAACACCCAAAAATATATAAAATATAACTCGAAACCTCTAGCACACACTCCCCGATACTAACCCAACGCGCGCACAAAGCCGAAACGAGGAAACCAAGTCGAAATGGCCGTTCGGTCATTTCGACGAACACGTGGTGCGCGGCTCGGAAAACCTCCTGAAACGCACACCAAACGAACTCGGAATCGGCCCAAAATTTACCCACGCGTCCTAAACGATGTCTAGATCCTAGAAAATGCGCTCCCGCGTCGATTCTAGGCCCGTGGCGGAAACGCACACGCACTTAGAATCGGCGACGACGAAAAGCCCCAATTTCGCCCGAAACGCCCGTTTCTCCGCGACGCGGCTTCCCGTGTCCGAACGGAGACACGCTCTCACCCTCACGACACCCGACAACGTCTACCTAGGTCCATCTAACCTAGGGCATCACCCAAAATTGGGCCAAATTCGGATTCCACCCGAAATTGACACAAAACCTAGTGTCAAAGTCTCTAAACTCACCCAAACTAGTTCCAACTTCCTCCCACGGGTAGCCTAAGGGTCTAGGAAGGTTCTAAAATATTAATTACACTATAAAAGAGTAATTACAAGGGGAAATTTAGGGTTTACCTCTTGAGAGTTGGAATCCCAAGCCAAAATCTCCAAATCTCTCCAAATTCACCTCCTACAAGCTCCAAGCCTCAAATCCAAGCTCCAACACCAAATCTAGGCTCTACCCACCTAGGTTAGGGAAAGATCTAGGGTTAGGGTTACATAAAGAAGAATAGAAGAAGAAAGAGGAGAAATGGGAACTTACTTGAGAGTGGGAAGAAGAAAAGAAGAAGGAAGAGTGGAGAATGGAGAAGAAGAAGAAGAATAATGAAGAATGAAGAAGAAGAGGGAGTGGGGAGAGGGCTCCTGCTGCGTGCGGGCTGAAAATGGGGAGAGGGGTCGGGTCTCAACATGTAATAAAGGGTTACAAAGTCCAAAATACCCAAAATGCCCTCCTAACTCTCGGTTTTGGGTTTCGGGGCTCCAAATGCACTCAAACTAGTTCCAAATCTCTCCAACTAACCTCCTAAAAATAAAATAAATATTCTAAGCCCCAAAATAATACTCACAAGGGTGTGGGCTGGGTCGGACATGGGTCCACTAGGGTCTGACATGGGTCCAGGCTAGCCAAAATCCTAAAACAATCAAAATAAAAATAATAAAAAATAATGCAATCACTAATTAAATATAAATACAATTAATTATAAATAATACACAATTAACCAAATTAAAAATAAAAAAAAATACCCGGCTCTGGAAATGGGGTGGTGACAGGGAAGAAACAGAAAACGATAGATGCAGTCACGGCGGAGGGTGTTCAAAACTTTTATGTTTTTTATAGTCTATACATTGAAAAATTCCTACCTGAGATACGGAACTTCATTTGGACTATTGATGATGTTCCTGCGGATGGCCACTGTGGATACCATGCACTAGCAAGACAACTAGGCTATTCAGTGGAAGCAGGATGGCGACAGGTTAGGGCAGAGCTGTACGAGGAGTTGGAGTCGCGACTAGCCTTCTATAGCCAGATACTTGGCGAAGAAATTATTGGAGATTTGTTGGCAGGCATACCTTGTACGGAAACAGTTACTGGACCAGAGCATTACATGGATGTCCCGCCTGCTGCTTACGTCTTCTCTAATAGGTATAAGTTACCTATTGTAATTATCTCACAGGGTATTAACAATACTTTCTTTCCAATGTGTGCCCCCCCGGCCGAACACCGAGTATCCACTCTATGTTGCATTGGGCTTGTCGGACAACACTTCGTCATCCCAAGGTTGATCGCTCATTCTCCTATTCCGCCACCTTCTACGCTTTGGTATAAACACGCACCTGAGGAAGCGATCGCATGGACGACACCCTACATGGATGCAATGGCGGCCTATAAGAAGATGATGAAGATGGAGGATCCAAAAATTATGTCGGACGACTACTTTGATATTTTAATCGATTGATACTGCCCCATGTGAAGATGTATATTGTGTTGATCCATGTATGTTTAAGTGTATATTAAACTATATGTTGTACCTATTGTAATGAAAAGAGTTATGAAGATTTTGATTGTATAATGCGCATTGCTACCAATAACTTAGGACTGTCACAATTTTGACAGTCCTAGTTTACACTAGGACTGTCAAAATTGTGACAGTCCTAAAGTTTACTCACTGTCAATATGTACATTTATATAACTTTAGGACTGTCACAATTTTGACAGTCCTAGTGTAAACTAGGACTGTCAAAATTGTGACAGTCCTAAAGTTTTCTCCCTGTCAATTTTGAGGAAATATATAACTTTAGGACTGTCACTATTTTGACAGTCCTAGTGTAAACTAGGACTGTCAAAATTGTGACAGTCCTAAAGTTTTCTCCCTGTCAATTTTGAGGAAATATATAACTTTAGGACTGTCACAATTTTGACAGTCCTAGTGTAAACTAGGACTGTCAAAATTGTGACAGTCCTAAAGTTTTCTCCCTGTCAATTTTGAGGAAATATATAACTTTAGGACTGTCACTATTTTGACAGTCCTAGTGTACACTAGGACTGTCAAAATAGTGACAGTCCTAAAGTTTTTTCCCTGTCAATTTTGAGGAAATATATAACTTTAGGACTGTCACAATTTTGACAGTCCTAGTGTAAACTAGGACTGTCAAAATTGTGACAGTCCTAAAGTTTTCTCCCTGTCAATTTTGAGGAAATATATACAGATCAAAATAAACAATTAACCCACTGACCAATATGCACAGTATACAGATCAAAATAGTTATATAAAGGCAAAATAAACTCATAGTGTCACAACATAGCAAAATTAACTCAAATTGTCACAAGTCAAATTGTCACAAGTCATATTCAATCAAACTTTTACAACGTTTACAACTCAAATTATAGTTTAAAGTTTTACAACGTTTACAACTCAAATTGTCACAAGTCATGATTGTTCAAACGTCATGGCGCCTCTTCGTGCGTTGCTCTCTGGTATCCAAGAAAGGATATTCTTCAGCGTTGTCGATATTTTGGAGTTCGTCATTGATTGTCATATAATTGGAACCCTGGCAACTGACGAGGCTTCTTCCCAACTTCTTAACTTTCCTTGCCTATTCATGAAAAATGAAAATAATTGTTAGCCACAGTGACAAATATCAAACTTAAACTCTACAAGTAGGCTCACCATCTTGACCAGTGCAGTATATAAGACCGATTTGGGAGAAAGATCTGACGGTACACGCACAATATCCCCTCCGCGTTGGAACAAGGTCGGTAGTCCGACACCGGCGTAGTAGGCGAGGTAGTCGTCGCTGCACTCCGCCATATTGACTGCTGCTAGCCGGCCGGTATCTCTAATGACGTGGCGTTGCCACTCGGTGAAGAAGTGCGATACCCAGTTGAATTGTGCAGGTATATAGTTTAGCGGTTTTGTACCGCACGGAGGAGTTATCATTTGCAAAGTTCGCCTTGGGACAGTTTGTACGTAGCCAAACTGACGTAGCACTCTATCCGGCATATAAGCCTCCTCGATCTCATGACAAGTGATAACACCGTGATATAAGGCGACTGGTTGCAACGGACGGGTAGTCTGTCGCAAATCACGGTATGGATCCCATACAATCTGCACCGCATAAAATGTAGCATAACGTCATTTAGCATAACGTAGTAAATTCATACCAATTAAGTACAATATTAGGTCTAAATTCACCTCTTCTGTCGTCATTTCTTCGAGTGCATGCCGTAGAGCGGCCAATGTGTGAGAACGTTTGGCATCTACCTTACTTGGCTTCCATCGGCACATTCTTGGCATGTTCTCGTCATACCCTCGATTCAGGCTCGCCCGCTGCAGGGTTGGGAAGTGCTCGTATATCCATGCCTACACGTTACCGAAAATATATTAGTCCAAAAATAAACAACACAATTTCAATTTATGTAAACAAGTTGACAAAGATATATCTATACATGGAGTAGAGTCTGGCATCCGGAAATAGTCTTCGAACCCACACGGGATGCCGTACCAAGCTCGCGGTAAAGGTATGCCAGTATACCGCTTCCCCAAGAAATTTGCTCCACCGTATCAATGTTGTCCAAATTGATGAGATATTTTGCATTTATGGACGTTCCAGACTTATCGGTAATGCCGACAGCCCCTAAGATGAACTGAATATATCCGCGGGCCACATTTTCGCTATTATCAATTTCAGGGGCCGTCTCAGCGAATATCTCCTCCAAATATTTTAGAGGAAGTCCGTAGGACTTCTTGAATTCTCGAATACTAGTAAAACTAGTGGCATCAACTCCCAGACACCCTGATACATAATCCACCATATAGTCGTAATAGTTGATGCTCGAATCATCAAAAGTATGATTCTGCATGGGACGACCATCAACCCTAAGTCCCAATATATGATGGACGTCATCAAGGGTAATCGTCAACTCCCCATTGGGTAGATGGAAAGTGTTGGTCTCTGGATGCCACCGTTCTACAAATGCTGAAATCAGTGCATTATCCACCATCGTATATGAGTAGCTACCCAAATATTGCAGACCGGTGGGACTGATTTTTGACTTCACATCATCTCCCAGTAATTCATACTGCCATGAATTGCATTTTTTGCCATGGTTGATTACCGTCAACATACGACTACTCTCCTGAAAAGTCAACAATTGGATGAAATTAAACCTCTATGTAAAATAAACTTTGAACTTACAACTATATATAAATGTATCATAACGTAATGTACTTACCGGATTGTTCCATATTTGGTATGCAATATGGTTTTCGATCGACGGTAACATAGAGCAACCGTTTGGACGAGTATCGCCTGGACTATCTGCCTGCTCAGAAGGTCCCGAACCATCAGTAGGCCGGTTTCCGAGAGTTCGTGGAAGACTCTCGACAGGACTATCTGCAGGCTGAGAAGGTCCTGAACCATCAGTAGGCCGATTTGGAACATTTGGCATGTCCTCATCGGAGGAGGAAGAAGAGCCGGAAGAACTAGGAGGAGCACGTCTCTTTGTGGCAATCTTCTTCGTCAATGGACGTCTCCTCACTTCAGGGCGTGCCTCGGCCTCGTGGATAGTCACGCCTTGCGAAACTGTGCGTTGCTTACGCATCGACGCAGTAGGGCGTCTTCTCATTTCTTCATCCACAGTGTCCTTTCCAGGGGCATGACTATAAGATACAGACAAAAATTAATTTCTATTTTAACAAAATAAGTGAATTTTTCCCCAGGACTGTAGCCATTTCTACAGTCCTGTAAGTATACAGGACTGCAGTTTTCTCAACAGTCCTAAACTTTTAGGACTGTAGAATTTCCTACAGTCCCATATATATTTAGGACTGTAGGAAATTCGACAGTCCTATATATATAGGACTGTCGAATTTCCTACAGTCCTAAATATATATGGGACTGTAGGAAATTCTACAGTCCCGCTCGATACAGCTCGACAATATCGAGCAGTCTCGACATTGTACGCCCTAGAATCATGTTCCAAACGACTTCTATGTCTAAACTACATCCTAGACTCCGCCAAGGACTAGTATGCCCTCATTTGAAAGAAAATAACTCAAAATTTTCAACATGCAAGATGATTTCGTATAATTTTTGGACAATTTTTCAAATACAATAGCACAAGGAGAATGATGATTTCTACCTTGCTTCTTTCGAGACTTTGGGAGCCATCGACAAGGAGGAGGAGGACAGCGGAGTAAGGCCGGCGGAAGGGGGTCGGCTGAGGGGGGAAGCTCCGGTCGGCTGAGGGGGGGAAGCTCCGGTCAAAGAAACAATGTTTTCTTTCATAAACCTGGGCTAGCCCCAAGTATAAACTTGGGCTAGTCTGAGTAAATGTTCCTCTTTTGTGGGCTAGCCCCAATCCTGGGCTAGCCCCAAGTAAAATGGGCAGTGCCCTTATCAAAAGCCAAAAAGTTTGAGGAAACTAAAAGAAAAAAAAATTTCCAAAAGTGTCGAAAATGAGTTTTCTTTCACAAAGCGCAAAAATATATATTATAAATAAGTCTTCAATTACAATACGCAATAATGTATGTCATAAATGAGTCTTTAATTACAACACACAAAAATGCATGCGGTAAATTAGTCTTCAATTATGTTGTGCATGTCAAACACACCGTAAAAAAACAAAAAAATAACTCTTTTACGGCGCACAAATTTGCACGTTGTAAAAGAGTGTCATTTACAAAGTGCAGCAACTATGCGCCGTAAATTGTGCGCAGTAAATACTATATTTTCTTGTAGTGAGAAGTCAAACTGGGGAAATTTTGAAACTATGCTTTAGAATTGAATTTTTGGATAAAAATGTAGAAGGATGGTTGAAAAACATAAAGAAGTCATATCGTAGCAAAATTTCGAAATTACACTTCAAACATGGAGTTTTGTAACATAATGTAGAAGTATATATGAAAATCATATGGAAGATAAATGAGTAAAGGATATCGAATTTGCTATTTGGAAGCGATGTTTACGAACATAATGACAAATGATAGTTGATAGAAGTCAACTTGCAGAAAGATTTCGAAACTACGGTATTTAAGTAAAATTTTGGAACATAATGTAAAGGGATAGTTAAAAAACATATAAAAGTCAAATCGTAGAAAGACTTCGAAACTAGTCTTAAGAAGTGAAGTTTTTGAATATAATGTAAAAGGATTCTTAAAAATCATATGGAAATATAATCATAAAAAGATTTCAAAATTATGATTTAGAATTAAAGTTTTGAAAGATAATGTAGATAACGTAGAAGGATAATTGATAATCACATAAAAGTCCAATTCTAGCATAATTTCATACACTTTAGAAATGGAGTTTTGAAACATAATGTAAAATAATAGTTAGAAAACATATAGAAGTCAAATTGTACAAAGATTTAGATTCAAGCGAAATGTTTAACATAATGTAGAAAGATGTTTGAAAAATATATAGAAGTCAAATCGTTACGCTTTAGAAGTTTTGGAACATATGTAGAAAAGATTTGAAAATCATATAGAAGTCAAAACGTAGAAATATTTTGAAACTATGATCTAGAATTAAATTTTGGAACATAATGTAGAAGGATACTTGAAAAAAAATATAAAGTCAATTCGTAAAATCATTCAAAATTACACTTTAAAAGTGGAGTTTTGGAACATAATTTTAAAATATAGTTAAAGAATGTACATATCTTAAATTGTAGAAAGATCCCAAAATTACGATTTGGAAGTAAAATTTCTGAACATAATGAACAAGGATAATTGATAGAAGCCAAATCATAGAAATATTTCAAAACTACAATTTAGAAGTGAAGTTTTGGTACATAATGCAAACAGAAAATTGCACTGACAACATGGAACTTACTGTTTATTGTATAAAAGGCATATAGTTTCTAAATTTTGCAAAGTGAGCATAAGGTCGCCCTAAAATATGACGTAAGTTAAATTTTGTTGGTTTACGCCCTAAACTAGGACGTAAATTTTTTTTTCTACGTTAAACTAGATTAAGAAAGATTTGGTAAAATGGGTATTAGTAACTTACGCCCTAAAAAAGGACGTAAGTTTAGTTTTTACACCCAACGTTAGTACATAAGTATTTATTTTTCTACAAAATTTTTAAAAAATAAAATAAAAACAAACTTACATCATATTTTAGGGCGTAAGCTGGTAATCCCCGTTTTATTTGCTTCATCATTAACCGTTAACATGTTTAAGAAGTGTTTAAAAAAATATTAACAATTTACGCCCTAATTTAGGGCGTTAAACAACTTACGCCCTATTTTATGGTAATTTTATGCTCACTTTGCAAATTTTAGAAACTATATACCTTTTATACAATAAATAGTAAGTTCAATGCTGTCAGTGCAATTTTCTGTAATGCAAAAGGATAGTTGAAAAACTATAGAAATCAAATCGTAGAAATATTTTGAGACTATGTTTAACAAGTAAAGTTTTGAACATAATGTAGGACGCTTGAAAAATATATAAAAATCAAATCGTAGAAATATTTTGAAACTGTAATTTGGAAGTAAAGTTTTGGAATATAATAAAAAAGGATAGTTGAAAAATATAAGTCAAATCATAGATATATATTGAAACTATGCTTAAGAAGTGGAACATAATGTAGAAAGATGATTGAAAAGGATATAAAAGTTATCGTAGAAAGATTTTGAACTACACTAAGTGATGCTTTGAACATAATGTAAGGAATGCTTGAAAATCATATACAAGTCTCATCTTAGAAAGATTTTGAAATTAAAATTTAGAATTAATGTTTTGGATGATAATGTAGAAAGATGACTGACAATCATATAAAAGTCTCATTGTAGTATAACTTTGAAATTACACCTTAGAATAAGAGTTTAGAAACTTAATGCAAAAGGATAGTTGAAAAACATACGAAAGTCAAATTGTAGAAAAATTAAAATTACGCTTAAGAAGTAAAGTTTTAAAAATAATGTAGAAAGATGTTGAAAATCATATAGTAAGTCAAATCATTGAAAGATTTGGAAACTATGATTTAGAATTTAAGTTTTGGAACATAATGTAGAGAATACTTGAAAACCACATACAAGTGAAATCGTAGAAGTACTTCGAAACTAAGATTTAGAATTGAATTTTTTGATCATAATGTAGGATAATTGAAAAACATATAGAAGTCAAATTATAGCATAATTTTGAAATTACACTTTAAAAGTAGAGTTTTGGAACATAATATAGAAGTATATTTAAAAATATATAGATCTTAAATTATAGAAAGATCTGGAAATTACAATTTGCAAGTGAAGTTTTCGAACAACATTTGTTTCTCTTCTATTTCATCTTGCTTATTTCTTTCAATACCTAAATAGTGTAACAAACAACACTAATAACATGCATCAGAAGATTTCAAAAAATAAGATCTTGGAATATCACTCAGTATCTTAAATCGTTTTGTGACAAATTTTCAAGGAAAGAAAAATTTAAAACTTAAAAGTAACATTATTGTTTTCATGAAGATTATGAACATATATGACATGATTAATACATCTTGTTTCATGATGAGAAGCCAAAGTGGTAGAAACATATGTGTTGATTTATGAAAATGGTGGGCAGAGAACATGGAAACGAGCTATTCCAGATATACCTCTCTTTTGACAAAGCATGTTCGTCCAATGGTACCAAAACTGAACATTTTCAAATATTTCTCTATCTTCTTTCAGTTGAAGGCCAAAAAGGATGTTATAATACATCGCTACTTTCAGGTTTTATATTGGTTTTAGCACTCAAATCATCATATAGACCATAAATTAATGATTTCTTATTTTAGGATGTTTTTAGAATCATACTATTCCAGATTGCTTCAAAGAGCCCTCTATAAGACGATTTAAAGCATATTAACTTGAATAATACCAGTAACTGGACAAGACGCTCTCCTTCCCGGATGACAATCATAGAGTTGAATTTTAAAATATATTTGGTGGCTTACAAAAATTAAGCCGATAAAAGTAAAATAAATTCTACTTAAGTCCACCAACTAGCTTAAACAAGTTAGAGAATAGGTTCCAATTGTGTCCAATTGGAAACAACTTGCATTCAAGCATCAAGCTACTACAAACAAAAGAAGCGATGAGTATGAAGGCCCGCCATTTTGCTTTGTACTCCATTAGCTATCTAGTTTTGCTTCCTGCTCTCTTCCTAACTTATTCCTAATTAGTATCTCAAAAGAACCTCTTTTCAAACATGAATCCAGTATATCTTTGCACCCAAAGTTAATGATGATGTATGCTCAATTATTGACAATTGGTCATTTGTAATAGAACAAGTCCAAGTTTTCCACCAGTTAATCACGCTCATCTTACATGGCAAGGAAAAAGGCTTATTACCAACTTCTCTAGTATCCTTTCATCGCACAGTTTAGAGAGAGAAAAAACATAAGAAAAAGGATTCACTTATGTACACTGAACTATCACAATTCTGGACTTAAATTTTCCTTTAGTATTTTTATTTGGAAGTCCTTACCATGAACTTTGATACGTGTGGTGTATGATTAACACTAATCAAGAAACAAGACATGCATAAGGAGGATATGATCACATATCTACACTAACACTCTCTGCCTTCGACTGGTATAGTGGATCCAACCATGACACGCTACGACAAGCGATTCTATGAGAAGGTAGCAAGTCTTCTCAAGAATCGGTATCTATACAAGTACAAGAACAACAAGGTTTGCACAAGATATACCAAGATACACAAGAAATAATATCTTATGACGGGATCTAAAAATACCAATATGTGTAACCATGTGTCAAGAAATCAAGGATATCTACACTAGATACAAGAAATATAGAAGATATCATCAACTAAAAACTATCAGAGAATGTACTCGCCTATGATCCAGAGCAATAAATGAAACTGTGTTTGTATCGGTGCCTTACAGACCTATATATGAAATTCAATATCATTACAATATTTTGGAATCATAAACATACTATACTAGCTTGAAACTATGTCTCTAAATCAACACTAGGTCCAACTAAGTCAAACTAGGTCAAATTTGGTCAAACTAGATCAAATCTAGGTCAACACAGTCAAACTAGATTATTTCCTAGTTTATAGGTTAATTTTACCTATTTACAAGGTTTATAAAGTTATACTAGGTCTTAACAAGTCACTATTTGGTTTTTAGGTGCCAACTAGGTCAAACTAGTTAATACTAAACCACTACTAGGTTTCTAGGCTATACTAATAAGTTACTAGCATATATTACCCTAATATATACTTCTACCTATAATTTCTAGCAATATCTTGGCCTATAGCTATTTATCTTACCCCGTATTACGGTATCTTAACCTGTATCACACATTTACCTAATACCTTAGCCCGTATCTCAAATACCTTAACTATTAGTTAATACCTTAGTTCTAAGGTCAATACCATGGCTAAACTAGGTTTTAAATGTATACTAGTTAGCTATGGTATAATAATATTATATATATACTATATAGATATACTAATATATATAATAACTTAGTCTAACACTTAATACCTAGCCAATACCTTAATATTACCTCATTACCTAGCTATTACCTTAGTATTACCTCATCATCTTAACCAATACCTTAACATATTATCCCGTATCCTAGTTTCTAGACTAATAACTTAGCTAATACCATTACCTTGACCAATATCCAATACCTTAACTCATACCTTAGTACATAATCCATTACCCAAGCTAGACACTACCTTACCATGGTATCTTAATCCAATACCTAATACCATAACCTTACCTTAGTATCCTAGTATTACCTCATACTAGTTCTAATATTTTGGTATCTTGGTATTCTAAATACCTCGATACATCCTAGGACACCACACTCTAATTTACCTCACACAAATCATACTTGTTTGTACATGGTACCATGGTACCATATTAAGTACCATATGATACCAACCCCAATATACTAACCCATGACCATAATCTATACTTACCTTACATCCAAGATACTCACCCTACTATTGGCACTTGACATCTTAATATTATCCATTATCTAGTTCTAATACCCAATATCTTAGTATCTTGACAAATACCTTATCCTCCTAGGTATTTACCCAATTAACTCTAATAGTAATACTTGATATTGTTCACTATTAAATTTGAAAGTTCTAGAAAGAGCTTGATTTAATCAACAAACGAAAGAAAGTATAAAGAGGTCTTGGACGGACAATCTAAGTACAATATTTTTGATTCTGGGGTATCGCGATGGACAAGGAGTGTTATGGCATCTCCTTTACTCTGTGGATGATCTGATGCAGGGTGAAGAAGCTTACGTTCTCTCTTTGCTCCTCTCGGTAGTCTCTCTCTCTCTCTCTCTCTCTCTCTCTCTGTATTGGCCGGGGGTGGTATGATATCTCTCTCTCTGAAGAAGAAGAAAAAAGCCAGCCTTTAGAAATTTTAAGTTGCTCCTATTTATAGCCATCGTGCTAATGAGCTATGGGTACCGTATATGCCTCTGTTTGGTGGCCGCATAAGGCTCGTTCAACAGAATACGGTTGCAACTGTCGCCGCATGCCATAGGCTGATTGCCATGTGGTCTTGGTTGAGATATATTGTTGAAGAGATCTCGGGGTTATTTTTAACCCGTTGTGTGCGTGACTTGGTCAGCTGGACACGTGGTCAGTACCAACTATGCAAAGATCTCTACAGTTGTAAAGGAAAGATCTTGTGAGATGGAGGCCGTATAGCAACTTGGCCGCATGATAGCGAGGTTGCATGGCTCATGTAGTCGCATACGTGCTCTCGTTTGGGCCTTGGTCGAATGGACACTATGGTCGCATGATGGCGAGGCTGCATGGGTCTTGTAGCTGCATACGTACTCTCGATTGGGCCTTAGTCGGATGAACACTCTGGCCGCATGGCGGGATGGCCGCATGCAAGCTCTCATCGGGCTTTGTTCGAATGGACACTTAAGCCGCATGATGACAAGGTCACATACGTAGGACACGTGGCATGTCACGTTTGTCAAAGCAATTAATGTACTGATATGACTTGTTGTCTTTTTTTGAGATATCAAAATCTATGTCAGGGGTCCTTATGCGGTCTTCCTGCTCTGTGGTTATTCAGACCACATATAGTATAATATGCGACTTTTCTGCGATTTGGTTGTTCAGACCACATGTGGTTGCTTGAGGGAGTAATGGCGTATGGATAGCATAGAGAGCTTGGTCTTTTGGAGAGTTTTGATGCATGAAGGTTTGTCGTGTGTACGCGTGTCACTGTACAGTTGTATACAGACAAAGGCAATCATGACTCTCTGACATAAGCGCTAAATGAAAAGCTCGTACCCGCGGCTCATCATTCTAAGGAGTTCTCAAGTGTCCACGACTCGAGAACTTAAAATAATTTAGTAATGATTAAGTAAGATAAGAATCACCTAGATCATTGGGAGGGAAGAATATTGTGCTACCGACTACCCCAATCTCTAAGGGCCCCATGCAGCATGGACCAACCCTATTTGGCAAGGGCTCCATGACTGACCAAGTTTACGCGTGCTGCGGCACTTACGAGACAAGTTTATATATAAGTTTATGTTTATAAAGCAAGTTTATGATCACAAGTTTAAGTTTATGCTTACATGTTCAATTTCTGTTTATGATAAAGTAACGAGTTATGTTGAATGTGCATTTAAGTTTACTCGACAAGCGTACCCTTGGCCATCCGGGTTAACTGCAGTGCCGGCGGTAGTAATATTCTTAAAACATGCATTTAATAACTAAGGCATGTGACAATCCTAGCTTGTTAATTATAGCAAGCCGTAGAACTGTTTGGCCGTGCAATGAATGATGTTACTTTTATTTTAGCTCGCTCTTCTAGTTTCATTTCTTACGACGCGTGGTTAGGCGGCTAAGTTCTGCTCGGGTGAAGGTCTGCAACCTCGGTCCTTATTTGGTTTAAGGATTGTGGTCCCGATCCAGAGTAGTTCCTAAGCTCTCTTGCCGCCCGTCACCTTTCTTTCCTTATAGAACTTGTTATCAGTTCTTCCAGTATTTTATTTTGAGACAAGTACATTGGTATTGTACAAGTCTTGATCAGTATTTATTCTTATGTCTCTTTTCTGCTAATGTTGTGATACGTTGATCTATCACCTTGAGCTTCTTTGTGGTACTTGTTGCTTGGGGTTCTGACCCCACTGATTTTGTATAGTCAGATTATCCCGAGGAGAACCAGGATCTACCATACTTCCAGCAAGATAACTCGAACTCATAGGACTGCGGCCGAAGCTCGTGAGTGGGTTTCCTTCCTTCACCCCTCGTAGTGTTATTTTCCTTTTGTGGTGTTTTAGCAAGAGGCACTGTTAGCCCCTTATTTTGATATCACTTCTCTGACTTCGGTCAACATGATGTATATACTAGACTATGGCTGGTATATTTGATCATGTATAATTATGCTCTACTAGTGCAGCATTTTGTATTCACTAGCTTCATGATCATATGTGGTATATATGAGCTCCTTTACCATTATTTGATGGGTTGACTTCTCCCGCATCACAGGTCCTTGATGAGCCCTGGAACCGATGATGACATGGTGGCCGCAGATGCCCTGATCCGCATGTATCGGACGATGAAGTGGAAGTGCGATACGATCTCCGCTTGTAAACCCCCTCGACTAAATTTAGGCCTACTTAGCTTAGATGGAAAGATTAGGGTTAATTTGGAGCCAATTAGAATTAATACACAGTGTTTTATATTTGTTGTGCAATATTTATATCACTTAGTGCACCTTATCGTTGCTTCGATATTTAGAGCACTACACTAGTTATTACCTGCAAACAAATTCCATACACTTTTCCTAGACATGCCAGCCTACTATTCTGACCCTTGTGTAACTCACAAATACTCTATTTTGTGCTTTATTTTAGTCGCACAATAATCGTTATAAATGTCCATGTTTAAATCCAATTAAATCCAACTTTGCATTCCTTGTGCGTTCCAATCGAAATTGGAGACACAATCTTGACCCGTTTTGTACAACCCAATTTATGATAATATTCTATTCTGAGTCCTCTATGTCCGTGACACTTGTGTCCCACCTAATTTTAGCCCCGGGTACTTCCAATTAATTTAAGAACACCATTTGCATTAATTCTTAAATCCAATTTTCTTATTTGTGCAATTTTCCAAATTTTCAAGTACTCTTGTGCAATTTCTAAATTGCCAAGGACTTTTGTGCAAATAGGGGGGTGAGGTGTCCACCTTCCATTGGAGGAAATCCATGAAGGATTCTCCTTCCTACATTTTATTCATGGCTAAATGCAATGCATTTACATGCATTTAATGCATTAGCCTACCATGCATTTATTGCATTCACACCCATACACCACTCCCCTCCTCTCCTATATAAACCACCCTCCTCCTCCTCCCTCCTCCCTCAGCCAACCACCGCCACCTCCGCCTCCGACCACCACCTACCTGACTCCCCCTCCGACCTCCCTCCTCCTAGGCACCCCCTACCGCCACCACCAGCAGCTGCAACCCCGCCAGCAGCCACTACACACCAACTCGACCCCCGACTCCCCCTATCGTAGCCACCACCACCACAGTCCACCACCACCACCTGGGCCACCATCCTCTCCATCTCCCCTGTCGTCCTCGCCATCTCCACCGCCCCCTGGCCGCCAATACCGACACCACCATCAGCAACACCACCAACACCACCATCAGCAACACCACCAACACCACCATCAGCAACACCACCACCACCACCCTTCCCCGACTCCCCTCCACTCACCCCTGCTGCCTCAGCCACCCTCGACCACCGCCACCATCACCACCGACCTCCCACGACCCTTCTCCCGCCGTCAACCACCCACGACCACCGCCCCAGCAGCCGACGGAGCCTCTGCAGCTGCTGCCAACGCTACTGCTGCTGTTGTTGGGCACTGTGCACCGCCGGAGCTCCGCCCCCCCCCCATGCCGGCGACGACCCCCTCGTACGGCGGACACCCCCGGACACGACACCGGTCAGGTATATACCTGTTTATATATATATATATATATATATATATATATATATATATATATATATATATATATATATATATATATAGGTATTTATATATATTTATGTGTATATATATGTATATATATATGTATTTAAAGTATATAAGTATATAAGTATTATATTTATGTATTTTATGTATATATATGAATATATGATATGTATATATATATATGTACTACCTATATATGTATATTATATATGTATATTATATATATATATATATATATATATATATATATATATATATATATATATATATATATATGTTGTGTTTATATATATATATATATATTACATATTTAAGATATTTATGTATATATATATATATATATATATATATATATATATATATATATATATATATATATATATATATATATATATGTATATATATATATATATATATGTATATATATATATATATATATGTATATCTATATATATGTATATGTATATGTATATATATATATATATATATATATATATATATATATATATATATATATATATATATATATATATATATATATATATATATATATATGTATTTACGTATATTTATGTATATATATATATGTATATATAATGTATTAATGTATATAAGTATATAGGTATTATATTTATGTATATGTGTGTATATATGTACTATGTATATATGTATATAGGTTTATTAATGTATTTAATATATATATGTATATTATGTATATATGTGTTTATATATTATACGTATTTATGCATATATGTATATGTATTTACTATATGTATTATGTATATTTACTATATGTATATACGTATATATGTATATATGTATATACATATGTATTTAAATATTAATTAATTATGTATTACGTATTTTTAAGTATTAATATTATTATATGTATTTATAAAATTATCTCTTAATAATTTATGACACATGTACGTCTTAGCGGCGTGCACACACGACCCAGTTAGTTGTCCAAGTAAGACCCCCTTGCGTCAGTTTCTAGTACAGCATAGTATTTCCTGTGCGTACTACTGTAGTGACTGATGATCATATTATTATTATATTATATTATATTATATGTATAGGGTCGCTGGACCATTCAGGCGAGACTTCGGGAGCAGGTTATTGGCACTCGCAGCTCGAGGACCCAGGCAAGTATACCTTGCCTTGTTGTACTATTTAAATTCAGTTATTTTTAGTTGCATATTTTATTATTTTAATATTATATAACTGTGCGCGTCCGAGAAGACTCGGGTGCAGTCAACGAAGACGTTGACGTTAGGACTTGTGTCTGACCTAGTGTCTAGTGGAGCCACCTAAAGTTGTGGAGTTATCAACATGACTCCCCAGGCCTTGACACATATCATTGCACGTCACAGAGTGAGTTCATATAGGGACGCGTGCTTCATGCTTGACTGGCCATCGGTATGAGCAGCACGTGTGTCGATATTTAGCTTAGTTGTATATTTTTTTGGTGACTTGCATTGTAGTACGAGGTATCCACGTCATATTTGTGGAATATACATTGGCATTGGACGGGGAGGATGACTAGTAGGCGTATGGAACACCCACCTCCTTTATACAGATACCGCATTCTTCGGAGCGATACAGACGTATATATTATTGCAGATACCGCGTTCTTTAGAGTATTGGACGTTACTTGTGGTTTTGCAGATACCACACTCTAAAGAACGTTGGACGTTATACTATTACAGATACCACGCTTCTCGGAGCTGGACGTTATTATATTGCAGAGCGCCCTTGTTTTGGGGGCATATGTGGCATATACTA
This sequence comes from Iris macrosiphon, assembly GCA_036927795.1. NCBI lineage: Eukaryota > Viridiplantae > Streptophyta > Magnoliopsida > Asparagales > Iridaceae > Iris > Iris macrosiphon. The sequence goes on along the minus strand of JAYESA010000004.1, from coordinate 309,061,769 downwards.
GCCAGTCACAATGGTTGGTGAATTACGTCAGCATATGTCTAGCCTACACTTCCCATACGCACTAAGTTGTCCTCAAATTGTATTTCACTTAGCTGGATAATTCACCCTTGAGTTTTTTACAGTATTTACTTTATGGCATGTATTTTTGTATCTTGTTACGTCCCTCTGAGGACCTGGTTCGCTTCCAGGTTATTTGTGCAGTTTGCAGGATACTTGATATAGTGGAGTATGGACATCGTTGTAGGTATCTTTACATTTCCAGTGATTACAGTCATGTACTACTTTCTATTTTTATTCTGCTTTTATAGCATAGTGTTTTATAGACCTGTGTTATTCTTTTGGTCAATTCGAACGGAGGTATTATTGGGCTGCAGACTGATGATGCGTAACGTTCTTTCTTGAGATATTTACCATGGATTGAGATTTAGTTTACTTGTTGTATATTAGAATTAGTTTATCAACTGGATCACTTGACCGTGGACAGCGTAAGTGCACTTTGTCGGGTCCATTAAATTGGAAAGTCCTACGGAGTCGTACCAGCTGGCCATTGCCACATGTCTGATCCCATAGTTTTTGGGATTGGGGCATGACATGGTTTTAGTGGTGGCCCATGTAAGTCAAAGCATATCGTTTCGGTTACGTTACTGTACCGAACGAGCCTGCAACTTAGGATTAATGTGAATAAGATCTCAATCCATAACCGATTTTAAAACTCCTCTTGTATTCGATTGTCGCCCTTGGACTTCATTACTGTATTCATTCATTTATCGCCGACATCATTATTATTGTTTCTCATCTTCCTTATTTCCGGAAGATGAATGCTCGTGTACAGTGATTTCCTCCAGGAGCAGATCCTCGTTAAGACAAAGAAGGCATAATTGATAGGGCATTTGAGTAGATGGTTAACCATGGTAGAGAAGGTTGATAAGTTCTTTCTTGTTACTAGAGCTAGTATAGACTGTTGGCATAAGAATTAGACACATAAGTAGAGACTTAAAACTAGACCCTTACTTAAGGTAGCCGTGACCTATCAGTATTAGAAGCTAGAAAGGTTGATTCTAAGGCTCTAGAATAAATTAGGAGATACATAGCTAGATGCTACGAGGTAATTGTAGTCTTAGGGTAGTGATACAAGGAACGAAATTATAAACTTGACCAGACAGAATGTTAGACTCACATCTAGAAGAAGATCATCAGATACTAATGAAAGTAGGGTATGAAATAGCACTTTAGGTAGCAGACCATAGTGGTTAATCCCTAGTTGCCTTGTGACTTACTGTATCCGACCTAGAAATTTTTTTACCCTCTAGATAATGATCAGGACTAAGCTAAAACAGATAGGTAGATTGCTAGACATAGATTGCTAGACCCAACATTTGGATGAAGAGATAGCTGAGTACTACAGGTAGCTTTCAAATTAAATTAGATGTACTTGACTTAATTAGGTTGTCAGTGTCTATTAGTCTCGTGTTTCACCATTGATAATTTGATTAGTTAATCTAGTATCTGGAATAGAGCAATTAGATTGAAGGTGAGAGTATCGACAGATGTTATAGCCTTGAGTTGGATATCGTGAACTACCTATAATGAACGGCCAATTATAAACCAGATGGTACCCATATAGTTTGGATGAATGGTACGCATGAAGTAAACTAGGAGAAAGCTCAGGTTCAAGGTAAAAGGGTAGAGTGGCAACAAGATAAGATTCGTGACAAGTACCTGACCTTGAGTTTTTTTTAAAATTTAGAAAAGTACCTAAACCGAAGACAAGGACATTGACTTTGAGATGTGGAGATCGTTTCTATGTTATGAACGAAGAACTTCGTCAGGAGCTGATATCGGAGGTGCACAGTTCAGCATGCTCTATTCGTCCAGGAGGCACAAGATGTACAGAGATCTTAAGACAGTACTCATGGTAGCATAGAATGAAGAGGGATATAACCGCTTTGTGGCAAAGTGCCTGGTGTGTCAGCAGGTCAAGACTGAGCATCAGAGGTTTGCGGGTTTACTTTAATCCACTCCCGATACCTGAGTGAAATTGGGAGCACATCACTATGGACTTCGTTACGGGCTTTTCCAAGGAGTCCCAGTGATCGCAATGCGGTATGGGCGATCGTGGATCGACCTACGAAGTCCGCTCACTCTTTACCTTTCAGAGTTCGACAATCTATAGAGATCTTAACATATATGTATATGGGGGAGATCGTGCGACCAAATGGAATTTCAGTAGGTATAGCGTCTGACAGGGATACGAGGTTCATATCTTACCTTTGACGGAGCTTAGAGTTGAAAACAAGATCAACATACTAGAAGGATATGAAGGTGTGTAGTAAACAAAGGATAAGAAAAATATATTAGAGTCGCGTAACCCAAGAACATTTTTTTTTTGATATAGACTGGAGGGATAATAATTATAGTATTGTAATGCTTTTGGAGTTTCGAGGATTTAGCACAGGTAGAAATTGTCGATCAGCCTCGAAGTGCTACGAATTTCAAGGAACAAGATACAGGTTTAGGTCACACACCGACTCATTAGTCAATCGGTAGACGATTACCACTAGACTCTTAGATTACATATTGACACGTGAGTATGGGGTATAAAAGGAAGATAGAAGTCTGACATGAATGGTAGCTGAGTATTGTAGATTACACATAAACTCCTCAGGGATAGTGATTTAGACTTTTTGACTAATAGGAAATGAGCTTGCTGAACCAAATCCTTAGTAGTAGGTGGTGTCATTAGAACCTCTATCCAATTTGCCCTAGTCGATAAATTTTAGGGTTAGTATTCTTATTGGTTATATTTTGTTTTAGGGTACTTAGAATGACTGAATAGATATTTATTATATAATTTCTATATATTCTTAGTACTATGTAATGAGTAGAGGCTTATGTTGTATCTCATTACATATACTTCTCCCAGGAATTGTTTGAGTTGAACTTCTAGGCTAGGTATGACTGACTAGCTAGATTAGACTTGTTGCTACTAAGAGCGATTGTAAGAAGTTAGGATACAGGATTTCAATATGGATATTATAGGATGATGATATTATACCTATGAAAGAATGCTAAGATATTAACCGTCCTAGTTGCAGACGAAGGTTAGGACATTGTTTGAGGTACGGATCAAACCAATATCAGGATCAGGAGCATTCCCAGTGTGCCAATAGAGCCCAACAGATAGTGCAAATGCCAACTCCACCGGTTCTAGGTATGTCCGTAGCATTGCTTGATAATTAAAGTTTTTACCATATGTATGTTTTAATTTTGAGGACAAAATTCTTATAAGTTGGATAGATTATAAATTCCCTCGACCAAATTTAGGCCTACTTAGCTTAGATGGAAAGATTAGGGTTAATTTGGAGCAAATTAGAATTAATACACAGTGTTTTATATTTGTTGTGCAATATTTATATCACTTAGTGCACCTTACCGTTGCTTCGATATTTAGAGCACTACACTAGTTATTACCTGCAAACAAATTTCATACACTTTTCCTACACATGACAACCTACTATTCTAACCCTTATGTAACTCACAAATACTCTATTTTGTGCTTCATTTTAGTCGCACAATAATCGTTACAAATGTCCATGTTTAAATCTAATTAAATCCAACTTTGTATTCCTTGTGCGTTCCAATAAAAATTGGAGACACAATCTTGACCCATTTTGTACAACCCAATTTATAATAATATTCTATTTTGAGTCCTCTATATCCATGACACTTGTGTCCCACCTAATTTTAGCCCCAGGTACTTCCAATTAACTCAAGAATATCATTTGCATTAATTCTTAAATCCAATTTCCTTATTTGTGCAATTTTCCAAAATTTTAAGGACTCTTGTGCAATTTCTAAATTGCCAAGGACTTTTGTGCAAATAGGAGGGGTGAGGTGTCCACCTTCCATTGGAGAAAATCCATGAAGGATTCTCCTTCCTACATTTCGTTCATGGCTAAATGCAATGCATTTACATGCATTTAATGCATTAGCCTACCATACATTTAATGCATTCACACCCATACACCACTCCCCTCCTCTCCTATATAAACCACCCTCATCCTCCTCCTCCCTCCTCCCTCAGCCAACCACCGCCACCTCCGCCTCCGACCACCACCTACCTGACTCCCCCTTCGACCTCCCTCCTCCCAGGCACCCCCTACCGCCACCACCACCAGCCGCAACCCCGCCAGCAGCCACCACACACCATCACCACCCCCGACTCCTCCTTCCCCGACCCGACCCCCGACTCCCCCCACCGTAGCCACCACCACCACAGTCCACCACCACCACCTGGGCCACCGTCCTCACCATCTCCCCCATCGTCCTGGCCATCTCCACCACCCCCTGGCCGCCAATACCGACACCACCATCAGCAACACCACCATCAACACCACCACCACTACCACCCTTCCCCGACTCCCCCGACTCCCCTCCATTCACCCCCGCCGCCTCAGTCACCCTCGACCACCGCCACCATCACCACCGACCTCCCACGACCCTTCCCCCGCCGTCAACCACCCACGACCACCGCCCTAGCAGCTGCCGAAGCCGCTGCAGCTGCTGCAACTGCTGCTAGAGCTACTACTGCTGCTGCTGTTGTGCACTGTGCACCGCCGGAGCTCTTCCCCCCCCCCTCGCCGACGACGACCCCCTCGCACGGCGGACACCCTCGGACACGACACCGGCCCCTCGCACGGCGGACACCCCCGGACACGACACCGGTCAGGTATATACCTGTTTATATATATATATATATATATATATATATATATATATATATATATATATATATATATATATATATATATATATATATATATATATATGTATATTATGTATATGTTGTGTTTATATATATATATATATATATATATATTACGTATTTAAGGTATTTATGTATATATATATATATATATATGTATAATATATATATTTATGTATATATATGTACATACGTATATTTATGTATATATATATGTATATATAATGTATTAATGTATATAAGTATATAGGTATTATATTTATGTTTATGTATGTATATATGTACAATGTATATATGTATATATATGTATATATGTATATAGGTTTATTAATGTATTTAATATATATATATATATAAATGTATATTATGTATATATGTGTTTATATATTATACGTATATATGCATATATGTATATGTATTATGTTTATTTACTATATGTATATATGTATATATGTATATATATACATATGTATTTAAATATTAATTAATTATGTATTACGTATTTTTAAGTATTAATATTATTATATGTATTTATAAAATTATCTCTTAATAATTTATGACACATGTACGTCTTAGCGGCGTGCACACACGACCCAGTTAGTTGTCCAAGTAAGACCCCCTTGCGTCAGTTCCTAGTACAACATAGCTGTGCGTACTACTGTAGTGACTGATGATCATATTATTATTATATTATATTATATGTATAGGTCGCTGGACCATTCAGGCGAGACTTCGGGAGCAGGTTATTGGCACTCGCAGCTCGAGGACCCAGACAAGTATACCTTGCCTTGTTGTACTGTTTAAATACAGTTATTTTTAGTTGCATATTTTATTATTTTAATATTATATAACTGTGCGCGTCCGAGAAGACTCGGGTGCAGTCAACGAAGACATTGACGTTAGGACTTGTGTCTGACCTAGTATCTAGTGGACCCACCTAAAGTTATGGAGTTATCAACATGACTCCCCAGGCCTTGACACGTATCATTGCACGTCACAGAGTGAGTTCATATAGGGACGCGTGCTTCATGCTTGACAGGCCATCGGTATGAGCAGCACGTGTGTCGATATTTAGCTTAGTTATATATTTTCTTGGTGACTTGCATTGTAGTACGAGGTGTCCATATCGTATTCGTGGCATATACATTGGCATTGGGCGGGGAGGACGACTAGTAGGCGTATGGGATACTCACCTCCTTTATACAGATACCACGTTCTTCGGAGCGATACAGACGTATATATTATTGCAGATACCGCGTTCTTTAGAGTGTTGGACGTTACTTATGGTTTTGCATATACTATACTCTAAAGAACGTTGGATGCTATACTATTATAGATACCACGCTCCTCGGAGCTGGACGTTATTATATTGCAGAGCGCCCTTATTTTGGGGGCATATGTGGCATATACTAGCCAGTCACGACGGTTGGTGAATTACGTCAACATGTCTAGCCTACACTTCACATACGCACTAAGTTATCCTCAAATTGTATTTCACTTAGTTGGTGTCACGCCCCGGTCCCGCAGGGCCGTTCGTCCTCGCTTTGGACCCTACGGAATGGATCGTCCTCGCACGGGCGTGATGCCGTGCAAGCCTAAAGTGCGCTTGCACAAGGCCAAAGCTTTGAAACAAGAGCAAGTAAGCTATTCAATATCTGAAGCAACGGCACATAACATTACAGAAAAGTGAAGAACACAATGGCATATGAAAATAGGCTCTTTTATTGATATTCACAAATGTTACAAGCGGCACATGGCCGAGGTTACAATTCGCTCAAGCACTCTTCTCTCGATTACAATGATACCGTTCCATACATTATGTCCCTTTATACAAAGCAACTCAAAGCAGGCACAACTCGATGCGGCTCCAGGCATCGACTCCAGATTTCCGGTTCCTTGGGATGAGGCACGACGATCGCTTCCTCGGACGAACGGGCACCTGAAAACAAGCAGACTGTTGGTGGGTCAGCACTTTATGCAAGTACTGGTGAGATAAAACAACTGAACAGAAGCTACACCCCCTGAAACCCACACTAAGTAATCATGTGGCAAAACATTGCATTACTAATGATCTTGCTAGTTTTACCTAAGTTTATTTCATGCAGTTCAAAACTATAGTCAGATTACATCTTTGAAAACAGTTTGCATATCGAAACTATAAGCATACGAATCGGGACGTTGCTCTATCGTGTAGTGCGCAGCATGTATTGTGCAACACAAGTCTAACTCTTAGGGGCAAAGCTTAACTAGCATACAGATCATATCGAATCGAGGCAACGTATCAAGTGGACTATCATTTAATCAAGCACACAAATAGAACTATCAATCAGAGGTTAGTCCCCGAGAAACTCAGGATCGGTAGCGGTAATCCAGCTAACCAATGACTCACATTCTGATCCTATTAGCAGCTGTGACTCATGGCTGCACATTACTGCCGAAGCAGCCGTAACCAAGGTTCAGCTCTGTACTAATAGTCATTGTCCGACCGATGCGAATGCATGCAACACTATCAGATAAATTCTATGATGTAGACAAAATGAACATGCGTGCTCATGCATAAACTCATATTTCTTACCCCATAGCCGAACGGTTATCCCTGCAGCAGACACACAAGTTAGTCACAATATTCACCTTATGAACAAACTTATAAATCCATCTTCTTCTGGTGTCACAATGATAGGTATGCAAGAAGGTAAACCTAGCATGCGCCCTATCTATATGACGGTCCTGAGAAACTCATTGATGGACAACAACACCCCCTAGATCCTTTCGGAACGGAACATCAGGGTGCTCTCACAATCCCTTCCGGACCGACCGATTCCCAGTGCCCCAGGAATCGACCGAGAGACTATTACCTTGTGCACAAGTTGTCCGAGACCAATGCAAGACAAGCAACATTCACATTCACATTCACAAGCACATAACAATCTAATAGCCACACCCCCCTGGAACCCGAAGGCACGGAACATCAGGGCGGACTATTAGACTATACTCTTCTTCTTATTCAAGCAAACACATCTTTTCACATATCTAATAGCACACCCCCCTGGAACCCGAAGGCACGGAACATCAGGGTGCACTATTAGTCTATGCATATACGAATCAAAGGCAGCAGTTCGATATAGCAAAACAGACAAGCGAAACATACTTTTTGACAAGCACGATTGATTCTTATTTAACATGCAAAAACTATCTCTTTCTTTCTTAGCATATTCAGGGAACATATTTCAGGCATTTCGTTTACTTATCTTCTTAGCATGGCAAGAGTTCGTTTGAGCTGTGTCGGTGTAACTAAGCATGTAACATTTCTATCTTTCTCTTAGCATAGCAGTAGTTCGTTCTCATTTCTGACAAGCATTTATATTCTCTTAGTTAGGCAGCGTATTCGTTTCAATGACAAGCTATGTGAGTTCTCTTATTAGCATGCTGAGTCGATTCTATCATTCTCTTATGAAAATATTCTTTTTAAGCAAACAAGCATTCAAAAACTCAGATTCATTTTTAAGTCGTGCCAGAATCAGAGAATGCAGTTCTGTCCACTCACCTTGATTAATCGGTCGGGAACTCTCCGAGAAGACTTCCGTTCGAGCAAGCAAGTCGATCCCACTTGTACATAGCGTCGACGCGGAACGGGGCACTACAGCTGGATAGTTCACCCTTGAGTTTTTCACAATATTTACTTTATGGCATGTATTTTTTTATCTTGTTATGTCCCTCTGAGGACCTGGTTCCCTTCCAGGTTATTTGTGCAGTTTGCAGGATACTTGATATAGTGGAGTGTGGACATCATTGCAGGTATCTTTATATTTTCAGCTATTACAGTCATGTACTACTTTCCATTTTTTATTCTGCTTTTATAGTCTAGTGTTTTATAGACCTGTGTTATTCTTTTGGTCTATTCGAACGGAGGTATTATTAGGCTGCAGACTGATGATGCGTATCGTTCTTTCTTGAGATATTTACCATGGATTAAGATTTAGTTTACTTGCTAGAATTAGTTTATCAACTGGATAACTTTACCGTGGACATCGTAAGTGCACTTCGTCGGGTCCATTAAATTAGAAAGCCCTACGGAGTCGTACCAGCTGGCCATTGCCACGTGTCTGATCCCATATATTTTGGGATTGGGGCGTGACACTGCTGCTAGGAGGGAGCTCTCCTTCATGACTGGCTGGACCTTCTTCAAGTCCGAGCCAGAGTTTACTAACGAAGAAAGAAACATCGTCACTACGATGACGGAGGAGCGCCTCAAAGTAGGTCTTGCAGGCTCTTCCGCTGGCTCCAAGTCATTCGTCCCTCTCATCTAGTGTATCAGAATAAGGCTGTTATTTTCGTAGAACCTTACCTGCCCAGCCGATTCGCTCGTCAATTCAGCTACACTCAGCTCTTACTGGGTCATCCGAGTGCTTCTCTCGGATACATTGGTAGTTTGCTTGACGGGGCCTGAACATGGAGTCACTATAACGCTACTGGCACCCAAGTCCAGTTTTAATTGCCAACAGCCGAAGTCATGCCGAAAATATTGTACACAGCGACAAAGTATTATTGCACGACGAATGCTCCCCCGGCTAACTTTGACCCAGAGAGGAGTTATATTGAAGACACCATGATGATGCCTCCGGATGCAAAAGCGCGCAGGATGTCCAAGAAGGGCAAGGGAGTGGCCATACCTCTGATCGTAGAGCTGGAACCATCGACCGGGGAGGAAATAATTTCTCCTTCTGATGATCTCCCGCCTGCTAAGCACAAGTCAAAGGTCGATACATATCATGCTCGCTACTCTAAGAAGGCAAGGACGGACGCGATCCCAGAGGCGAAACATGCGACGAAGTCCCTTGCGAAGGGGACTATGAGCAAAGAGGTAGGACCCCTTGCACTGGTGGTTTCTAAAGCAGAGCCCACTTTAGATGCTATGGCGGTATCCGTAAACCCTCTTAGTTTGATTATGCCTAGTCCTCTATATAAATATCTTGCTTCTGGTCTATTTAAAAATTTTCAGCCATAAGAGAGAAGGGACCGTCCCCGGGGAACAGCCGCCTCAGTCGTTTCTTACACCGAAATGGAAGAGGAAACCCCCTCCCCCCCCCCCCATGAAGTCTAATGTGGGTGCCTCGAAACCAGTTCATGAGGCCTCAGGAGCTCAGGGCTCAGATGCAGGTTCAGCGGAGCAGCCTTATACCCCTTTGGAACACATATCCATACATAGATGCCATGGGGAAGGCTATGACAACGCTGGACGAGCCGCAACATGTGTCGTCTCCCTCGGGTATGTCATTTTACAACTTTTCAATAGATAAAATTTTCTAGCTTCAGCTTTTAATTCTCCGAGAGAAGTTAATTACCGGTTGTTTTGGTTTTGCAGACCCCACCTTTCCCTTTAGGACCGTGGACATGGCTGTCGATGAGGGTGTCATGGAGGAAGAGGGCAGTGATCTTGTTAGGAAGATGCCTAAGTCTCTCCCTAGCTCTGGTGAAGGACCCCCTGCAGTGCCCCCTACGGAGACTGTGGTGGAGGAGATTCCTACTATTGCAGATCCTTCTGGTGCGTCGGATGGTCCCCTAACCATTGCTGCCAGGGGCTCTATGACTGAAGCCTCTCTGGATAGCGGGGTGGTAAGCCTTCACAAGGAGGCCATTCCCGATGTCCCCGGTACTGCGGTTGCTGGTTCGTCTTCTGAGGTTGCCGCAACGCAGTCTGTGGTTGGTACACAGGCGGGAGCCGAAGCAGTGGGGCGCCCTGGTACTCTTCTCCCAAGTTGCGATACCACCCCACCATCTGTTGCTCAGCTGTCGGGTATCCAGGGATTTTATGCGTCCATGAAGGATTGAATCGCAAGCAGGACCGCCGGTTGCTCCTCTATTGCTGCGTCGTCTTCAAGGTCATCTAGCATCATTGTTCAACCTGTTGCGCCCATGGCTTCTTCCTCCATCCAGCCGCCTTCGACTCCGGCTACGCTAGAAGAGATTGACGAAAACATCACTCTCCATTCGGAGCTTCTACATGTTCTTGAATCAAGGGGTCGAGGGTGTGTTGGAGCGCAACAAATCCTTTGCCTGGGCAAAGCACTTTGCCGAGGGCCGGGTCAACTCTTTGAGGGGTCTCCCAGGTTTTGAATATATGGTCGACCTCCTGGGCCAAAAATTGGTGGAGGTAAAGCAATGCCTAATAGATTTATGGCAGTACCAGCAGGCAGACATGGGAATGCTGATATCCCACGTGTATAATGAGTTCTTGAAGAATGTGGAGGCGGAGAAGGCCTTCTTTGCTTCGTCTAAGGAATGCTTACAGCGTGACCTCCGAAATTTTCAAGAGAAACGCGATCGGCTGACTAATCTCAGAGAAGAGTGCCTCTTCTGGCGGAAGGGCCTGACTGAGCAATTTAGAAAGCTCCAAGTCGAGCTTGATGCACTGGGGAATAGACTACAGAAGGCCCAACAGGAAGATGAGACTATCCGAAATGAGGCAAGCCTAGTAGCAAAGAACACGGATGTCGTTGAGGTTATGGTGCAGAAGCTAGAGGACCGACACGAGTCCTACGCTCGCTACGAGGATCCCGAGGTTATGGCCAAAAAGGTTGAGCGCCGGGCCCAGGTGCGCCTGGATGGCCATATCGTCCGTCTCCATGAGCGGATAGCAGAGCTATGCTATGACCGGGAGCACAAGTAGTTCTTCCTTTTCTTTTTTCAACTTCTCTTTTTGTGCCTTTTGTTTTGAGTTTGGGCTGGGGACCTGGTAATCCCTCAGATGTAGTCCGCTTTCAGTTTCACTTAGGCAAAAAAATCACTACCAAAATAGCTCAAATTAGCGACGTCTTTAGCGGCTCCGAGATAAGACGTCACTAACATTATAAAAATTAGCGACAAACAGAACAACGTCGTAATACGTCGTTGTTTGCGACACTTTGCGACATTTAGTGACTACAATTAGTATTATGGAAATAGACACCGCCCAGGGTCACCAGATGTTGTTTTTTTTTTATAATAACAGCGACATTTAGCTACGTTATATCATTTAAGTCACAGTATTATAAAAAATAGCGATGTTTAGCAACGTCTATATCGGACGTCGCTAAAGTGTTTCATATAGGGTTTAATTTTTTATTTCCTTCATTCATATTTCATTCCTTCAATCGAGTTTCCCTTGACCCCAGCTACCCCCTCCCCCCCACCCCGTGACCCCCATGCCCCGGATGCCCCCCGCGACCCCCTTCGTCCCCCTCGCCGATGCCACCCTCTCCGAACTCACCCTCAGGTAAACCCTAACCCACCCTATCTCTCTCTCTCGTAGCTACTGACACGTCATACACATATTAACACAAACACACTGACATGACACACATACACATACTGACATGACACAAACATAGACACACATAGATACGAACATGACAGACACTGACATGGGATACTCAATCGCGTTCTCCCCTCAGCCACTCCCATCTAAGTAAACACTAACCCTAATTCTCTCCACACAGAAACTTACACGGGATACATTGCTTAGGATTAGGGTTTTTGTTTTTTCCTCTTTCTAATCCAATGAATTGGAGGAGCCAAGCATGAAAAAGAGAGGAAGAGTGAAGAAGAACGATAGAGGAATAGTAAAAGAGGAAGGGTAAATGAGAAATTAAGGTTAGGTTTTATCTTCTCTCGGTCTCTTTAATACGATTAGGATTAGGGTTCTAGGATATCAGAATGTAATAAGTTATAACCGACACACATATTTGAAGTTACCTATTTGATACTAAGCTATATAGTAGTTTGATAGGAGTTTTATTATGAATTTAGTATCATATGGCGTTGAGTATCATATAATTGGCTTGGTAGTATAGAACTGAGTATTTGTATCATTTAGAGTTAGTTTATATATGTCAAATTAGATGTGTGTTGATTGAAGAGTGTCAATATGATATATTGTCACGCCCCAGTCCCAAAATACCGTGGGACCAGACGCGTGATAATGGCCAGCAGTACGCACCGATGGACCAACTCAATATAATGGATCCATCAGGGCATACTTAAGCTGTAAAACAAGTCTACGACAATCATGGTACAACTAATCTCATCCACACAAGACATAAACATGATCCACAGAATAAATAAGGAATGTAAATCATCATCCAGTCTCACATAGTACTTCGGGGAACAACCCGATAAATATCTAGTACAATGGTTCATCTGACCAGAATATCAAAGACTGAAATAAATAATAAAAGCTGAGCATAAACAAGGATGCTCAAGAGAAGTCTTCAGCTAAGACCTCGTCCTCGGATGGTGGTACAACTCCTGGATCAGCTCCTGCTCCGGTCCCGTAAACCTCGGGATAAACCTCGTCTGCAAAATCTGGGGACAAAATCCGGATCCAGGTCCTCAGGGGACATAGCAAGGTACAAGAAAGCTCATGCCAATAAATACAGATAAGCAGTGCAGCAATTAAATAACTAGATGAACAGTGGGATAAATATGTAACCATCTAAGTGAAAATGCAAATGAGAGCATCACTAGTCTCAGGCTGAGCCACTACAAGCTCTGTGTCGGGGAGCCGGTAGCGGTAATAACCGGTAGTGGGTCTAGCTCTGCTACGAGAGTCTACGACCTCTCAATAATAGAAGATATATATATGTAACAGCCTGTAGCCTGTGTGTCTCTCCCCACCCAATGTAACCACGCATATCATGACCATAACGTCTCATGCCCATGTCAAGCGTGATCATAGCTAAATGCAACCAGTCATACAGTATCTAAGAATATAATGTCCATGTCCTATATCCTATACAGAATCACCACGAATATCTCGGGAAAATCCTGTCTCATGAATAGTGTCCAGTGTCCTGGGTCATAGAGTACTTGATAAGACAAGTACGAGAATAAAGTGTCACGAATGTCCATCTCTAGATGACCGTACCCAACACTGCGTACAGTGTCGGCACCCGACTGATAATCGGACACTAAGTACGTCACACGGTCCTAGGTTGAGCATGCACAGCAATATATATATAAGCAAGGAAAACAGATAACTAAGCTGCATAGATTGGCAAGGTACACTTGCCTGATGTTTGAATGTCAACTGTCGTCCTGGTATCTGTGGATCCGGTAGGTACTACTCCGAAAGCTGTAATAAATACCACCAACAGTCTCAGAAGATGTCAAATAACTGGAAATGCCTGTCCTTACGTCCAATTTGGACACAGGGGCGAAAAGGTCATTTTCGGGCCAAAGCGGGTTCCACCTGTGGGCCACTTTGCACCGAAAAGCGTGTCAGGATCAAAGGTCTCCAAATTCCGCAAACTCAGTGTCTACAAGTCAGGAACGACGATACGAACCCAATGGAACTTCCAGAATTGGATTCCGATGAGCCGATCTCAAAATCACCCGTCAAGTGGAGCCTGTGGGGCCCACGATACGCGATTTTGTCAACGTTCTCAGAATCGAACCAAACTTGGCTCACAGGACCAGCGTATTACTACGGATCCGATGGCGCAAGTTTCGTCTCGATCCGACGTGTGTACACGAAGTTACAGCGTGTTCCAGAAAGGACGGATACGGGGTGTCGTCGGCGGATACGCGTTGATTCCGGGGTGCACGCACCTCCGAATCGACTTCTGCGAAATCCTACACGACCGTATCAACGTCGCACACAGTTTGATAAAGACCGCGTGCGACCAAGTCGTCCCGATTGGCGGGGCGGACTCAGTTCCGAGGTGAAACAGGGCGTTGTTTTTTTCCTGTTTTGGATCGCGGTGTACGACCACTACAAGACGCGATGCACCGAGCGAATTGCACGGGCACCGAGAGGGGTATACAGTCTATGCATAGCAATCGACGGAATCGAAATTGGAGTGGCGGGGCGGAAGAAATCGGTACCTGAACGGGGCTCCGTGGATTCTGTTTTCCAAGTGTCCGAGAGTCCAATCTTGTCCTGGTCGTGTCCTCGCGCGCTGCTGCTCGCGTCTCGTGTCTGCGGAGACGCTGTGAGGCGGAGGAGTCGCACTCGGGGTCGCGGCGGAGGGGTGAGGCCGCGCTCGGGGTTGCTGTGCGACTCGGCGGCGGGGTGAAGCCGCGCTCGGGGTTGCTGTGCGACTCGGCGGCGGGGTGAAGCCGCGCTCGGGTCGCTGTGCTCGCGGCGGAGGTCGACGAGCGGTGGGGGTCTGCGGTGGTCGACGAGCGGGTGGGAGTCTGAGGGAGTCGGCGTCGAGCGAAGAGGATGACGACCGACGAGGACCCGAGAGCAGCGGGGTCGCTCGCTGATCGGAGCGGAGGGGAAGGGAGACGCGGGGAGTCGGGGATGACTCGACTGCAGCGTCGATCGGAGTACAGCGGCCGCGGACGGGTCGGGGCTGACTCAGCGGCGGGTCGGCGGCGGTTCACGGCTGAGGGGGAGATGGTCCTGGAGTTGGCGACTACGGCTAGGGTTTGGTCTGGCACGCACTTCCATGAGGGTGGCTTTATACCGCTACAGTAGATCCGGCGGCCTAGGGTTTTCCCCGTGCGGGTTTGGGTTCTCATCGGTTCGGGTCGGACCCGCTGTGGTTGGTTTGATCCGGGTTGGTTCGAGCTTGGTTTGGTTTAAAAAACCAATAGCTTTTGGTCCTCGATACGTTGCTCCGGTGTCCAATAAATTCACCGAAAAAAAGCCATGCGTCCGGTTCTCCATTATACACAATAAATTTTTACTTCCAGAATATTTTAACTCCATTTGGTCACACTTAAATTATTTAACCCACAATCACCTTAGCTTTTAAATTCCAGAAGAACACCAAAAATACGGGAAAAATTGTATTAACTTTTATTTCTGAAATTTAGGGTGTTTACAATCTTCCCTCCTTAAAAGGATTGCGTCCTCGCAATCAAAGAATAAGCTTACTAAAGAAAGAGTTTATGGGAATACAAGGTGGCCTAGTTTTCAACTGCCTCCTCGAACAAGTGGGGGTAACGCTGGCGCATATTATCTTCTCGTTCCCAAGTCGATTCGCCTGGTGAATGATGTTTCCATGCTACTCGGACCAGTCTGATCGTCTGTCCCCGTAATGTCTTCTCACTGACATCGAGGATGCCAACTGGTTGCTCTTCATACCTCAAGCTCGGGCCTACTGCGATCTCTGAATGATCGACTACGTGACTTGGGTCGGTCACGTACCTTCGCAGCTGTGAGACGTGGAATACGTCATGCACTCCCTCTAAGGATGGAGGTAATGCAAGCCGGTAAGCCACCTCACCAACGCGCTCTAGAATGTCAAATGGCCCAACATACCTTGGGCTCAGCTTGCCTCTGCTCCCGAATCTGATAGTACCACGAGTGGGCGAAATCCTCAAGAACACATGATCTCCTTCCTTGAACTCTAGGGGACGCCTGTGTGTATCTGCCCAATGCTTCTGTCTGTCCTGAGCTGCTCGTAGATGATTCTGTATCTGCTTCACCTTCTCCACTGTCTGCGTTACCAATTCTGGACCCAGTATTTGACGTTCACCAACGTCACTCCAACACACAGGTGATCTGCACTTCCGTCCGTATAAAGCTTCAAATGGCGCCATCTGAATGCTGGCCTGATAACTGTTATTGTAGGAGAACTCTACTAAGTGCAAATGATCTTCCCAAGATCCTCCGAACTCTAGCATATATGATCGCAACATGTCCTCCAAGATCTGAATGGTGCGCTCCGATTGTCCATCTGTCTGCGGGTGGTATGCCGTACTGAATTTGAGTCTGGTGCCTAGACTCTCTTGCATGCTTCTCCAGAAATGAGATGTAAATCTCGAATCTCGATCCGATACAATACTAACAGGTACTCCATGTAATTTGACGATTTGTCGCATATACATGTCAGCTAGTACCTCTGTGGACTGTCCAACTCTAAATGGCAAGAAGTGTGCCGATTTAGAGAGGCGATCCACTATCACCCATACTGCGTCTCTTCCGCTGGGGCTTCTCGGAAATCCTGTGACAAAATCCATCGTGATGTGCTCCCACTTCCATTCCGATATCGGAAGCGGCTGTAACATACCTGCAGTTCTCTGATGTTCGGCCTTCACTTGCTGACATACTAAGCATTTGGCCACAAATCTTGCGATCTCTCTCTTCATTCCATGCCACCAGTAATACTGCCTCAAGTCCCGATACATCTTGGTTCCTCCTGGGTGAACAGAGTACATAGAGCTATGCGCTTCAGTCATTAACTCCTGTCTCAATTCTCCATTTGGGACATACAGGCGATTTCCAAACCTCAATGTCCTGTCTTCGTGGATGCGTAGTCCTGTCTGCATACCTGCTTCTGTCCTTTCTTTGAGTCTTCGGAATCTAGCATCGGTGGGCAATGCTTCTTTAATCTTCTCCACGAGTGATGACTGAATCTCAAGGTTAGCCATCAATCTATTCTGTCTTGGTAAAACAACCTCTATCTGTAGCTCCTGTAAATCTCTCAATAACTCGGGCTGCATCGTCAAGAAATACGCCGTAGGCTTCCTGCTGAGTGCATCTGCAACCACATTCGCCTTTCCCGGGTGATACTGCAGATCTATGTCAAAATCTACCATCAGTTCTAGCCAACGTCTCTGTCTCATGTTAAGCTCCTTCTGAGTATACACATACTTCAGACTCTTGTGATCAGTAAAGATTTCTACCCTCTCTCCATAAAGATAGTGCCTCCATATCTTCAGTGCAAATATAACAGCTGCTAGCTCCAAATCATGTGTGGGGTAGTTCTTCTCGTGGTCCTTTAACTGTCTCGACGCATAAGCAATGACCTTGCCATGTTGCATCAAAATACATCCTAGTCCACTGCCTGATGCATCACTGTAAACAACAAAATCTCCTGACCCTGAAGGAAGAGTCAAGACAGGTGCTGTTGTTAATCTTCTCTTCAGTTCTTCAAAAGCCTTCTGGCAGTCTTCTGTCCATACAAACTCCTGATCCTTTCGTGTTAGCTTTGTCATTGGTTCTGCAATCCTTGAGAAATTTTCTACGAACCTTCGGTAATATCCCGCAAGTCCGAGAAAACTTCTCACCTCTGCGACTGATGTGGGTGTAGGCCAAGTCTCAATTGCTGCAACCTTCTCTGGATCCACTGAAAGTCCTTCTCCTGATATGATGTGTCCCAAGAAAGGCACTCTGTCCATACAGAACTCACACTTACTGAGCTTGGCATATAACTTCTCCTGTCTCAAGGTCTCTAACACGATTCTAAGATGCTCCTCGTGCTCTTCAGGGCTCTTGGAATATATGAGAATGTCATCAATGAACACCACTACGAATTTATCCAAGAACTGATGAAAGACCCTGTTCATTAAGCTCATAAACACTGCTGGCGCGTTGGTTAAACCAAACGGCATCACCAAGAACTCGTAATGCCCATACTTCGTCCTGAAAGCTGTCTTCGGGATGTCTTCCTTTCTCACCTTGATCTGATGATAGCCAGATCTAAGGTCAATCTTCGAGAATACCCTTGCACCACTCAATTGATCGAATAGATCATCAATGCGTGGTAAGGGATACCTGTTCTTGATGGTGACAGCATTCAGTGCCCTGTAATCAATGCACAACCGTACTGTTCCATCCTTCTTTGGCACAAATAAGATGGGTGCTCCCCAAGGTGAAACACTGGGGCGAATGAAACCCTTTTCCAAAAGATCATCAACCTGTTCCTTCAACTCCACTAACTCCTTAGGTGCTAGCCGATAAACTGATGAAGTGATTGGCTCTGCTCCTGGAGTTAAGTCTATTGTGAATTCTATTTCCCGATCAGGCGGTAAACCTGGAAGGTCATCAGGAAATACATCCACAAAACCTGATATGACTCTTGGGTAACCTGTCTCCTCTTCTACAGATAATACCCTAAGAGTAGGCTGAACTCCTTGCTCTACTGCTCCTCGGAGAAACTCAAATTCTGGATGTCCAGGCGGTCTAAATATAACCTTCCCAAGCCGACAATCAAGAGTCGCATGGTACTGACTCAACCAGTCCATACCAAGTACAACGTCATAGTCAGGCATAGAAAAGATCAAAAATTGAGCTCGCATCTCTCGGCCACAAACTACTACAGAACATGATCTACAGACGTCACTAACCGGAATAATACCGCCTCCCGTAAGAATTCTCTTCATCTTCGGGAGGGGTGCGGTAGCTACTCTATGGGTGGCTACAAAGCTAGCTGCTATAAATGAATGCGATGCTCCAGAATCAAATAATGCTACAGCTGGTAATGAAGCTACTAGAATAGTACCTGCGATGACCTCGCCTGCTGTAGTCTCCTGCTCAACAGCTAATGGGAATGCCTGTCCTCGTCCCTGAGCTGGACCTCTCTGCTGCTGAACCTGCTGGAATAAAGCTGCCTGTGGTGCCAGGGGTGGTCTCTGCTGATTCCCTCCGGGGGCTGGTGGTCTGACCCCACCAACTCCTGTCTGTTGGGCTCCTGCTGCTGGATAAGCTGGTCGTGGTGCAGGCAATGCTAGTCTTGGTGCTCCGTCTCGGCGTTCGGAACAGTCCCTGGAAAAGTGCTGGCTGGATCCGCAGCTCAAATATAGTCCCAACTTACGCCTGCATTCCTTCTCAATGTGTCCTACCTTGCCGCAGTGGTGACAAGTAGGAAGAGGTCTGTCTCTCTGTGCTGCTCTATCTGGCATACCCCTTTGGGCTCGCTTTGCGGAATCCCCATGTGCTGGCCTGGATGGTGCTGATGTGATAGGCCTCTTCAGATTAGACTCCCTTCTAGTGACGCGCTCCAAGCGTCGGGCTGCTGCAAGGACATCGGTATAAGATGTTGGTGCTACCGATCCAATCAATCTCTGAAGCTCGAACTTTAAGCCGTCAAAGAACTTCTCTGCTTTTTCTTCCTCCGTTGAAATCAATGTCGGGGCAAAGCGGCTCAGGCGAATAAATTCCGCATTGTATTCCTCCACTGACATGCTGCCTTGGATAAGGCGGTTGAACCTGTCTCTGAGCTCTGACCGTGCGACTGCCGGGATGTACATCTCTTGGAAGAGTCTAGAGAACTCTTCCCATGTGACTCTGTCCTGTCCAAGTCTCCTCTCTTCTGCTAGCCACCAGTGATGCGCATTATCAGTTAACTGCATTCTAACTGCAGTCATCCACTTCTCTCTCGGAAGTTCAGCGGCTTCCAACTGATGCTGAATGTTGGTGAGCCACTCATGAACTTCCGTTGGCCCTTCCTTACCAGAAAATGTGCGAGGTTTGAGGTGACGGAAATCAGTGATGGATCCCGTCGTTGTTCGCCTCGTTGGGGGATTTGCCTGCTCCAATACGGATACCAGGCTGGTCCTCAGATACTCGGCCTCCTGCCGATGGGCCTCCTGCTGAATCTGTTGCTGTGCTTGCATCATAGCATACATCATCTGGAACATTTGTTGCCCGTCCATGGCTTGTCCTGGCGGGAATACTGGCATCTGGGGAGTGAACTGTGGTGGAGGTGGGATGTCATTTCTCCGGAACCTTGGATTAGGCTGTCCGGTTTGATCACTCTGCGATGCTTGTCCACCATCCCCTGGTGTCACTCCGTCTCCGTAAGTAACCACAGCGTCGTGTGGCGTATCCAAAGGAATATCATCTCTGTTCCCGGAATCCATTGCTCTGCAATCAAAAGATAAACTATGAGAACGCTCAGAGGAATCAATACAGGATGCAGTTCAAGTAAAAAAAATTCGAGATCGATATAGAGTTCAACAACTGGTTAAATAATGGATGAGATCCTATAGTTCATACTATCCTTAGGGCAGGCTGGTCCGGTCCCTAAGTTGAAACCGAACTATTTAGTCGTAGACCTGCATGGGCCACCACAAAAACCATGTCACGCCCCAGTCCCAAAATACCGTGGGACCAGACGCGTGATAATGGCCAGCAGTACGCACCGATGGACCAACTCAATATAATGGATCCATCAGGGCATACTTAAGCTGTAAAACAAGTCTACGACAATCATGGTACAACTAATCTCATCCACACAAGACATAAACATGATCCACAGAATAAATAAGGAATGTAAATCATCATCCAGTCTCACATAGTACTTCGGGGAACAACCCGATAAATATCTAGTACAATGGTTCATCTGACCAGAATATCAAAGACTGAAATAAATAATAAAAGCTGAGCATAAACAAGGATGCTCAAGAGAAGTCTTCAGCTAAGACCTCATCCTCGGATGGTGGTACAACTCCTGGATCAGCTCCTGCTCCGGTCCCGTAAACCTCGGGATAAACCTCGTCTGCAAAATCTGGGGACAAAATCCGGATCCAGGTCCTCAGGGGACATAGCAAGGTACAAGAAAGCTCATGCCAATAAATACAGATAAGCAGTGCAGCAATTAAATAACTAGATGAACAGTGGGATAAATATGTAACCATCTAAGTGAAAATGCAAATGAGAGCATCACTAGTCTCAGGCTGAGCCACTACAAGCTCTGTGTCGGGGAGCCGGTAGCGGTAATAACCGGTAGTGGGTCTAGCTCTGCTACGAGAGTCTACGACCTCTCAATAATAGAAGATATATATATGTAACAGCCTGTAGCCTGTGTGTCTCTCCCCACCCAATGTAACCACGCATATCATGACCATAACGTCTCATGCCCATGTCAAGCGTGATCATAGCTAAATGCAACCAGTCATACAGTATCTAAGAATATAATGTCCATGTCCTATATCCTATACAGAATCACCACGAATATCTCGGGAAAATCCTGTCTCATGAATAGTGTCCAGTGTCCTGGGTCATAGAGTACTTGATAAGACAAGTACGAGAATAAAGTGTCACGAATGTCCATCTCTAGATGACCGTACCCAACACTGCGTACAGTGTCGGCACCCGACTGATAATCGGACACTAAGTACGTCACACGGTCCTAGGTTGAGCATGCACAGCAATATATATATAAGCAAGGAAAACAGATAACTAAGCTGCATAGATTGGCAAGGTACACTTGCCTGATGTTTGAATGTCAACTGTCGTCCTGGTATCTGTGGATCCGGTAGGTACTACTCCGAAAGCTGTAATAAATACCACCAACAGTCTCAGAAGATGTCAAATAATTGGAAATGCCTGTCCTTACGTCCAATTTGGACACAGGGGCGAAAAGGTCATTTTCGGGCCAAAGCGGGTTCCACCTGTGGGCCACTTTGCACCGAAAAGCGTGTCAGGATCAAAGGTCTCCAAATTCCGCAAACTCAGTGTCTACAAGTCAGGAACGACGATACGAACCCAACGGAACTTCCAGAATTGAATTTCGATGAGCCGATCTCAAAATCACCCGTCAAGTGGAGCCTGTGGGGCCCACGATACGCGATTTTGTCAACGTTCTCAGAATCGAACAAAACTTGGCTCACAGGACCAGCGTATTACTACGGATCCGATGGCGCAAGTTTCGTCTCGATCCGACGTGTGTACACGAAGTTACAGCGTGTTCCAGAAAGGACGGATACGGGGTGTCGTCGGCGGATACGCGTTGATTCCGGGGTGCACGCACCTCCGAATCGACTTCTGCGAAATCCTACACGACCGTATCAACGTCGCACACAGTTTGGTAAAGACCGCGTGCGACCAAGTCGTCCCGATTGGCGGGACGGACTCAGTTCCGAGGTGAAACAGGGCATTGTTTTTTTCCTGTTTTGGATCGCGGTGTACGACCACTACAAGACGCGATGCACCGAGCGAATTGCACGGGCACCGAGAGGGGTATACAGTCTACGCATAGCAATCGACGGAATCGAAATTGGAGTGGCGGGGCGGAAGAAATCGGTACCTGAACGGGGCTCCGTGGATTCTGTTTTCCAAGTGTCCGAGAGTCCAATCTTGTCCTGGTCGTGTCCTCGCGCGCTGCTGCTCGCGTCTCGTGTCTGCGGAGACGCTGTGAGGCGGAGGAGTCGCACTCGGGGTCCCGGCGGAGGGGTGAGGCCGCGCTCGGGGTTGCTGTGCGACTCGGCGGCGGGGTGAAGCCGCGCTCGGGGTTGCTGTGCGACTCGGCGGCGGGGTGAAGCCGCGCTCGGGTCGCTGTGCTCGCGGCGGAGGTCGACGAGCGGTGGGGGTCTGCGGTGGTCGACGAGCGGGTGGGGGTCTGAGGGAGTCGGCGTCGAGCGAAGAGGATGACGACCGACGAGGATCCGAGAGCAGCGGGGTCGCTCGCTGATCGGAGCGGAGGGGAAGGGAGACGCGGGGAGTCGGGGATGACTCGACTGCAGCGTCGATCGGAGTACAGCGGCCGCGGACGGGTCGGGGCTGACTCGGCGGCGGGTCGGCGGCGGTTCACGGCTGAGGGGGAGATGGTCCTAGAGTTGGCGACTACGGCTAGGGTTTGGTCTGGCACGCACTTCCATGAGGGTGGCTTTATACCGCTACAGTAGATCCGGCGGCCTAGGGTTTTCCCCGTGCGGGTTTGGGTTCTCATCGGTTCGGGTCGGACCCGCTGTGGTTGGTTTGATCCGGGTTGGTTCGAGCTTGGTTTGGTTTAAAAAACCAATAGCTTTTGGTCCTCGATACGTTGCTCCGGTGTCCAATAAATTCACCGAAAAAAAGCCATGCGTCCGGTTCTCCATTATACACAATAAATTTTTACTTCCAGAATATTTTAACTCCATTTGGTCACACTTAATTTATTTAACCCATAATCACCTTAGCTTTTAAATTCCAGAAGAACACCAAAAATACGGGAAAAATTGTATTAACTTTTATTTCTGAAATTTAGGGTGTTTACATATATTTATATGTATAAGTATACAATTTGATGGTAAGCTAGTGTCAATTAGTAGTGTATATGAGTGTCGAGTGGTAGAGTATCCTTAGGATAATGGTGTATTTGTACTAGTGTATCATGTGTGTAAGTGTGTGTTCAAGAGAGTGATGGCCAGGGTGTGTGTACATAGTACATTTTGTGTGTGTGTGTGTGTGTGTATGTACACTACCAAAATATGATAAAATTGTATACTTATATATATGAATATATCATATTGACACTCTTCAATCAAAGTCTTCTCTTCTCTTTCATATTTCAGTCTCATGGCTTTCGGCACCAGAGCGTAAGGTAGAGCCAAAGGTCTCATGGCTTCTAGGTTCATTTATCTATTCCTTATTAGGTTTCTAGCTAGGCCAAGATACAAGTGAGTATATTGATTATGTAAGTGTCCACGTGTTCCTTGTGAGTCATATCTCAGAAAAGAAATTTTACTTCTGCAAGCCTTTTTGAGGCTTTTTGAGTTTGACTTAAATAACCAAGTTTTGACCTAGAGATCGAGTTTCAAGTTAGTGTCGTGGGTATTTGAAACTGTGTCCTAGTGTCAAGATACAAGATGTCACAGCCCGTCCCTGAATAATCAGGCATGGTCCGTGGGTACATCCAGCATATGCCGCATCATCGGCGGTAGAACGTTGTATTGGTATTCTAGACTATATATCAATAATGACCATCAACAAATAATGATAACTCAATGAATATGAATACTCAATCACATAATCTATAAGGAGGAACAACGCACGAATATCATATAAGGAGAACAAAATAAGAGTCAATACATCTCACAAGACTAATAATATCCAAGAGTCTCCAAAAAGAATAAAAGAACTAATGTCAAAGCTGGAGACAAATCCAGTACAATAATCTGTCTATCTACTGAACTATAGGCAATGTGTCATCGACCTTAATTGGGATGAGTCCTTCCTGAGCCACAGTCTCTAGCTCTAAGCCTACTATGTCCTGAGGTCCATAGTGAGTGGGATACCACTCCTCAGTGTCATCTGGAAAAAAAATATTCAGTCAGGATTGGAGCAAAGTACACCTCTAACAGCAGTTCTAATAAATGATAAAAACTATGTAGCAGTAAATAGAGAGAATATACAAGATAAATAGAGCATGTCAGAAAATATACAGGAATAAGAATACAAGAAATATATACAAGAGAGATGAGCATCATATACAAGAATCAAGAAATACAACTAGCTAAGTGAGTGAGTACTAGTTTTAACATGTGATCGACTTGTGTCTTTTGTTCAGGAATCATGTTCTGGTTAATCATACGTACGGTGTATGATTAACACTATGCAGGAAAATAGGAATTGCAGGGTATGATCATATATCTACACTAAATACTCTTTGCACCCGACTGGTATAGTTGATCCAACTATGGCACACTATGACACGGGATTCTCTGAGAAGGTAGCAAGCCTCCCCAAGAATCAGTGTCCATACAAGTACAAGAACTACAGGGCTTGCACATGATACGCCAGGAACCACCAGGAATAATATCTCATGATGGGATCCAAAAATACTAATCCGTGTAACCATGTGTCAAGAAGTCAAGGATATCTACACTAGATACAAGAAACATAGAAGATATCATAAACGAAAAACTATAAGAGAATGTACTCGCCTGAAATCTGGGATGAAGTATCAACAGTATCCATAACAGTTTCTCGAAGACCTAAATATGGAATATCAAATTAACACAATGTTTTAAAATGATGAACAATTTAAATTAGTCAAATTCTAGGTCTAAAAGTTATTTCTAAGTCAAACAGTCAAACTATGTCAACTCTAGGTCAAACTAACTATTTCTATGTTGTATGGGTCTATATCTAGGTTATTGGATTAATATTTTAAGGATACAAGTCATATAAGCTAATACTAGGCATTATGATAACTTATCTTACCAATATCAATATATATAACCTATATACATATACTAGTTAATATAGTATCAATATCTTATATATATAAGTTATACAATACTATATAAAATATACCTTAATATCTTGACCACAACCTAACACTAACTCATTACCTTACTACCACCTCAAAGATAATACCAATACCTTAGTATCTTAAAAGATATCTAACACAATACTTCATAATACCTTACTAGCATCTTAGCCCTCAACCAAACCTTAACTCAATACCCCCATACCTTACTATAAATATATGGAACATAGGAACTAACATCCCCCATATCTCACTTGCTTCACCATATGTGATTTCAGTTGCATGTGTACCCCTACATACCATCCTATCTACTGTCATTCATAGTCACACACAACTAGCTGAACACCTCTGATACTCTATAGGCACATTCCTACTTTTAGGTACTTCTGCTGTATTCACCTCAACAACATATATTCTCGAACCTTCCACTTGGACATGAACCTCCAAGGTTCAGTTGCTTAGCCTGCAACAAGTGATCCCCCAATACATATTGCTATTCTAAACTAATCCTAGATGCAGATCCTACTGCCTTCTGCTGTTATAGCAGTTGCACACACTGACACTAAGTATACTAGTATTCTTAACATTGGTCCTATACTCAATGACATTTGATATGCTTTAATATATTGCCTTGGACTAAGGTCTGCACCACCTATTAGTGCACTACACATCCAGGCAGATACCCCAACCAGGTTTCCAACTGAACATCACAGTCCCGAGCATTTGCTCACTGCAGCAAGGCTATACTTCTTGTACTTCTGCTGGTCTTTGACAGACCCGAGCCCCCTACCTGATACACAACATGTATGTTACCGCATCAGTAACTTACCCGACTGTCACTGCCCTTTACCCAAGCCAACTGCACATAACCCCACCAGGTACACACCACACTAACCCCAACACATCAATCATTGTCACAATTCTAACAAATCACAGACACACACAATTGACACTGATATATATATATATATATATATATATATATATATATATATATTACAACTAATGTATCAATTAGCATCTATAATATGTTATGATACATACAATGTACACATTATGGCAATTTATCAAACACTAGTGGTGCATCACACTAGTATTACACTTTATCTATGATACTCTTGTGATACACTCAAGATACTCAATCCAAACCTCACCCAACTCTCCACAATGGTTATGAACAAGTCTAATATCATAATTAAAGATAATTAAAGTGCTAACTACCCATCCTAGTGTTTGTGGCAAAATATGACATGTGTAGACCCCCGTGTCGGAGAGGAAACTCCCAAATCATCTCGTATCACTAAATACCATGATAAGGCCTAATCATATCCAATTGTGGATAGGCCACTAGTCCTCTACAACCAATCTAATATCAATTTAGTCCAATTGACCATTTGACAAACACATGATGCATCAATCTCGAAATTCTCCTCAATTGGGCACAAAATGCACTATATAAGTCATAATACAAGTCATATAAACCTAGTTTTTGTTCCTATTGGTAGCCTTAAGCTAAGGAAGGGGTTTTAATGGTCAAATGCATAAATTAGAGTCTAATAGAAAGGAAAATTCAGAATTTTACCTATTGGGAGATGGATTCGTAATGCAAAATTCAAATGGACACAATTAGGACACAAGCTCCTATCCAATGGCTCCTCCTCCTCCAAGTACTCTTTGCAATCCAAGCTTCAATGATCCTTAGATGATGTAATTAGAAAGGAATGAGAGGGAATTTGATAAATTTGGTGGAGGGGTGAATAAATTTGGGGAAGAACATAATTGGGGATCTAAATTGGGATGAAATGAGGAGGAGAGAGAATTTTCTTCCCCTCCATATAGGTCGGCCACTAGCCCCCTCTCCAAGTAATTGTACAAAGATAATAATACCCCTATTGGGTTGTAATGAAGGGGTTTAATTAGGATAGAAACTCCTACTCCTAATGGATGTTTAATTAAATCACTAACTAATCAAATGGTGACTAGTTATTGGGCCTAGCTTGGGTCTAACTTAATGTTGGTCCATGGTTCATGACAAGTCTAGTTAGATCCACTAACACAAGTCCAATAAATAATGCAGCCTACTAGTAATAATTAAATAATACAATAATTAAGTATATAACATGCACATTAAATAAATATTTATGAAAAGACCAAAATACCTCCTAGTCTGAAAGTGTGGTAGTGACACAAGAGAGTATCAATATATGATATTGTGTACAATGGTATGCGATATCCATATGAATGGCTCATAAGGAATACGTGATGACACCAATATCCTCATATCAGAGTTGTCCACATGTCTACTAGGTTTGGAAATCAATATCAAACTTATCTATTTACTTATTTTACGGATACTCATGAGTCACGATATGGATACTAACGCATCACAACTCGAATACTAACGATATGACATATGTAAATCCTCTCACCCAATTTTTATGTATACTTAGCTTAGTGAGAGATTAGGGATCAATATAGAATTATTTTGGATTAATTAACTAGAGTTATAAATTCATCTATTTATTTTATTCTCTCGTTGCACCTTGGCATTTCTTAATTATTTAGAACAATGCACTAGCATTTGCCTTCCAACAAATTTCACATCCTTGACCTAGACAATCCCATCTCCAATTCTGATATTTGTGTCACTCGTAAATGCACTCCCTTATGCTTTATTTTAATTTTATAATATTCGTGCACATTTTCTAATTATAAACCCAAACTTGGCACCTACGTCCGTTCCAATCAAAATTGGAGACACAATCTCGACCCGTTCCTTCCAACCCAATATTTATTAATAATCTATTCCGAGTCTACTATGTCCATGACACTTGTGTCCCACCCAATTTAAATCCTATGGACTTCCAATTAATTAAAGAACATATTTGACACTAATTTTAACTAAATTGGTGCAATGACTCAACCTACCCCAAAACTAGACCCAACATCAACCCAAACCCCCACTCACACCCTCATGGTTCATACAAAATACCACACACCAATTTTCTCCACTACAACACACCAAACATGGTATTTTTTCATATTCAATCCATTTTTCCTCTTTATGAAAGTCCTAAACTTTTAGGAACTTTTGTGCAAATAGCTAGCCATGTGTCCACCTCCTATTGGTTGGAACAAATGAAAGCAACCCACTTTGGCATGCTTGACCGGTCATATGTGCATCTTCCTCCTATTTGTATGAAACTATGCAACCTACAATCAATCTTCACCCTTCATTCAAATTCTAATACATCACCTCCACCCATTCCTTCATGAAACCCCCCTCTCCTTGGGAACCTAGCCGGCCCTAATCCCTAGGCAACACTCTCTCTCGCTCTCTCTCCTTATTTAAAATAACATTATCTTCCTCTCTTCCTCAATATGCAACCACCATTAACCACCATCACCACCATTAACCACCATCACCACCATCACCACCCCCAACTCCAACCACCACCCTCTCCTTCACCAGCTCCCCGCCATCACCACCGCCACCACCTACATCACCCCCTCGGTCGGAGCTCCCCCGACGTCACCACCACCAACCACCATCACCTTCGCCACCCTCAGCCACCTCACTTCCACTGCCACCATTCCTGACCTCCTTCTTCCTCCTCACCACTATAACTTTGACCACCATTAGCATCTTTACCACCATCACCACCCCCAACTCTGACCACCGCCCTCTCCTTCACCAAACCCCCGACCACCACCATCATCAACCAACCGAACCTCCGCCTCCACCGAGTCCCCCTCCTGGACCCCTAGGCCGACGGCCACCACTGCCATGGCCATTATTTCTACTGTCGCTACAAGCCGCTGATGTTGTTGCTGTTAAAGCTGCTGCTACTGCCGCGTTGAGCTGCTGCTGTTGCCGTAGTTGCTCCGACCTTCCTGGCTGGAGAAGGCTGCTGGAGCACCCCCCCTCCGATAACCTCTGACCCTGATGACCCCCACTATCCTCTGGCAAGGCAGCCCTAGCAAATCAAGCTCGCCACGACCGAGACCTCCCTCCGTGACCAAGAACGGCACAAATCCAAGCAAAATTTTAGTATCAACGAGCCAACTTTACGGCGCGATTACACCCTCCTCGCTCATCCGATCCTTGAACCGCCACCTCTGGGTAACTCTCCACTTGACCTTCTTCCAGCGCCTTTAATTACTTTATTTTAGTTTGATCTAGGTTGGTAGTTAATTGAGCTCCAACAACCAAGAAAATGTTTTTTTAAACGTTAAAATTTCTCGATACGGAGTTGGTCCCGTCAATCCGGGCAACCATATCGCATACCGATTTTACCGAAAGGCACGTGTGGTATTTCCTGATGTATAGGATTTCACTGAATTTGATTAGGACGTGTGTGTGCGCCTGAATCAACCTGTATCCGTCGGAAGCCCTCTGTATCGATATTTTACAAATTACTTAATTACTTTGTGCATGCTCGTCATATCATGACAAAACTGGCACCATTGGACTCGTGGCATTTGACTTATCCTATGACCCAAGTTTTGCCTGATTCTAAGACAGTGACCGCATCGATGTTTCGTGGGCCCCACGATCCGTTCCAACGGGCATTTTTGTGATCGGCTCATCGGAATCCAAATCCGGATATATCGTTGAGTTCGTATCATCGTTTAGAATTTGTTTAACCTATAATATGCTATTTTTAGGGACCTTTGCTCCTAGTACATTTTTCGGTGCAAGGTGGGCCTACTTGTGGACCCTGTGTTGACCAAAAACTATATTTTTACCCCTGTGTCCAAATTGGACATCTGAATATACTTTTTCGAGTATCTCACTCATTCCGAGACTGTTGGTGATATTTGTGACAGCATCCGGGGATATCTGCTCCAGTTTCCATCTTGCGCTGCTACTTCTCGGGCGAGTTCGTGTTCGAATCTTCGCCTGGCTTACCTTGCCTTATTGTATTGTTTAAATTTAGTTATTATTATTCATATACTTTGTGCTCTAAATATTTTATAACTGTGCACTTCTGAGTATGCCTTGGGTGCAGTCGACGAAGACGTTGACGTTAGGACTTGTGTTTGATCTAGTGTCTAGTGGACGAACCTAAAGTTGCGGAGTTATCATTATAACTCTGAGGCCTTGACACATATCATTCCATGTCACAGAGTGAATTCATGATATGACACAGGCCTACGCACTTGACTGGGCATCGGTGCGAGTAGCACGTGTGATGGTATTTAGCGTAGTTGTATTGCTTTAGGTGACTTACATTATAGTTATGAGATGTCCATGTCGTACTTGAGACTTGTACATTGGCATTGGGCAAAGAGGACAACTAGTAGGCGTATGGGTCACCCACCTCTTTATTTATGCATATTTTGCGTTCTTCGGAGCGATACAGACGTTATTATTTATGCAGATTTTGCGTTCTTCAGAACGATACGGACGTTATTATTTATGCAGATTCTGCGTTCTTCGGAGCGATACAGACGTTATTATTTATTCAGATTTTGTGTTCTTCAGGGCGATACGGACGTTACTATATTCATGCGCCACATTCTTCGGAGCATTATGGCCGTCATTACATACGCGAGGACCCTTGTTATGGGGGCATATGTGGCAAATACTAGCCAGTCATAACGATTGATGAATTACGTCAGCATATTCTAGCCTACACTTTCCATACGCTCTAAGTTGTCCTCAAATTGCATTCACATAGATGGATAGTTTATCCTGATTTACTTTACTCTGTATTTATATTATGATATGTTCTATTTGTATCTTGTTACGTCCCTCTAAGGACCTGGTACCATTCCAGGTTATTTGAGCATGTTGCATGATGCTTGATCTAGTGGAGCATTGGACATCGTTGTAGGTATCTTTACATCTTTCAGCTATTTCAGTCATGTACTACTTTCTATTTTGATTCTGCTTTTATAGCCTAGTGTTTATAGGCCTATATTATTCTTTTGGCCTATTCGAACGGATGTATTATTGGACTGCAGACTAATTATGCGTATCATTCCTTCTTGAGATTTATTTACCATGGATTGAGATTTAGTTTAGTTGTTGGATATTAGAAATATATATTTAGTTTGATCACTTAACCTTGGACAGCGTAAGTGCACTTCGTCGGGTCCATTAAATTGGAAAGCCCTACGGAGTCGTACCAACTGGCCATTGCCACGTGTCTGGTCCCATACGTTTTGGGACTGGGGCGTGATATGGTTTTATTGGTGGCCCATACAGGTCAGAGCATATTATTTCGGTTATGTTACTGTACTGAACGAGCCTGCAACTTAGGATTAATATTGAATAAGATCTCAAAACTCCTCTTGTATTCGATTGTCGCCCTTGGACTTCATTATTGTATTCGTTTATTTACCGTCGATATCGTTATTATTGTTTCTCATCTCCTCCTATTTCGTAGAGATGGACGTTCGTGTGCAGTGATTCTCTCTAGAAGCAGATTCTTGTCAAGACGAAGAAGGCATATATGATAGGATGTTTGAGTAGATTGTTATCCATAGTAGAGAAGGTTGATAAGTTCTTTCTTGTTGCTAGAGGTAGTATAGACTGTTGGCATATGAATTAGACATAGGAGTAGAGACTTAAAACTAGACCCTACCCTTACTTAAGGTAGCAGAGATTTGGAAGTATTTGAAGTTGGAAAGATTGTTCGATTCTAAATACTCTGGGGTAATTTATGAAAATGGATACCTAGATGCTAGGGATTAGTTGTAGCCCATGGTGGTGATACAAGGGACAATATTATGAACTTGAAAAGATGAAATTTTTGGCTCTTACTTGGAAGAAGATTCTCTGACTCTGAATTTCAGGAGTTTTATCATATGCTTGGGTGGTACCCATTATTATAATTGTACCATGGTGACTCAGAGTAATAAACAGTAGAAAGGAGAAAATCGAGGAATACAATTTTAGGATGCAGAGGATTAACTTGAATGAAATAGTTGATAAAATTATACCCTAGATGATTTTTGAGACCAATATTAGGTATGAACAATTACAAGGACAATACTAGTTGTGACGGTTTAATAGAGGACTATACCTAGAGGATATGAAGAAATTAATACCTGACAAAATTATGTTTATAAAAAAGGAACGATGAATATATCGATAAAAGAATTTAGAATATCATATTAGAGAACCAAATAAAAATTGACTAAAGAAACGATACCATTGAAAATGAGATATGAAATGGAACATGAATGAGAACAAAATTCAAGAAGAAATTATGAGAATAAGAGTATTTATACATTAAGGGCGGAAAAACACAAAAAAAATTTGGAGGATTAGTGTTTGTAAATAGAATGAAAAAATTTATTATAAGGTTAAGTCTAAACTATGACTGGATAAAATCTCGGTGAATCAATGAGATGATTAAGTTTTTATAAAATTATGAAGTTCTGTAAATTTGTCGAGGACGAATTATGGGTAAAGCATAAGGGATATGTGGAAAAAAAATTGACATAGGGAAATAGAACTTTATTTAGCATGCCCTAGAAGTTAGACCTATAGTTGTCTTATGACTTTTAGTATCAAACCTAGATGAAGATTCTATGACTGGGTTAAGACAGATAGATAGAATGCTAGATCTGTTGTTTGAATAATGGTAACTTAGGTACTAGGGTATGGCTTCTGGAATCAGATTAGATATACTTGATTTGTTTGGGTTGCCAGTGTCTATTGGGCTCATGGTTCACCTTTGATAACTCGATTAGTTGAGCTAGTATCTGAAATAGACCAATTAGATTGAAGGATGAGAGTATCGACAGATGTTATAGCCTTGAGTTGGATATCGTAAACTACTTATAATGGATGGCCAATTATAAACAAGATGGTACCCATATAGTTTGGATGAAGGGTATGCATGGAGTAAACTAGGAGAAATCTCAGGTTCGAGGTAAAAAGGTAGAATGGCAATAAGATGAGATTCGCAAGAAGTACCTGACCTTGAGCTTTTTAAATTAAGAGAAGGATCAAGGAAAGACTAAAAATTTTATCAATCGATAGTTGCCTCGAAGATCGAAACTACGAAGCGGAAGGTACTGGGCCATGATTGACGGAGTTTAGAGTTGAACACAAGATCAACGTACTAGAAAGATATGAAGGTGTGTAGAAAACAAATGATAAGGGAAATATATTAGAGTCACGTAACCAAAGGACGAAATTTTTTGATATGGATTTGAGGGATAATAATTATAGTATTTATGAATATAATGCTTTTAAAATTTTGAGGATTTAGCGTAGGTAGATATTGTTGATCAGCCTCGATGTGCTACGAATTTCAAGGAACAAAATACAGGTTTAGATCATGCGCTGACTCATTGGTCAATCGGTAGAGGATTACCATTGGACTCTTAGATTATATATTGACACATGAGTAGGGGGTGTAAATGAAAGATAGAAGTCTGATAGGAATGATAGCTGAATATTGAAGTTTACACATAAACTGCTTAGGGATAAAGATTTAGACTTTTGACTAATAGGACATGAGCTTGCTGAACCTAATCCTTAGTAGTAGGTGGTGTTATGGGAACCTATCTCCAATTTACCCTAGCCGATGAATTTTAGGAATCGTATTCTTGTTATTGTATTTGTTATATTTTATTCTAGGGTATTTAGAATAATTGAATAGATATTTATTACATAATTTTAATATATTCTTATTACTATGTATTGAGTAGAGACTTATGTTGTATTTCATTACATATATTTCTCCTAAAAATTGTTCGAGTTGAGCTTCTAGACTAGGTATGACTGACTGACTAGATTAGACTTGTTACTGCTAAAACTGATTATAAGAAGTTAGGTTGCATGATTCTATTGTGGATACTATAGGATGATGATGTTATACCTAGGAAAGAATGTTGAGATATTAACCGTCTTAGTTTCAGAAAAAAGAATTTAGATACTACATAAGTGGCCTTGAGAATTTTGTGCTTATAGAATTTTAGTGCCTAACTCATGCACTCCTCCGAGAATAAAGGTATGACATCACTTTCCTTATACATATTCGAAGTTTCAAACTGAGATTTTGTTGTGGCACCCTTGAGTAACCTAGGCGTATAGGTGATGATTTTCTAGATGATGATTAACATGATAACAATAATGAGACAATACATGATGGTGAATATATATATATATATATATATATATATATATATATATATATATATATATATATATATATATATTGAGAGAGGACCAAATGACATAGACGATTAAACTGTGTATTTATGGCAGTTTAAGATTTAGAGAGTGGCAAGGAATAAGTATCAAGTTGTGTTTATACATTTAGAGATGTGTTGAGTTCGTTGTTGGGGAGAATAATTTTTGAATTTCGAGGACAAAATTTTCTAAGGTATATAGATTGTAAAGCCCCTCACCCAATTTTTATGTATACTTAGCTTAGTGAGAGATTAGGGATCAATTTAGAATTATTTTGGATTAATTAACTAGAGTTATAAATTCATCTATTTATTTTATTATCTCGTTGCTCCTTGGCATTTCTTAATTATTTAGAGCAATGCACTAGCATTTGTCTTCCAAAAAATTTTACATCCTTGACCTAGACAACCCCATCTTCAATCCTGACCTTTGTGTCACTCGTAAATGCACTCTCTTGTGCTTTATTTTAATTTTACAATATTTGTGCACATTTTCTAAATGTAAATCCAAATTTGGTGCCTATGTCCATTCCAATCAAAATTGGAGATACAATCTCGGCCCGTTCCTTGCAACCCAATATTTATCAATAATCTATTTCGAGTCTACTATGTCCATGATATTTGTGTCTCATCCAATTTAAATTTTATGCACTTCCAATTAATTAAAGAACACCATTGACACTAATTTTAACTAAATTGGTGCAATGACTCAACCTACCCCAAAACTAGACCCAACATCAACCCAAACCCCCACTCACACTCTCATGGTTCATACAAAATACCACAAACCAATTTCTCCTACTACAATACACCAAACATGGTATTTTTCTACATCCAATCCACTTTTCCTCTTTGTGCAAGTCCTAAACAATTGGGGACTTTTGTGCAAATAGCTAGCATGTGTCTACCTCCTATTGGTTGGAACAAATAAAAGAACCCCACTTTGGCATGCTTGACCGGTCACATGTGCATCTTTCTCCTTTTTGCATGAAACTATGAAACCTACAATCAATCTCCACCCTCCATTCAAATTCTAATACATCACCTCCACCAATTCCTTCATGAAAACCCCCTCTCATTGGGAACCTAGCCGGCCCTAAACCTAGGCAACACTCTCTTTCTCTCTCTTTCCTCATTTAAAACAACATCCTCTCCCTCTCTCCCTCAACATGCAACCACCATTAACCACCATCACCACCATTAACCACCATCACCACCCTGAACTCCGACCACCACCCTCTCCTTCACCAGCTCTCCGCCATCACCACCGCCACCACCTACATCACACCCTCGGTCGAAGCTCCCCCGACGTCACCACCGCCAACCACCATCACCTCCGCCACCCTCAGCTACCTCACTGTCGTTGCCACCATTCCCGACCTCCTCCTTCCTCCTCACCACCATAACTCCGACCACCATCACCACCATTAACCACCATCACCATCTTCACCACCATCACCACCCCCAACTTCGACCACCGCCCACTCCTTCACCAAACCCCCGACTACCACCACCATCAACCAACCTAACCTCCGCTTCCACCGAGTCACCCTCCTGGACCCCCAGGCCGGCGGCCACCGATGTCATGGCCATTGCTGTCGCTACTGCTATAAGCCACTGATGTTGCTGCTGTTACTGCTGCGTTGAGCTGCTGCTGTTGTCGCAGTTGCTCTGGCCTCCCTGGCAGGAGTAGGCCGCCAGAGCACCCCCCTCCGATAACCTTTGACCCAACGACCCCCACCATCCTCTGGCAAGGCACCTAGAGCAAATCAAGCTCGCCACGACCGAGACCTCCCTCTGCGACCAAAAACGACACAAATCAAAGCAGAATTTCAATATCAATGAGCCAACTTTACGGCACGATTAGACCCTCTTCGCTTATCCGATTCTCGAACCGCCACCTCTGGGTAACTCTCCACTTGACCTTCTTCCAGCGCCTTTAATTACTTTATTTTAGTTTGATCTAGGTTGGTAGTTAATTGAGTTCCAACAACCAAGAAAACGTTTTTTTAAACGTTAAAATTTTCCGATACAGAGTTGGTCCCGTCAATCCGGGCAAGCACGTTGCGTACTGATTTTACCGAAAGGCGCATGTGGTATTTTTGGACGTGTGAGATTTTACAAAACTCGATTCAGACGTGTGTGTGCCGAAATTAACCCGTATTCGTCGGAAGCCCCCTCATATTGATGTTTTGCAAATTATCTAATTATTTTGTGCACGCTCATCGTATCATGACAAAACTAGCACATTGGACTCACGGCATTCGACTTGTCCTGTGACCCAAGTTTTGCCTGATTCTGAGACAGTGACCGCATCGCTGTTTCGCGGGCCCTAAAATCCGTTCCAACGGGCATTTTTGTGATCGGCTCACCGGAATCCAAATATGGATATACCTTTGAGTTCGTATCATTGTTTAGAATTCGTTTGACCTATAATATGCTATTTTTAGGGACCTTTGCTCCTGGTATATTTTTTGATGCAAGGTGGCCCACTTGTGGATCCCGTGTTGACCAAAAATTATATTTTTGCTCCTGTGTCCAAATTGGACGTCTGAATATACTTTTCTAAGTATCTCACTCATTCTGGGACTGTTGGTGATATTTTTGACAGCATCCGGGGATATTTGCTCCAGTTTCCATCTTGCGCTGCTACTTTCCGGGCGAGTTCGTGTTTGAATCTTCGTCTGGCTTCCAAGCAAGTATACCTTGCCTTACTATACTGTTTAAATTCAGTTATTATTATTCATGTACTTTGTGCTCTGAATATTTTATAATTGTGCGCTTCTGAGTATGCCTCGGGTGCAGTCGACGAAGACGTTGACGTTATTACTTGTGTTTGACCTAGTGTCTAGTGGAAGAACCTAAAGTTGCAGATTTATCATTATAACTCTGAGGCCTTGACATATATCATTCCATTTCATAGAGTAATTTCATGATAGGACACGGGCTTACGCACTTGACTGGCCATCGGTGCGAGTAGCATGTGTGATGGTATTTAGTGTAGTTGTATTGCTTTAGGTGACTTGCATTATAATTACGAGATATCCACATCGTACTTGAGACTTGTACATTGGCATTGGACGGGGAGGACAACTAGTAGGCGTATGGGACACCTACATCTTTATTTATGCAGATTTTGCATTCTTCGGAGCGATACGAACGTTATTATTTATGCAGATTTTGCATTCTTCGGAGCGATACGGACGTTATTATTTATGCAGATTCTGCTTTTTCGGAGCGATACGGACGTTATTATTTATGTAGATTCTGCGTTCTTCGGAGTGATACGGACGTTACTAAATTCAGGCATCGCATTCTTCGGAGCGTTATGGCCATCATTACATACGCGAGGGCCCTTATTATGGGGGCATATGTGGCATATAATAGCTAGTTACGACGATTGGTGAATTATGTCAGCATATGTCTAGCCTACACTTCCCATACGTTCTAAGTTGTCCTCAAATTGCATTCACATAGATGGATAGTTTATCCTGATTTACTTTACTCAGTATTTGCATTATGGCATATTCTATTTGTATCTTGTTATATCCCTCTAAGGACCTGGTACCCTACCAGGTTATTTGAGCATGTTGCATGATGCTTGATCTAGCGGCGCACTGGACATCATTGCAGGTATCTTTATATCTTTCAGCTATTTCAGTCATGTACTACTTTCTATTTTGATTTTATTTTTATAGTCTAGTGTTTATAGGCCTATTTTATTCTTTTGGCCTATTCGAACGGATGTATTATTGGACTGCAAACTAATGATGCGTATCATTCCTTCTTGAGATTTATTTACCATGGATTGAGATTTAGTTTAATTGTTAGATAATAGAAATAGATATTAGCTTGATCACTTAACCTTGGACAGCATAAGTGCACTTCGTCGGGTCTATTAAATTGGAAAGCCCTACGGAGTCGTACCAGCTGGTCATTGCCATGTGTCTGGTCCCATACATTTTGGGACTGGGGCGTGACAACCTAAATATTTACTTTGATGAACATTAGGATAATATACTTGAACGATGTCTATTCATCTTTGCAGAAGTATCTAGAAATGGATCTGAATTACTACATTTGTCATCATTCGTGGATGTACAACCGTCATCCGTATGACATATGCAGTGTATGGGATGAATACATAGAGGGAGTAGAGCAATTCCTGCAGTTCATCAAGGCGTTCCCTGAGTACATGGATGGCACAAAAATTAAGTGTCTATGTATGAAATATCACAAATTAAAATATCATCCAGAAGTGGATATGACATATCATTTGTACTCGAGAGATTTTACTTCGAATTACTATCAGTGGACGGCACACGAAGAGCTTGTGCCTTTAGCATCGGAGTAGGAGCCTTATGCGGAGCCATATATAAATGTCCACGAGTATGCTGATTTCAACAACGAGTATGTAAACATGGTTTTCGATGCTGCGGGGACTAGTTTTGATCCGGACCATCATGAAGCAGCTGAGGAGGCACCGAATGTCGATGCTGAAAGTTTATGGAGTTGTTGGAGAATGCAAGGACTCTATTGTATCCTAGATGTGAGGATCATTCACTGTTAGAGGCAGTCACCAGGCTATTGAGCATAAAGTTTGATTTTAACATGTCGCAAGAATGCTACAACCAACTGATCGAGTTTATTATAGAGATTTTGTCGAAGGGTACCAAGTTACCTGCAGACTTTTACCGATCTAAGAGAATGGTTAGATCGCTATGAATGGGATATGAGAAAATCAATTTGTGTCACAACGGGTGCATGTTGTACTATAAAGAAGACAAAAATGAAGCAGTGTGTAGATTTTGTGGTACTGATCGCTACAAGGCAACTGGTACTGGAAAGACTCCTGGTGCAAGAAAGCCGACTGATTCAATTCTCTACCTTTATTTGATGCCGCAGTTTCAGAGGTTATTTATGGTAAAGGATACTGCTGAAAACATGAGTTGGCACAGGCAGAAACAGATCGAAGGAGTGTTGGATCATCCATCCGATGGAGAAGCATGGAATTGATCGAGAGTATCCCAATTTTTCTTTGGATCCACGTAATGTAAGATTGGGGCTCTCCTCCGACGGTTTTACCCCATTTGGACTTTCAGGCTCCCAGTATTCGTGTTGGCCTGTGATTGTCACCCCGTACAACCTACCACCTTGGATGTGCATGAAGATTCCATATAATTTTCTAACCGTTATCATTCCGGGTCCGAACAATCCAAAGAGGAACATTGATGTGTACTTACAGCCGTTGATAGATGAGTTGAATCAGTTGTGGGAAGTAGGCTCCAACACGTATGATGTTTCCAAAAAGCAGAATTTTCAGATGAGGGCAACACTTATGTGCACCATCAACGACTTTTTGACCTATGAAATGTTATCAGGATTGAGCACTCATGGTCGTCTCTCATGCCCGTATTGCATGGACCATATTAAGACTTTTTGTTTGAAAAAATGAGGAAAACTGTGCTTCTTTGATTGTCATCGACAGTTTCTTCCGAAAGAACATCCGTTCCGGAGGAACAAGAATGCGTTCCGTGCCAGCATTGTGGAGAAGGTCGATCCACCGCCAAGATGGTCCGGAGACACGATATGGGAGGAGGTCAGAGATTTTCCAATTGCTATTAAAGATCCTACAAGGGGGTACTAGTGTGATGGATTTGGTCAAACTCATAACTGGACAAAGATGAGCATATTCTGGGGCCTGCTATATTGGAGCACCAATATGATCAGACATAACCTTGATGTCATGCATATCGAGAAGAATGTGTTTGACAACATAATTAATACTGTGATGGACATAAAAGGAAAGACGAAAGACAATGCTAAGGCCAGGTTGGACTTAGAAGAAATATGCAGATGCCCGGCGTTGCATTTGATAGAGGAAGGGAATGGAAAGGTAATGCAGCCTAAGTTAATTTTCTCATTAGACAAGGAGAACAAAGGGATACTTTGTAGGTGGATCCAGGGCCTAAAATTTTTAGACGGGTATGTGTCAAATCTGAGAAGATGCGTCGACCCGAATGATAACAAACTGACAGGTATGAAGAGCCATGATTGTCACGTATTTATGGAGAAGTTAATTTCAGTTGTATTTTAGGAATTCTTACCACAGGTAGTTTATAATCCATTAACAGAGCTTAGTATATTTTTCAGAGATCTTTGTTCTAATAAATTGCTCGTCGATCGTCTAGAAAAGCAGGAGAAGGACATTGTGATAAAATTTTGCAAGCTTGAGAGAGTGTTCCCTCCTGGATTCTTCGACTCCATGGAGCATTTGCCGATTCATCTTTCCTATGAGGCACGCATTGGTGGACCTGTCAGTTATCGGTGGATGTACCCGTTTGAGCGGCATCTGAACCACCTCAAGAGGAAGGTGAAAATAAGGCACAGGTGGAGGGTTCTATTTGTGAAGCCTATGTTCTCGAGAAGATTACAAACTTTTGTTCGATGTATTTCACGCCTCATGTTGCTACAAATAGAACGAGAGCTCCCAGAAATAACAACGGGTATCAGGAATCTAATGAGGCAATAATGAAATTATTTAATACTTTCGAAAAGCCCTCGGGTAAAATAAAAAAGAGATATCTGAATGACGACGAGCTTAGAGCCGCTCAGTTGTATGTATTACTCAACTGCGACGAGGATGAGGTGGAGAAGCTAGAGGGGTAAGTAATTAATACTTCGACATTTACGTTATCTCAATATAATTATTACACTAATACGCCAATGCTTCGTTGTGTTTCAGCATATATAATGATGCGGTAAGGTCGAGTAGACCAAACATAACAGATGAAGAAGTAGAAAAGAAAATGAGACATCATTTTCCTTCATGGTTGACAGCATATGTAAAAATCTCGGTAATTACTTTTTGTGTATGTATACTTGCACAATAATTAACGTTAAACTTAATATCGCTTATTTGATATTTAGGTCGATCGTCCGGAGGCAACACTTGAGAATGAATCTATTAGAACTCTATCGAAGGGACCAATTTATGCTGTCAAGATCTGGCCAACTTACTGTGTGAATGTGTTTAGGTTCAAGTCAACAAAAGCCCCAATAAGAGACAGCTTCATGGATCTCGATTCTATGAAAAATAGTTATTTGTGTATCAAATCTTCGAACTACAAAGACGTCGATCCAGGCAGTAATTTTTTGGTGTCTTACGATAGATTATGGAGTTGACATATAATTATGACACAGAGCCTACTAAGATCGTGTTATTCAAGTGTGAGTGGTTCGATCTGATCCAAAATCAAGGTTGAAAAATTGACAAGCATGGTCTTGTGGATATAAACTACCGGCGTCGATATCAAGGATATTAACCATTTGTTCTATCAAGTCAGGCTCAGCTAATGTACTTCACAACTTATCCTAAACGAGAAACTGGGAGGTCGGATTGGTAGGAAGTCTGTAAGACTAAAGCTAGAAATACCTTTAACGTTGATGAAATAGCTTATCAGGAAGACGACCTACCTCTTGTTGCAAATGTTATAAATGTAGACTCAACGGAAGCTACTCATGATATGTTTCATCTAGTATAAGAGGTAGAAGTATCAAAAGATGATGACTAAGTAGATGAAAGTGGATAGGAAGAGGAGGAGGAGAAGGAGGAAGACGAACAAAATAAATTTTCAGATGATGATTGAAAATTAAATGAAATTCATTTAGACTTGTGACATGGTTGCCTGATTTTCTAATACATTTATCGTGGCCTAGTTTTTTGATGGTGACATTTTTTTGTGGCCTAGTTCTGTGATACTTATGTTTGTGATGGTGATACATACATATCTCTATATATTTGCGGCCTAGTTCTGTGATCCTTATATTTTGTGATGGTGATAATTTTATCATTTAGACTTTTATTGTGGCCTAGTTCACAATTTCTGTGTATTTCTTTATGTCATGTAATCTAAATATCTTTTTATATTTATTTTATCATTATATGTTGTTCTCAGATATGTTTGGACGATGCGGATCATATTCCCATGGTAGATCCTATAGACGTAGTCCTCTTAAGGACACAAATACTCCTTTTCGATCCTCGTCCCCGAGTACATAATACTATCGAGCAGCAGTACCTCAGACTGCGACGACGACAATCACACACTATCGACCAGCAGTACTTCAGACTTCGACTACGACGACCACATGTGGCAGTACTCCTGGGACCGGTAGTTCTATTGGGACCAGCAGTTCCAGGCCCGAAGGTATTCCATCTAGTGTTCCTGCTCCGTCCAGTGTTTCTGCTGCTGACAGTACCATGGAGACAGAGGAGGAGATGGCGGTCTAGATTACTTTGTCTCAATATTAGAGCGATCCTCCGTGCGCTCCGCCGGATGAGACGAGAATGAAGATTTGGGCCGATGGCCCTACAAAGTAAGTTAATTAGTTATTTGTTTCTTATATATATATATATATATATATATATATATATTCTAATGAGTTTAATTATCAATGTATATATAGATATCGTCATCCGGCATACAGAGAGCACTGGAATATTTTCTGAGGCAAAACTATGGTTGACTATGGATAAACTACTCGGATGCCTCGGAAGAGAGAAAGACGTTTTGGTTTGGGCACTTCAAGGTAAAAGTATATTTGATTTTAACATCAGTAATATTTTTAAGTTAATATTTTATAACTTACTATTATACTTCTTGTAGAAAATATATTTTTATCCACCACACCGGGTCGCACAGATCGAGCAGCAGTTTTCTTTCGTCGTCGCCAAGCTGATCCGTGATGCTATGGATGACCAGAAGACTCGTGATCGCGAAGAAAAATCGATCCAAGGTTGGATCACGCCTGAGCAGTGGACTACAATGAGGGCTAGATTCAACGAGAATAGGTATAGAAAAAAGTCGTAGAAGGCCAAGATGGCTCGGTAGAGGGCGTAAAAGTGGTGTGGTGGGTCAATTCTGATGATGAAATATTTTTGTCGCTTGGTACGTCTTTCATTGTATACGTACAATTTTTAATCATTATGGCCTAATTTTTACTTTAGTAACAAATAATATATTTCTTAACAGGTCCAGAGGGATGAGGACACGAACATGGTGACAGTGTTCCTCGCCATTCATAGGAAGGGGGAGAACTTATCGATGATAGGACGAAATAGAGCTACATAAGTATTACTCTTATGTTTTAAACATTTTGATATAACTTAGCAAAAATATATGTAATTAGTAATAAGTACCTAAGATATATAGTAAGTAGCACGTTTATCGATAGTTACATATTTTTCTAGGATTAGTATAGGAGGCTCGCCGAAGAGTCGACCCAGCCCACACAGGGAGAGGGGGGTAGTTCCTCGGAACCCCAGGCCCACCAAGCTCTGTCGGATGACGAGCTATGGATGAGATTTATTGGTGGTCTACATAGGGGTACG
Source organism: Iris macrosiphon (assembly GCA_036927795.1). NCBI lineage: Eukaryota > Viridiplantae > Streptophyta > Magnoliopsida > Asparagales > Iridaceae > Iris > Iris macrosiphon. Next base: position 309,017,767 of record JAYESA010000004.1, on the reverse strand, counting down.
TACTACGGTACGGGATCCTACGACGCCTATGTTGTGTCACAGTCCTCTAGAATACCCTATGCTAATGTGCATACCCCACAACCCTCCCAGGAGTTACAGCGAGCCCATGAGAGAGTTGACCTTCAGATCACATCTCTGCGTGACGAGTTGATGTAGAGGATTATGGTGCAGACGCAAACGGACGATGCAACGCTCATAGCACATTTCAAATCGCATGAGCGTAGCATATGGAGCTGAAAGATCTGGCCACGTCGACAGAGCTCAACGTGAAATCGCTGCAGGAGTCACAGTTGACCGTGGGTGCTACACTATCGAGGATGCTGGCATCACATATTGAGATAAGCGAGCGAGTGGAGACCGTGGGCGTTTCACTATCGAGGATGCATGCGTCACATCTTGAGATGGGCGAACGAGTGGAGCATAGTACTAGGAGGTTGTTATCTGTCTTGGATACTTGCGACGCTTGAATAACATAGCTGGAGCAGCGACGTCCTCCTGGTCTGCCTGCATCATCATCTACATCGACTCCTGCATCGGGTTCCGTGACGCTTACACATGAGCAGTTTGACGCGCTATTATCTCATATTCGACGCGACTCCTCCTCCTGATCAGTAGTAGTTTTTTTTTTGACATGTGTGTATTGGCCCATTCATGGGAGTTTGTACTTATTATTTGTACACTTTTATTGTGTGACTTATTTGTATATTTTTATTGCGTGACTGGATATTGTGTGACTACATTCGGGCCTTAGAGTCGTCTTTTTATTGATTTATTTTATCATTGTTGTTGTGTGAATGTACCGGTGTTGAGTGTTCCACCGAAGGGGTCGGCAAACCCAAAAAATTCAACGGAGGGTTGCTCCGGGTTTGTCTATTTATTTGAAATGTGATACTTCAGGCCATGTTATACTATGATATTGCAGGCATTCATTTATTTCATTTTTTTCAATATTAGCGAAGTTTAGCGACGTTTAGTGACGTTCAGTGACGTCCTCAAGCGTCGCTAATGACGTTACTAAACTGTCTTATGGCGTTGCTGATCGTCACTACACGTCGCTAAATATTGCTGACATGGCAATTTTGGCCATGTCAGCTATTCGTCGCTGATTCTGTCGTAGGTCGTCGCTAAATTTAACGATAATTACCAACCAAATTTCAACGTCACAAATTTGGCGACACTCGACGCTAAGAGTCGCCATTTTGTGACTTTGTAACGTCGCTAAATTATGTCGCTAGAGCAACATTTTTTGACGCTGTTTTGATCTGCGACTAGCTTTTTTGCGACTAAGTCCAAACGTCGCTAAATACGTCGCTACTCGGTATTAGCGACGTACTTTTGACATTTGGTGACGCTTTCCTGTGTCGCTAATTTGCCTTATTCTAGTAGTGAATAAAATCTATTCCGCTTGTTGCAATTGTTTGTTTAAACTTTGGATATCGTACTAAAGGTAATATGGACATAATACAACATCGTAGTCTGTTAAGGACGTCCCTCTGGGGAACTTTGGTGGACCTATAACTTCTTGTGCACTTGAATGCAAGTAATAGACTCAAAGTAAAAAAATTCTATCAGAGGTGATATGAACGTGATAGTTTTTATGAACTTATCACCGCTGGCGTACTTAGAGTTAAGTATGGGTGATAAGTTGAGATGATAACCAATATAAGAGATAATGTGGACATGATAATCGATAGCCATGACCACGAAAACGCTTATGCTCTAACAAACATAATATACATGGTAATAAAAAATATAAAAATTGAATGCCATGCGATCTCTATAACATTTCTTATTTCTTCAGCCTCGTTCTCATAAATCATCTTCCTCATTCAGGGTTGTCGCAACTGGCGACTATCCGTTCCAAAAGATTACTCATGTTTCAATAATACAAAACCATTTCCACTTGAAAGCCCCGAATACAACATCACTGAAAACATATATTCGAGGGACTAATATCTTATCCTCGTGCATAAGTGCACAACAGTTACAAATCCAACATTTTAAGTAATAATAATAATGTTAGTTATTTCTTCTACTTTTTTTTTTAGAAATTATCAATATGTTGCATAGGAACAAAAAAATTTATTTATTAGGATGTTAAGATGAAGGAAAGAAGGACCAACACTACTCATTATTTGATGAATTGCCTCTGTCCCGATCATGCAAAAACCAAACGATTCTTCAATATACGATTTGGTATGATGCACAATCTTCTTAATTGGTATAAAGCTTGCTCAACAAACCATCTAATCCGACCCAATTAAGCAAGTTGACATCATTGCTTAATTAAATCTGGTAATTTCTCACACAACTCAAATCTAGTCAGCCTACTCAAGCCAACAAACCTACACAATGCCTCCGTTCGGAACGGGACATTACACAAATTAGCTAACTCTGTTAGCTTTGTTTTAAAGTTGTTTATTTTGTTATCTTTCTTTGCAATTTCTACCACCTTAAGTAGATTTTTTTTATTATCTTTTAGTAGCTTTGTTGCATCATTTCTAGGGATTTTATCGTTTTCAATTTTTTTTCAAGTGAACTTGATTTAGCATTCAGAAGATTAGTCTTCACAAACTTATACGAGATTTCCGAAAAATATGCAACATAAAATACATGAATAAAATTATCATCATCAATTTTGGTCACAAACAAAAAATAAAATAATAATAATAATAATAATAATAATAATAATATACATAAGTTATGCTAACGGAGTATCCTTAGACAATGAAACATCTCTATTGCATCAATCCAACATGTCATACAATATGGTAGATGTCAACGTGGGACGTCCCTTAACAACGAACCCTTTGATGCCAAAGTTATAAGTGAATTAATTCCTAGTTTAACTTCTCATTAAAGGAAGATAATGCTGTCTCATTGTCAATGGTGATGGCCCTTGTATCTCTTACATAACCATACATATTCTCCTTATCCCACGTTACTTTAGAGTCGTGTCCAGGGTTAAAGTTACCATATAAACTTAACGAGAGTTGAGTCGCACCTAAGATATGTTTGGTTAGTGTAAAAAAAAGAAAAGAGAAAAAGAAAGAAATATAGTAAGAAATGGCTATTGAAGGTAAGAGTTATAATAGTTTTTTTTTTTTTTGTTTAGTTGTTACAATAAAAGTAAAATTTTGTTGTAGATAGAATAATCTTAGATATGACAAATATAATATTTAACATGTCACAATATTTGAATACTATCTCATTTTATATTAGTACAATACGTCTATAGAAGACACGATCAAAGTTAGAGATTAATAATTTACATGATTTAACAGCGAGCCTGAGCTCTTGTTTAATTTTCGGTCCGGTCCAATACAGCTTTTTGAGGATATCCATCAAGCGGCGAGGGAAGACCCTAGACGCAACCAATATATAGTAGAAGTTGAAAAAGACTGGATGATGATTGTTGCTCTTATTCTTAATTCTCCAGTGGAGAAATGTTACCAAGTTCAATTAACCAGAAAAATGCCTAAAATTGATCGTCTTTTTTTTACAGAAAAATTGAATAGTTTAATAAACAAAAAAAGATAATCCAATCATTGTTATTTTGGAGAATATTCGAAGAAGTTTAAGAACAAAAATTTTGATCCTTTATATTTATATATATATATATATATATATATATATATATATATATATAATTTATTATTTTTATATTATGTGAGTATATATTCGCTATAGTTAATTTTTTTTAAATTATTATTATTATATAATAGAGAATATGTATACGATTTGAACGGCTTATCTTTGAGCCGTTCTAAGTTACAAAGTAGAGACAATTATAAACCGCATTATAATAATAGAGATATAATGGAGGATAACAACTCGGACGACTCATCTTCGAGCCGTTTCTAAGTCACATTATAATAGTAAAAATATATGACAAGGAGCACGACTGACCCTGAGTTCATGGGAGGTCCTAAACGGACTTTCAAAATGGGACCCCCATAAATAATGTAAAAATAAAATAAAACATAAATAAAAGTAAGTTTAAAAAAAAAAAAAAAACTATCACCACGAATTGAACCTAGAACCTTTAGTATGCAAGTCTGACACAATAACCACTACATCATAATTATTTTGTGTTAAGAAAGGTCCATGACACATACTAGTTCTATTTTAAATACAAAATTATTAATATATACATATATTTAAAATAAATTTTTTTGTGATCCTGACTGTTCTGGACCAGTACCGGAACTGACAAGGAGATTCCTCAATGCTGTTAATTGTTCAATACAACAACATGAGCACTCCGATGAGCAATGAAACAGACAACCCCACCCTCGCTACTCTCCCCCCCTCCACACCACTGAGTATCTGCACCGGGAAGAGGCACCCGTCTCTGGACGCGTTGACCGTGGTGAGCTTGGCCAGCCCGCCGAAGTCGCACGCCCTGACGTCCTGGTCCGACATCTGGTAGTAGATGTTGAACACGTAGGTGGAGTGGCCGAGCGGGTCGAGGTGCTCGCACGAGGAGCCCGGGGCCAGCGGCGTGCAGTCGGCGCGCGAGCACGCGTAGTCCATCTGGCCCTGCACCTCGCCAACGTCGGCCTTGGCGTCGGCGTCGAACACGCACCACTGGCTGGGCAGGTACTCCACCCCCTTGGCCTTGACCAGGTACTTGTCGTGCCCCTGCCCCGACAAGTCCATCGGGAACTTGGGCTTCCCGTCGTAGGTGAAGAGGCCCCAGTGGCGCTCGAAGTTCCCCGGCATGATGCTCTTCATGTTCTCGTCGATCAGGCCGAATAGGTACACCTCTATGCCCCCGGGTCGAAGCGGCGTTCCTGCATGCATACGCTTAATCATCACCTCTTGTGAAAATAGCGTACTACAAATTCAGTTAGAATACTTGGTATATATGCACCTACGTTTTTTATTATTTACAAAACTAAAAGATAGCTAATATAATTATTATAAATTTTTTTATTAAAATTATTTAGGAGTACTAAAAAACATCTATTTTAATTATTTTATTATTATTATTATTATTATATATGGATGCAAGAAGACCAAAAAATAGCTTTGTAATTACCTAATGTACGACCCCCCCCCCCCCCCCCCCCCTCCAGTTTTGACGGAAATCGTCTCCAACTCGCCATCAACTCCTTTGACCAAAGTTTTTGGACATAAATACCCCCCTTCGTCTTCTTCCCTGCCGCCGCGCACCTCCCGCTGCCCTCGTCGCAGGGATATATTTGGAACAAATTTTTTTATGCGTACCTTTTCTTATTATATACTAGTATAAATTTTGTTCGTCATTACAAGTGAGTTTAGGTACACTTTCGTTTAATAACAAACAAACGTACAAAGAAATCCTAAGCAGAAGGTCTAAGTACAATATTTAATCTGGGTAGTGTGATGATGGACAAAGAGCGTTGTTGTGACTCATTTACTCCGTTGACGGTCTGACGAGGGAATGAGAATGCTCTCTTCTCTTCCCTCTCTCCCTTGAGCTTGTGTGCACGTACGTAGCTCTCTCGGAGGGTATGGTCTCTCTTTGAAACAAAAAAGCCAGCATTTGGGAAGTCCAAGTTGCTCTTATTTATAGTCATGAGGATGGACTGTACGTGCCGTATATGCTCCTATTTGGTGGTCGCAGGGGCTCCTTCAATAGAATGCGGTTGCAAATGTAGTCGCATGCCATGGACAGATTGCCACGTGGTCTGGGTTAAGATGTACTGTTAACGAGATCTCGGGATTATTTTCAACCTGTTGTGTGCATGACTTTGTCAGCTGGACACGTAGTCAGCACTGATCGTGCTAGAAATCTTCTTCAGTTATAACAGAAAAGATCATGAAAATTGAGAGCCGCATAACGTCATGGCCCTATAACGTCATGGCCGCATATAGGCTCTAGCTTGGCCTTGGTCGGATGGACACTCTGACCACACGACATTGTGGCCGCATACGTGCTCTCATCTGGCCTTGATCGAAGGGACACTCTGGCGGCATGATGGCGAGGCTACATGGGTCTTGTAGCACTACTAAAATACAGAGATTTAACGACGGAATGTTGGCGACGGCTGATATCTGACGCCAAATAGCGACGTCTCAGCGGCATTATAACGACCAAATATAATAGATCAAAAATTTAGTATGATTTCGTCGCCAGGTCGTCGCTATGTTGTCACCGGATTGTGCCACATTACGCGGAAACTACGCGGTAAACCTTTACGACAGATTGGCGACGGCTACTCGATTGCGGCGACGTACTAGGACGTCGTTGATCCGTCGGCTATGTCAGTGCCCTAAGTTAAGCCGATCAAAATTTAACATTTCGATCGACCACTCTCTCTCTCTCTCTCTCTCATCTCTCATTCGACTTTCCTTCTCTCCCTCTCTCCTGCGTTCCCCTTCCCGTTGTCCCCTCTCTCCGGTGACCCCCTTCCCGTGGTCCCCTCTTCTCCAGCGATCCGCTTCCCGTGGTCCCCTCTATCAGCTCTGACGTGGTCATGCCCACTACCTTTCGTGCATGTTCCCCCTCTTGGCTCCTCCGTACCCCCTCCTTCTTCGTCGTTTCCCTTCCTCCTCCAACGTGTTCCCTCCTACTGTAAGTTCTAGATCATTTGATCTCTCAATATATGTTACTATTGACATTTAGGGTGTACCATTTGGGGATGATTTATGTGATGATTTCTTGTTACTACTCGACATTTGGGAATAATTTCTGTGATAATTTTTTGTTATTGCTCGAACTACGTGATCGAAAACTTTGTCATCGTATTTGTCGTAGAACTTGTTGAGGCTTGCAGTGCAGATTTAATATGAGGACAGTTGTGCAGACTTTGCAACAACTGTGATTATATATGTGGTTGCACAGTGAGTGTATGATATATTAGTGTGATTATATGAGGTTGAGTGGATAAGTATCAATGTATCCATGATACGTGGATATGAGGAAGAGAAAAGGTCTGTGTCACAGTGTGTTATGGGTGTATGAGTGTGAGGATAAGTAGTATAAGTGAGTACTAAGATTTTGGGGGTAGAGCTCGGGTCTGTAGGTGTTTACAACTTTGGATGAACAACCACCATAGAAAAACGAGTTCATAAGATCAAAATTTAGATTGTCACAGCATGTCCTAGCTCCAACTAAAGCATATCATACAAACTAATTAGAAAATTTTAGATTACTTCTCTGGGAAGAAGGACTTGGCCCAATAACGATGAGGCATAGTCCATGCAGCCATTTGACTGGCGAGGTAGAGACCATGTAGCTGCAGATAATATTGACTTCCCTTCGACTCCCATCCCTTGGCAATGATGATACCACAATCCATCACTATATTTTATATTGTGAGCTGATGTCTTAACATTACATTATGTGGGTTCATCTTAATTCTGTTATATCCTTCAGATACGACATTTGATAAAAACATATACTACACTGATGTACAGAACTTAGATGATTCACACTAATGTATATGCTAGAATAAATTTTGGGTAGTGTTCTGAGCCATCGATAACCGAATTCATGTCGATACTATGCAGAAAGGCATCATATTGAACAAATGTCGATGTTGTAACTTCCACATGTTTCTCTACTTTCCGCTATGGTAGAATACGCAAAGTATGAATTACAATATTTTTAGAATGCTCATCTAATGTCGTATGTACATCTAATTTCTTCTGTGTATTTTATCTTACGATACAGAATTTTTCACACCCACCAAGCAATGGATCATTACTTGGTTGATCGTACGTGGATGTACAAGCGGCAACACGAGAGCATGATTGGTCTGAGTGACGATTTTAAGGTAGGCATTGAAGTATTTCTTAAGTATGCCATGAGTAAACCTGATTACATGGATGATCAAAAAATTAAGTGTCCATGTACTCATTGTCGTAATAGACGTTACGAAGAAGTGGTGATTGTGAGGAATCATCTGACCCTTAAGGGTTTTGTACATGATTACGACATGTGGGCATCGCAAGGTGAACTTTATGCCAAAAGACAGTCTACTTTTATTGTGCATGTTGCTACGGATGTTGCCATCGAAGATGATGTAGACTATGTTGAATATGTAAATCCTAGGTACGCGTGGGATGATGAGTCCACAAAAAATTCCACAGCAGAATTATCTCAAAAATAATCATGTCCATCTTACATCTGAATTATTTTTCCACAAAAACTCCATTCCTACAGAAGTTTATTTTACCATGTCCACGTTACCTCTGAGTAAGATACCTCTAACGAAATTCCAAGTTTGTCACGTCCATGTTACCTCTGAGAAAACGTTCCTCCAAACAGTTTGCTATCACGTCATTCTAGACCCCTGATAGTGTCAGTTATTTCAACTTATTATCCGTACCCAGTCTTAGGTATGTCATGGGTAATAAGTCTACCAAAATTCTCCAGTGGAATGTCCCGAGAGAATGCAATATCCTACTACGCCCACATTACCTCTAGTAGAATGTTCGCCTTCTTGACCAAGTCAAAACCCTCTTCCATGCTTCTTTTTTAAAGTATTTCAAAACTTGTTCAAGTTTTAAAAACTTTGAAGGGAGTCTTGTAGAAGCATAAAAACGCCAGAAGATACGACCTTAAAGCCTGCCTCTAGTCAAACTGCAGAGAAGTTATGCTGGCAAGGGACTCGTCTAGATCCCCAAAACAAGTCTGCAAGTGCATCCATGCGTCCAGACTATAAGCCGCATACAGACAAGATCTATGCGTCCTCATCCTCATGAAGCCAAAGTGTCCATCAGACCAAAGGCCGGACGAGCGAACATATGCGGCATCGACTCTATGCGACCTCATCATCATACGACTACAGTGTCCATTCGACCAAGGCCAAACGAGAGCACATATGCGTCTACCTACCCATGCAACCTCGTCATCATACGACCACAATGTCCATTCGACCAAGGCCAGATGAGAGCACGTATGCGACAACAGCCCTACACGACAGTCAGTTTGCAAGATCGTGTCGTTACAACCAAAAATATATTTACACAATCAGTGCGGAATACGTGTCCAGTTGACCAAGTCACGCACACAACGGGTTGAAAAAACCCCAAGATTTTATCAACAGCATATCCCAATCGAGGCTACGTTGCAGCCCACCCGTGATATGCGTCCACAGTTGCAACCATCAGCATAACGGCTATAAATAGGAGAAACTTGGACGTTCCCAAGCCCCCGACCCCTTTTTTGAGATCGCGGACGAGAGCACATATGCGGCATCGACTATATGCGTCCTCGTCTTCATGAAGCCAAAGTGTCCATTAGACCAAGGGCAGACAATAGCACATATGCGGCATCGACTCTATGCGTCCTCGTCTTCATGAAGCCAAAGTGTCCATCAGACCAAGGGAGGACGAGAGCACATATGCGGCCTCGACTCTACGCGTCCTCGTCCTCATGAAGCCAAAGTGTGCATCAGACTAAGGCAAACGAGAGCACATATACGGCCTCGCCAACATGCGGCCAGAGTGTCCATTCAACCAAGGCCCAAACAAGAGCATGTATGCAGCTACAAGACCCATGCGGCCTCATCATTATGCATCCTAGTTGTTATGCGACCTCCAGCTCACAAGATCTATCTATTACAACTATAGAATCTTTACACAGTTGGTGCTGACTACGTGTCTAGCTGACCAAGTCACGCACACAACGGGTTAAAATAACCCTGAGATCTCATATATAACATATTTGAAATAAACTCACGTGACAGCTTCCCCGTGATGTGCGGCCACAGTTATAACCGCATACTGTTGAAGTAGCCCTATGCGGCCACCAAGCAGGAACATATACGACATCCGTAGCACGTCCACAGGACGGCTATAAATAGTAAGGTACCACACCCATACAAAGCATCCGGCTGGCTATTGGCAAACCTACACTCGAACAAGAGAGAAGATCTTCTGCATCATATTGTCCATGGTAAAGAGAGTTGCTACACTTCTAACCCTCCATCGTCACCCCCAGAAAATAAATTTTTACTTAGATTGTCTTCTAGGACTTTCTAGAGTAGATCCCGAGGCAGATCGGCCGGTAATATCGGACCAGCAGGCAGCACCTGTGCACCCAGTTCAGCCCGAGAAGCCAGAGGGTGTTTCTCGAGAACTAATGGATGTCCTATGAGATTTCATGACGACCCAGCAGCTCCAGAGTGATATACTCAGTCGGTCGGTCCAGACAACATTAGAGCGAGGTGGTTCACAGATCCCTGATTCTGCGACCAGCTTTAGGCGTCTCAGTCCTCCGTACTTTTATGGCACAAAGGATGCGATTTCGTCCGATGCTTGGTTGCAGGACACTGAGGCCATCTTAGAGGCAATAGGGACTCCGGCTAGAGAGCGTGTAGCAGTAGTGAGGCTATAATTATTGGACTTAGCTCGTGACTAGTTGGCATCGCAGGAGGTTTCTCTTATAGCACTGATTCCATGGACAACTTTTACTGAGAGGTTTCAGGTGAGATATTTTGACACGGTGGTGCGTTACGAGCTTCAACAGAGGTTTAACAACCTCAGACAGGAGAGAAGGATCATCGACGGTACGCGACGGAGTTCACGAGACTTAGTTGGTTTGCTTCCACTTTAGTAGCGACCGAGTTGAGAGGGCGAGAAGGTTCCAACAGGGACTCCATTTAAAGATTATCTTGGCGGTGGAGCAGCATGAGTTTTAGACCTTTGATGCGATGATGCAGGAAATCAGGAGGTATGAGTACACATCACAGAGGATTACGGATCGAGTTGGGAGTCAGAAGAGGCCCAATATTTTAGGAGGGTCAGCATCCGTTAGAGCCTTGATAATTGGATTCTCGAGGAAGACAACATCATCTCAGCAGTCTTCCCAGATGTTTCCTCAGCAGCGGCAATAATCTCCTTCTTCTTCCCGTAGTTGTTTCTAATATGGGTATCCTGGACATATTATATCAGAGTGACGTAGGACACAAGGATTGTACTTGGTGTTTGGGGCATCAGACCACATGGTCGGGACATGTCTTAGGAGGAACCAGACTGTATCATCATCGGCCCTGTCAGTAGTTTGGCCAGCAGCATCGCAGTTTAGGGCACCAGTACTAGTGCAGCCACAAATTCAGAGGCCTTTGCCTCCACAGGCTCAAGCATTCCAGCAGAGGCCGCAACAGTATGCGCAGGCCCAGGCACAGGCGAGACCTAGAGGTCAGCAGTAGAGGAGACCAGCACCCAGAGCGCAGGGTGAGACTTCTTACTATTGATGGAGGAGGCTTTGGCAGTAGGAGAGGTGGTAGCAGGTACCATTGTCGTCCACTTTCATTCAGCTTCAGCTTTATTTGATTTTGGTGCATCGCGTTCATTTATATTTGCACGCTTTGCAACACGAGTTGGATTAAATTTTGAGTCCTTACCTGTAAGGTTTAATATACTTACTGGAAAAGGTCTCGTAGGAGTAGATATAGTATATCCCTCGTGTAGAGATATAGTGTACGGGAGATAGTTTCTTGCGAGGCTGATAGAGTTTTCTATGGGCGATTATGATGTCATTCTTGGGATGGATTGGTTGAGTGCGAGACATGCGATGATAGATTGCCATAGTGGCAAGGTTATCTTTCGTGTACCTGATGGAGAGGAGTTCTCATTCCTGAGAGGTACAGTAGAGTCACCGGAGGTTACATTGATGATGGCATAAGCTGAGGGGGTACAGTTTTCCAGGGTAGTTTATGAGTTTTTTGACGTATTTTTCGACAAGTTACCTAGTGTAATACCAGTTAGAGACGTAGAGTTCTATATTTATTTGATCCTAGGAGCAGAGCTAGTATCAGAGAGAGTTTATAGGATGCCATCATCTGAGTGGGAGATCTTGTACCGGATGATTGAGGAGTTAAGAGCCAAGAAATTTATTAGACCTAGTACATCGCCTTGGGAAGCCCCGTTACTTCTTGTTAAAAAGAATGATGGTTCATCGCGTTTAGTTATTGATTATAGAACACTAAATGCGGCAACCATTAAGAACAAGTATCCCTTGTCCAGGATAAATGACTTGTTTGATCAGCTCAGTGGGGCGACTATATTTTCTAAGATCGATTTGCAGTCTGGGTATCATCAGATCAGAGTCAGAGAGAAGGACATACCCAAGATGGCATTCAGATCTAGATATGGTCATTGGAAGTTCCTAGTTATGACATTTGGAGCAACCAATGCACCAGTTATATTCATGTCTCTCATGAATAGTATTTTTATGCCTTACTTAGACCAGTTTGTGATAGTATTTATTGATATCTTGGTCTATAGTCAGAGTGAGGAAGAGCATGAGCAGCATCTTCGTGTAGTTCTTCAGATTCTTCGAGAGCAACACCTGTACGTGAAGTTCAGCAAGTGTGAGTTTTGGCTTGATCGTATCTTATTCTTGGGACATATCATTTATGGTGGAGGAGTCGAGGTGGATCCCAAGAAGGTGAAGGCTACTGAGAGTTGGTCAGTACCTCGTACAGCTTTAGATGTGCACAGTTTCCTGGGTCTAGCATGTTACTATAGGCATTTGTGGCAGACTTTGCGAGGATCTTCGTACCCTTGACACGGCTGACATGTAAGGATATGCGCTTTGAGTGGTTAGATGCTTATCAGATTTCTTTTGAGAAGCTCAAGCAAAGTTTAATTTTGGCTCCTATTCTGACACTTCCAGTGGGACCAGGTGGATTCTCAGTGTATTGTGATGCTTCAGGAGTAGGACTCGGGTATGTCCTTATGCAGCATGGCATAGTGATAGCTTATGCGTCTCAGTAGCTTCGAGACAATGAGAAAAGTTATCTGACGCATGATCTTGAGTTGGCAGTAGTAGTGTTTGCACTAAAGTTCTGGAGGCATTACCTATATGGTGATCGAGTGGAGATCTTCACAGACCACAAGATCTTGAGGTATGTGTTCACATAGAAGGAACTCAATATGCGTCAGAGGAGGTGGCTCAAGTTATTGTGGACTACGATCTTGACCTTCAGTATCATCTAGGGAAGGCCAATATCGTAGCAGATGCATTGAGCAGGAGAGGATGAGCTTACTTCTTGACAGAGCAGTGCCATATTTTGGAGTATCTGCAGGAGATGGGTATCGAGGTAGTATTATTACCTGGCGATATTGGTTTTATAGCGAGTCTGCAGGTTCGGTCTTCTATAGTTGAGAGGATCAGAGCAGAGCAGAATGGTGATGTCAGACTTCAGCAGCTTAGAGCAGAGTGTGAGTCAGGACACAGACCAGAGTTGAACATTCATGAGGATGGGAATCTCAGGTTTGGGAGACGACTTTGTGTGCTGAGAGGAGATATCAGGTAGGAGATTATGTCAGAGGCCCACAGTTCTCAGTACTCAGTGCATCCAGGAGGGACGAAGATGTATCAGGATATTCGTCAGTACTTCTGGTGGAATGGTATGAAGAGGGAGATAGCTCGATTCATTTTTTGGTGTTTAGTCTGTCAGCGGGTCAAGGCTGAGCATCAGAGACCGACCGGACTACTTTGGTATTTACCAATTCTGGAGGAAAAGTGGGACCATATTACGAAAAACTTTATGACCGGTCTTCCTAAATCTCCGTCTAGCAGAGATGCTATATGGGTTAAGAGTGGGCCAGTCTATAGAGCAGCTAGCTGAGATGTACATGAGACAGATAGTCATATTGTACGGTATACCAGTTAGCATAGTCTCAGATAGAGATTCGATGTTCACGTCTCATTTCTGGCGGAGCCTACAGCAGTCTGGGTACTAGGTTGAAGTTTAGTTCAGCCTACCATCCTTAGACAAACGGACAGTCGGAGCATACTATTCAGCCTTTGGAGGATATATTTCGATCTTGTATACTTGACTTTGGTGGATCTTGGAAGGATCACTTGTATTTAGTAGAGTTATCCTATAACAATAGCATCAAGGCAAGCATTCAGATGGCACCCTTCGAGGTTTTATATGGTAGGAGATGCATATCACCGTTAACTTGGAATGATATTGGCGAGAGGCAGATGCTTGATCCAGAGATGATTGCTTAGTCGGTTGGAGTGATCAGGCAGATCAGAGAGCATCTCAGAATGGCCCAGGATCGCTAGAGTCATTGGGCAGATCAGCACCGTCGTTATCTTGAGTTCTCTATCGGCGACCATGTATTTTTGAGAATTTTGCCTACCATGGAGTTATCAGATTTGAAGTACGGTGAAAGCTTAGTCCCAGATATATAGGTCCGTTCGATATTCTCGAGCGAGTTAGAGACGTATCATATCGTCTAGCTCTTCCACCATAGTTTTATGAGGTACATGACGTCTTTCACGTATCTCAGTTGCGTCGGTATATTCCAGACCTGAGCCATATCTTGGATCATTCTGAGTTGATCGTTGGTACCGACCTATCATATGAGGAGAGGTCCGTGTCTATTTTGGACCAAAGGGAGAAGATTCTCAAGAACCGGACTATCAGGTTAGTTTATGTTGCTTGGGGGCATCACTCACTGGACGAGTCAACGTGGGAGCGCGAGGATGATATGCGTACTCGTTATCCATTTCTCTTCGACTTGGGAGGTATACTTATTCGTATACCCCTGTCATATCTTAGCCTGTGCATGCGATTGATTTTAGCTTATTTATTATATCTGTTATTTTTACTTTCTGATTTCTTATTGTTGTCCAGAAAATTTTATGCTCACATGAGTTTCCTGCTTATTTTTGAATTTTAACTGGCTTTCTTGGATTTTTTTTGTTAAAGATTTTTAGATCCTTATAGAAATTTTGAGGATAAAATTTTTCTAAGGAGGGGGAGTTGTGAGACTCGTCTCATAGTATTCGTATTTTATGCAGATACATATTTTTTGCTAGTTATTATATTTTATTGGATCTTGAGGAAGCCCAAAAATTCTCAAAATTGAAACTTTACTACTTGACCGGTATACCGACGGTATACTATAGTATACCGACGGTATATTGTTCGGCAGATATTTGTTTCACTTTCGAGATATTTTTGAGGTATTTTTTCTATAAATAGTACTCGAGATATTTTATTTTCTTCTTTCTCTTTCTCTTTCTCTTTCTCTCTCCTATCTTCTTTATTTTCTCTCGAGCTTGGAAGCATAGTCTTGAGACCTGGAGTATGGTTTATGAACCCCTTCATGGTGCTGGACTAGAACATTTAGGCCGGGAGCTCACGTTAGGCAAGTACACCTTGTCGATTTTGTGAACTTCTTTTACTTTCTGTTATTTTACTTTCCTAGAGCTTGGTTATCGCTTTTTAGCTTAGACTTGCTTTTCTATAGTTGTTTATATCGTAATTTTTAGCCTAGTGATCGTCTCAGTTTTAATTTCTGGTAGAATCTTGTTTCGTTCCTTTTTGGTAACTTGGTAACGAAAACGGTACCGGAGTTGTGACCGTGAGATTTAGTCCATATTGTGATACGAGACTTACCCTAGACTTGACTTCTTGTTAGACTTGGTTATGGTAATTTTTGGGGTTTGATTTGGGTACCAAAAATTAAACTGGATTTAACCAAGTTTATTGCTAGAAACCGGCATACCGACGGTATACCAATTTCGACCGACTCGATTTCTAGATATTTTCTTGTGAACCCTATCGGCATACCGACGGTGTACTACAGTATACCGACGGTATACCGATCCTGCAAACATTGGTTGACCGACTTCAGGATATTTGTCTTGGCTGGCATACTGACGGTATACTGGGCTATGTCGACGGTATACCGATTTATGAAACTTTATTTTCTAGTAACATTTTGCCTAATTAGAATGACATACCGACGGTATACTACAGTATACCGACGGCATACCGATTTGTTGGAATCCAGAACTTACTATACTTTTTCTATCTCTGGACCGGTGTACCGACGGTGTATTGGACTGTAGGTATACCGACCATGCACTTTCTTTAGGAATTTTTGGTTTTTCATAATTTTATGTTGAAACTTTTGGCTTTTGCATGAACAAGCGATGACTTGACCTGATTTTGGACATGAACTTACATATGGCTTTACTCGATTTTACCCGGCTTTGCCCGGCTACACGTGATGATATGATTGACCGAACTTGACTTGGCATGACTTTAGATGGCTTCATCGGACATGATTTGACTTATTTTTATCTTGTTGGACATGGCTTCACATGGTTGTACATGGATTTACCTGGTTTCACATGGCTTTACCTGGCTTCACGCGGATTGACATGTCTTTACCTGGCTGCAATTGATTACACGTGGCTTGGTTGTTGTCATGGCATACATGAGTCCTTATGTGCAATGTGTATTAAACCTATTTATATTACTATTAGAACTTAATTTGTCTGCATCGTGTCTAGGATGGATTTTGCGAAATGCCACACCCGAATTCATACAAGAAACTGCTTGGGGTTAAATAACTAAAAATTCACTTAGTACATGGCTAGAGATTTTTCTAGATTGAATGCAGTCCCAGTTATTCATATTGTTAGCTTGAGGAGTATCCAGTGATTTATATTGTGGCATATCTTGAGGAGTATCCAGTTGGTTGTGTGTATGGATATCCTGGACGGACTGCAAGGGCATGCGATCAGAAGGAACTCTAGCATCGTATTGCATTATAAAGTTAGTAATTAAGGATTGTGATAACCCTAGTTAGTTAAAGGTATCAAATCGAACTTATGTGATTTGCCGTGATTGATAGTTGATGGTTAGTCTAGGCTTCACATGATCATCTTACTTTCAATACTTGTTATTTCCTTATTGGTTATCAGATCTGGATATGTCTCATTGCAGATTTTATAATATTTATTATCCTGAGATCTTTTACATTCAGTCTTAACTTTCCAGTATTGTATTGCCTGTGTTGTTGGTTTAAGTTTCTAGATTGGCTTTCTTTGTGGTACTTGCTATTTGGGGGGTTTGACCCCACTGGTTTTGTATGGCCAGATCCAGTAGCAGCACCGGAGGATCTTTTTTACTTTTTTGAGGATGGTAGCCACCAAGAGCACCAGACTGCTTGAGTGTGTTTTCTTACTTTTCCACTCTGATGTACATTCTATTTTGTGGGCGTTTAGCCACCGAGCATATGTTTAGCTCATATTTTGGTTTGATCAGTTAGCCTACGAACGTTAGAATGATTGACATATCCTAGGGTTGATCATGTATGACTCAGATTCTGGCTAGTTTATTCATTATGTATTTACTAGCATCATGATCATCTGTATATTATAGTTTGGGATGCTTTACTATTATATTTCAACTGATCTTATATCTTGTTATTATTCACGTTGTTCTTATGATTGAAACACTAGGGTTTGTTCGACCCAGACTTGACTGATGGTTTGTAGTAGTGACGCCTCATGTCTTACATCTTCACTATATATGCAGAGTACCAGAGTGCTCTAAGTATACGTAGCTAGCCTTGTCAGCCCCGCTCTCTAGAAATCTAGTTCTGGGGTGTGACAGTTGTATTCAGTGGGTTTATTCCCACCAGACTTATCTTGGTACTGTATTATGACATTCAGACTCCATATCTTTATTTTAGTATTTATTTTCAGTCATTCTTACTTATGTTCTGTGGATGAGATTAGATGTTACCTGCTGCATGTTTAGTTTAGATATGGACTTAGTCCATTCTTCAGCATAGTACAACTTAGATAGGGCCATTAAATTGGGAACCTACCCTAGTTCGTATCAGCTGGCCTTATTGCGTATCGATTCCATTATATTTTGGGACTGTAGCATGACATGGTTTTAGTAATGGCCTATGCATGTCAGTTTATCGCTTATGGTATGGTGTCATGTCCAGCGAGCCTGCAATAGGATAGAAGTTATTAGATCTCATCCATAATGATTACCATCTTTGAACCTCTTTCATACTTAACTGTTTGAATATCTGCATCATGTTTGTTTATTTTCGTACCTTTCTAATTTGGTTCTATCTCTTACAAAAATATGAACTTGCAAAGTGGACACGCAGCTGACAGGGTTGACCCGGCGACAGACACCCTGCATGGCAACGACAAGACTCTGACTACCCCGAGGGACCAGTCCTCGAGACGGGCACTGGTTTACCCATCGACCCCATCCCTCTACAACAGTCCTACACAAAGAGATGCACAAATTCAGGAGTAGGGACAGACCTCTCAGACACCGAAGCGACAGCAGGATACACTCATGCCTCTACCTCCGCCCTTCGTACCCCAGATGCCATACGTGCCCTTTCCACCTCAGATGCCACCACCGGAGGGACAGTTATAGATATTCCAGTTCTTTCAGCCATAATGCAAGCTCAATGGCATCAAGCCGAGACTATGATGCAGAGCTTGATAACAGTTCTGAAGAGGCCACCAGCACCCGCACTAGCACCTGCACCTGCCCAGCTAGTAGAAACGGTTCGGGGGTTTCGTCAGATGGGCCCGGAGACCTTTTTAGAAAGCGAGACTGTAGAGTTTTTTTTTGCGGACGAAGCCACTAGCTATCAGTTTGTTGACTTCAGCTTCGATGGCGTTCATGATGTCCGGTTGAAATTGTCATTGTTGCTGCTTGACCGGCTTGGCGTTCGACAAGATATTGAGTTTGTGGACCACGATTTGGGGGGTCCAGTCCCGACATTTCTTCGTAGCTCCATACAAAGACATCGATGTTTTCCCTGACGAGCAGTAGCAGTGATTTTTTATCCTCATCGAACAGACTCTTGCTGATGAAAATAGGTTTAGGGAAGGATTCGTCGCCCAGGTTGACTTATACGACTCCGTCCTCAGTTGGAGGTTCTGGTTATTCGAACCACATCTTCTATTGTGCGTCTAGGCGTTGGGTCGACGGTTCTACTTTAAAGAGTTCAGGTGGATTCTCATCGTCTTCCTAAGTGTCAACTGACACCATGTTGGCAGACAATGTTTGTTTGAGAATCTCCCCGATACTAATGTCAGAGTCCCAAGAGAAAGATTTTGAAGAGTGAGAGTGTAACTCATCTTCTTCATCCGAGCCTTCGGGGTTTATGGGAGGCGTGACGTACCCTAAGCCATGCTTGGTCTTATGGTAGTAATCATCGAGCTTGCCTGCAGATGCAGAGACAACCTTCATCCCTTATCGTACTTCAAGCCCCTGGCAGCTTTCAGATCGTACCCCATCTTCTGAATGAGGTGCTTGGTTTGAGAACTATACTGGTGAAATGGTATCTTGCCGGTTTCGAGCTCTGGCTCTAGTTCCTCGGGGACAAAGAATTGGGGACTTTTCTCTCTGCCGAAGATGATGAGTTTGTCTCCCCTCTTTCTTGCTGGAACTATGAAGTAAGAGTTCTGACAGAAGAGAATCTGGTTGACTGCATAGTTGGTAGTCACCTGTGTATGCAAGTGCAGGCTCAGACCGTGCTTAAGGAAATATAGCTCATTGAGATGTGCAACATCCGAGTAATTCAAAGATAGCCCTTTATTGATGAAATAAGGTATTTCATCTTCCGAAATTATATCGTCGAGGGAAGGGACGTTAGCATGAGCGACCACGTACTCCTCCAGTACGTGCTTTGAGCTGGACTCCCAATGGCTCGTCCGATGTTCTCCCAGTTTCTGCCTCATCGTCGACGTTATTGCCACCTTCATCCTGTTAAACTTTTTTGTAGAGGATCGAGTTAGAGTAATAGACCTCGACCCCTTTGAATGGATCAACGTCGGCAAATTCAGTCTTGACGATGCTGTGATCGTCCACGTACTTCAAGCACTGATGCAAGATTGATGGTACGATCATGTATTAATGTATCTATGGACGTCCCAAGAGGACGTTGTAGGATACGCCTACGTCTATGACGTAGCAGGTTACCTCCTTTTTTAGATCATCGATCTGGCAGTTCAGGCAAATCTTACCTAGAGGGTAGCTCCTTCATGCGTTGAAGCCACTGATGGCAGTATTGGTTGCTGCCAAGCGATGCATCGGGATGCCCAAGGTTTGAAGCAGACTCTGCGGGATGATGCTGATTGACGAACCGGGGTCAATGTACATCTGGTCCACCTTGATGGTGCCAATGTACCATGTGTAATACAGAGAACGATTGTGCCAATTGTTCTTTAGCAACAAGTCTTGTTGCGAGAACGTAATATTGGGTATCACCTCCATCACATTATTGTAGTGGGGGCATGCAGCAGGATCCTCAGCTGGCGGCTTGACCTGTACCAGGTAGGTGTCGATATTTTGTAATGCCTTACTATGAGCAACCCGAGTATCTTTGGAGAGTCGAAGAATCTCGAATAGAGACAACTTTGCTGAAGTGTTGGTGAGCTAGGCCAAAATGTCAAAGTTATAGGAATTTTTCAGTCCCTGAGCTGTATCTTTGTGTAGCGGTTTATCGAAGCGAGTATCTTTCTGCTTGGACTTGTACGCTGTTAGAGGCTGGGATAGACCCGAATCAGATATTGTAGGTACAAAATTTAGGAGTGCACCATTTCAGGGATGTCGTACTCTCGTTGGTACGCTAGGCCTGACCTTGTTGTTCCTGTTATAGCTTCTTGGGAAAAGATAAAAACCGTGTAGCAGAATTTGGACTTCTTGTCCCTGGACTTGGTGGCATACGGTGTTGTCTACTACATCAATTCTAGAGCAAGATCGGGATGAACCCATATGACCTTCCCATGCGGCGTGGTGAGAGGTATCATCCCGGCAGTTTGGTCACAAGCTGGCGGGAGATTGACAATCTCCATTATTTCCCGGGGGATCGGGATTACTCCGTCTTGGGCTTCTGTCGTCGAAGAGTTGTCGAACTAGAGAGATACCATATTTGCGACAACTGTCTTATCATCAAAATCCAAGGTGAGGGCCTTGGTATCGAGCAGACGTTGGATGTACCGCTTCAGGGTATAGAAATCCTGTATCGCATGGTGGACGTAACGATGGTAGTGGTAGGTACTTCAGATTATTCATCTCGGCTGCCTCAATAGGACGTTTGACGTCGTGGAGCCGAAGCTTATTTTCCTTCATTATCATATCAAAGATTTTTATGACGTCATCATCCTCGAAGGAATAAGTTTCCTTCGGCTTTGGAGCCTCGGCAGACTTTTGCTCGGGCTTCTTGGTTATATTGGCGACAAAAGCCTGCTTTTTCTTGCTATCCCGGGAGCTGTTGCCACTGTTGTTATTGTTGTTGTAGGAGCATTTTTCCTATCATCGGTGTCAAGGATCTATATTCCCAAGAGGCGGACGTCCTTCACCTTATTCTCGGTACCGACAACATTTATGATTAACGTCGTCCAGTCTTTAAACTGAGAGTCGCCCATTCAGAGGCTGACTGTAGGAAGGAGATTTCTTCGACAGGTGTTCATCGGTGTGGACTCAGGGTTACCAGAGGATAACTTTAATGCCGCTTGCCTATACCGCTTGATGTAGTCTCGTACAGACTCTTTCTCCCTTTATGTGATGTCCATTAAAGAGGATATCGTCATGTCATTTCCTCCGTCATAGAACCGAGTGGGGGAAAAGGCCCTTGAGGTCATCGAACAACGAAATATAGTTGTCATGAAGGCTGCAAAATCAATCGAAAGCTATTCCAGACAATGCCCCGACAAAGAGCTTGGTTAAGAGGGCGTCATTGCGAGGTAGATGCCCCATTGCTGTCTCGAAATAACTCATGAAATAACGGAGAGATATATTCCCATCAAACAGAGTCAAGTTGAAGGGCTTGTACTTGGGCGCATATGGTACGTCTCTCCACTCTAGGGATACGGTTATCGGATCCCAAGCTCGCGCAGTGAGTCCTGATTGCCTATAGAGTCTAGCCGGGCTCAAAGTTCTCGCACCTCCCGTATTGCCTCCCGAGCTTCATCGACTGCAAAAGGACAAACGATCCGGGCAGGGGATGATTGCCGCCTGCGGGTGGAGCAGTTACATTTGAATTCCTGTTGGTCCCGGGGTCCAGGCTCGCTTGACCAGAGGCCCTTGCTGGTTGTGAGGCCATATTTGCCTTAATTTCCAGTATTGTCTGGGTCAAGGCTTGCATTGATGTGCTTATGGTCTGCATCATGGCCTCAAGGATCTCTGTCACGCCCCAATCTCCCGCAAGCTCGATAGTCCCCGCTGAACGTGAATCACCACGTTTACAGCTCTCCCGCAGGACAATCGTTCTCATCGGGACGTGATGCCGTACGAGCCTGGAGTTGCGCTCGTACAAGGCGATGTTGTCAAACACCAAATGTTATCATTGAAACAACCAAGTTGCAGCGGAAGTCAAGTATTGTGTACCAAGCACACAATCAGAGTATACGCAGCGAAGCTCACGATAGGGTCCAAATGAGATGCCCCGAGTCAATGCCACAAAGGCGATGCCACGGAGACGATGAAATAACTCTTGCTCTTTCTCTAGCCCACAAAGGTACTTACAGTTCATACATCTTATCCCGTATATCCAAGCAGCGCCACTACGCCTGTGTACCTGAAATATTGCCCACAAACGTGGGTCAGTACACAACCGTACTGATGAGCGGGGTAACCCACTCGTCTAAGCCGACACTAAGTAAAAATAGTGAATGCACACAGTTATATGGTGATCTTTCTAGTTGAATCCTAGATTCTTTTTATGGCATATGGATGACATGTTAAGGAAAGCAGTAAAGCAGTTTAAGCATGCTAGCATTCATTCTCAAACCAAACGACAAGCAGTTTATATATATACGACCCGTCTAACTCAATGTCATCGCTTGCACGATAACATATCGAACCATCAGTCTCGCCTCGATATCCATCTTCAACCAACAGTTTATATCCCACTCTCGAGTGCACACTCTTGCCGAGGCAAGGTGGCCGCGCCTACACGATGCACAAACCAACCAAAGTAAAGCAAGCCAACTCTTATCTATATGAAGTCACTGGCAAAGCCATACAGGACATATCTCAAGCATTACGGCGCGCCCTATCAGCCCGGGTAGCAAGCCCCGCTGGAGGTCCCGCAATGCATCGCAACTGAATGCGAATCAAATGTTTCCCTCCGGATCGAAACGGCTCCAGTGCCCCGGATAAAAACCGTTTCGGGGAAAGTGCCAAACCTTTGCACAAGTTGTCCGTGACATGCAGACACACGTAGGTATGACGAGAGGATCGAACATTCTCGCCCCACCAAGCGATCCTAGACTCGTTCCATCGATAAACCCAACCGAAGTATCCATAACCATTCTTCCAACATGTTCTTCCAAGAATTCCAAATCTCGACCTCAATATATATATTCCAAGGCACCAAAATACCCATATGCACAATCTCTCAAGTTGTGCCCAAGTTAAGCCCACACTTCACATTGCCGCTTTCCAACATAGTGTTTCACATTGGGTGCAACACCCCACACTCCGAATAATCCCGTGGCACAATGCCCCAACAGTGGCACCCTGGCACAATACCCTCGCCGATGCAGTTGTTCGGTTTCGAACCACAACTGCTCGCTTTGCAAGACAAAGCGACCCAGTGATACTCGTGCACGGATGCACGCTCGCTCGTCCGGATTCCCGATATTCTCGATATTCCTATTGCCTCAATTGTATCATTCCAACTTGTATATTTCCAACCGTCCAAGCATAATCCCAATGTTTTCAACCGACTGCCTCAAATGAATAATCCAGCTATCGCATCCAACTATCCAACGCATAAACCATTCAAGCCACAATCCTACCAAGCCCACGACGCACACTCTATGCACGCCTCAGTGTAGTGCTTCCCGATATTTTCAGCCCAAGTGTACAAGCCATTACGTGTTTTCCATATTATTAGGCATGAAGGAGTAGAGGAGAAGGGAAAGAGCCCACTCACATTGATTGATCCCGTTAGGCATCCTGTCCTGCCGATACGGCCAATCCCTTAAACCCGTGGTCCGATGCAAGCGCGATCTACTCAACTGGTATGACCGTGCGAGCAGGCCGTGCTCTACAAATCATCCGACCGATCGGATTAAGGAAGACGGTATTATCGCTTCCATTCAGCTATTCAGTACTGTTCGGAACGAACACCTGATTTCCATCGAACCTGCTAGCCATCTGCACATTGAAACCAACTCGATTAATCCTTCTTCCCGAAATCCGACATTTCAAATGTAACCAGCATTTGATTCATTCAGTCCGACTCAGCGTAACGCTCCGAGCGGTTGCGGGCGTTACATAATATACCACTTAGAATCAGGTTCGTCCACGAACCGTGCTGGTACTCATTCCTTACTAGCATGCCATAATCCAATTCCAAGGATCTGCTCTAAGCAACTCACATATTCACTATTTCTGACACAACACCTCGTTCTGCTGAACGCTCGTACAAGTTCCATATTCCCACATCCTCCTTGTAGCTCAATACGAATTCTTCGTATCGCTTAGTTTTGGATCGTACATATATTTAAGGCGTCCCTAAAATACATGCATTTCAGCCGAGCTTTGCGATAGCAAATTTGAACAAGTTACAAGGGTATCTTTATGTCCGAGGCGTCCATATTGCTTTGCTCCCAATTGAATCAAATCACGATTTCCATTCCAACACATTCGCTCGAGAACTATTCTCAATTATGCAGATTTTTCACCGACTCAATCAGTTCGTGTTCCAGCTCAATCCATCCCACTATTTCTGAAAATCAGTACTAGCAACATCTCCAAATATTATCTCGTGCACCGAACGATTCTCACAACTGATCTACCCCAGCTATGCGACTTACCCAAATATCAACTTGCTTAGATCAGCTCAGTCTAAATCCTTCTTGCCATCTCAAAATCTCACAAGATGAACATCTATATTGAGGTTCGTGTGATCCACGAAGATCTCGCCGCCACGCCAAAGGGATTTGTGTCGCCACGATTTCAACGTGGACACACTCGCCACAATTCTTAGGTTGCACATGAAATAGTTCTTCGCGCTGCTTCCACTGCCTCGAAGCATAGAATATCACCTTCGCCTTCCGAATGAGCACGCTTCCCAGACTAAGTTCCGATGCATCTTGTAAATCTGAGGCAAATCTGTCCCTTCCAGTATTCGCAAGGATTTGATCTGAACGAGCCGCTGCTTTAACTTCACGAGCTAGTTTCACAGTCGTCAATTCATATGAATGCTATTCCCTTCTAGGGCACGATGAGTCAGAGGCGATGCCATCGATAAAAATCTGTGACTCTGAATCTCATCAGTTGACAAGGCTACTTCCACCATTGCTTCAATCTTCCGGCTGTATCTTCAGCTGAAGGCTATCCCAAGGATCTCTCAAATCCAACACTCAGTCAATAAGCCAAATCACATTGCTCACATCTGCCCTCGACGCATTCCCAAATACGCCGTCTCAAGGGTCGTTCTATGGGTCTACCATATTCATATCCGATTCAGCGGGCAAGGTCGCTTAGGGTCAGCTGTCCCGAAGCTACGCTTGATAATTATAATCATCACGATGGACAGTTACTATAAACCATGCTATAACTCATCTGAAAATCTGACTCAAAATCTAACCATTCATCCGAGCGAAGTTTTCGAATCCGAGAACCGCGCTCGTTGAAACCTTATTCCATCAATCCGCCGTTCTGTCCTGAATCCATCAAATTTCCGAATTGCCATATTCCATAATGCACGTCCAACTTACTCGAGCAACACAGTGATTTGTTCCAACGTTGCTATCACATTTAGCTATCTTCAAACGTTCGTCCACGTCTTCCGGAGAATCCGTTTATCATCGTTGCACCATTTTGCCCAAAATTTCATCTCCGCTAAACCTGATTCAACTTCTCGAGCAACAATATTCAAAATCCTTCAAGTTTGTGTGAATCAATCACATTGCCTCTCCAAGCCAAGTTCGTGTTTCTTTGCTCAACCAACAGCTCAAATGTGTTGCCCAAAATCGTAGTTCGTGCTCGCTATCCTTCCGATAATCCCATCGCTTTGCTCAAGCATAACCCAAATGTTCGTTCCGGTTTCGCCCATCTTTTAAGTCCAATGATACTTCCATTTGCACGAGTCCGTCCTTGAGTTCTCAAGTCTAATGTATCGAAGGATACCCGAGTCAAATTCCATTGCACCATATACCACTTGGAAATATAGTTGCCCTCATGCAAAATCTGCGTCAACCAGCGTCTATCCCAAACCGACTATTCCGAGGTGATTCTGCCGAATCATAACTCAATATTCGCTTGCTCCATTTTTACTCTTTCCAACTCAATCGATTTGCACCAACTAAATTGTATTCGTTATCCGAGTCCGTTCAGGCAATTCCCATAGATGTCCAACCAAAATATTTCCAATGCCTTGCTTAACACGTTTGATCCCATATACCACTTCGAATCAAGTCGCTACTCACATTACGTTTCCTTTCACGAATCCAAGATCCGTTCGAACCATCCCTTAGGTGTGATCATGCCATTCCCATCTTAAGTCTGACACAAAAACTTAGCCGATTCTTTAACCATCAATCTCGTTAGGCAACTCGTGCTATGTTCCATTCTCACTGCTCCCAGCTATTCTCAAACTGCCTGATACTTTCGCAACACAAGCAATCGTGCAACGATTGTATTCCAAGTAGTCCAACCCAATACCCAAACGGTTTCACACTTTTGTTGTACGAGCAACTCGTACCAACTTATCTATATATTCCCGAGCCAAACTCAAACCTGCTCAACCGATGCGCCACAGCCAAAATTCTAACTTCTATCCAACACAATCACTTGACGAGCAACTCGTGCAAGGATCCATTCCCATCGAATGTTTCTACCCAAAACATGCTGCATAATCAAATCTCGTTAGCCAACCAACTGATCCATTGAGGCAATCAGAATCTCCAGAACGATAAGCCAAGCCAACCCAATGAAAGCCCACACTTGTTGCACAAATGCAACAACGCCAACCAACTTGCTGCACGAATGCAACAACGCCTAACGAGGCTAAGCGATC
The DNA here is from genome assembly GCA_036927795.1 of Iris macrosiphon. Taxonomy (NCBI): domain Eukaryota; kingdom Viridiplantae; phylum Streptophyta; class Magnoliopsida; order Asparagales; family Iridaceae; genus Iris; species Iris macrosiphon. The sequence goes on along the minus strand of JAYESA010000004.1, from coordinate 308,990,989 downwards.
CTACGAAAACCAACCAAGGCAACCCAACAAGGAATAAAATACAGCCAAAACCAGCAATAAATAGACTTATTGCATGAAACATCCGATGCGGCACCGAGTAGAGTCAAGAGCTAGACGACACGCGGAAGCTATTTAGAGTTTGTGATGAAGCGAAGGACCAAGTCCGAAGAAATGAACCGGGCGCTCTGATACCAATCTGTCACGCCCCAATCTCCCGCAAGCTTGATAGTCCCCGCTGAACGTGAATCACCACGTTTACAGCTCTCCCGCAGGACAATCGTTCTCATCGGGACGTGATGCCGTACGAGCCTGGAGTTGCGCTCGTACAAGGCGATGTTGTCAAACACCAAATGTTATCATTGAAACAACCAAGTTGCAGCGGAAGTCAAGTATTGTGTACCAAGCACACAATCAGAGTATACGCAGCGAAGCTCACGATAGGGTCCAAATGAGATTCCCCGAGTCAATGCCACAAAGGCGATGCCACGGAGACGATGAAATAACTCTTGCTCTTTCTCTAGCCCACAAAGGTACTTACAGTTCATACATCTTGTCCCGTATATCCAAGCAGCGCCACTACGCCTGTGTACCTGAAATATTGCCCACAAACGTGGGTCAGTACACAACCGTACTGGTGAGCGGGGTAACCCACTCGTCTAAGCCGACACTAAGTAAAAATAGTGAATGCACACAGTTATATGGTGATCTTTCTAGTTGAATCCTAGATTCTTTTCATGGCATATGGATGACATGTTAAGGAAAGCAGTAAAGCAGTTTAAGCATGCTAGCATTCATTCTCAAACCAAACGACAAGCAGTTTATATATATACGACCCGTCTAACTCAATGTCATCGCTTGCACGATAACATATCGAACCATCAGTCTCGCCTCGATATCCATCTTCAACCAACAGTTTATATCCCACTCTCGAGTGCACACTCTTGCCGAGGCAAGGTGGCCGCGCCTACACGATGCACAAACCAACCAAAGTAAAGCAAGCCAACTCTTATCTATATGAAGTCACTGGCAAAGCCATACAGGACATATCTCAAGCATTACGGCGCGCCCTATCAGCCCGGGTAGCAAGCCCCGCTGGAGGTCCCGTAATGCATCGCAACTGAATGCGAATCAAATGTTTCCCTCCGGATCGAAACGGCTCCAGTGCCCCGGATAAAAACCGTTTCGGGGAAAGTGCCAAACCTTTGCACAAGTTGTCCGTGACATGCAGACACACGTAGGTATGACGAGAGGATCGAACATTCTCGCCCCACCAAGCGATCCTAGACTCGTTCCATCGATAAACCCAACCGAAGTATCCATAACCATTCTTCCAACATGTTCTTCCAAGAATTCCAAATCTCGACCTCAATATATATATCCCAAGGCACCAAAATACCCATATGCACAATCTCTCAAGTTGTGCCCAAGTTAAGCCCACACTTCACATTGCCGCTTCCCAATATAGTGTTTCACATTGGGTGCAACACCCCACACTCCGAATAATCCCGTGGCACAATGCCCCAACAGTGGCACCCAACAGTGGCACAATACCCTCGCCGATGCAGTTGTTCGGTTTCGAACCACAACTGCTCGCTTTGCAAGACAAAGCGACCCAGTGATACTCGTGCACGGATGCACGCTCGCTCGCCCGGATTCCCGATATTCTCGATATTCCTATTGCCTCAATTGTATCATTCCAACTTGTATATTTCCAACCGTCCAAGCATAATCCCAATGTTTCCAACCGACTGCCTCAAATGAATAATCCAGCTATCGCATCCAACTATCCAACGCATAAACCATTCAAGCCACAATCCTACCAAGCCCACGACGCACACTCTATGCACGCCTCAGTGTAGTGCTTCCCGATGTTTTCAGCCCAAGTGTACAAGCCATTACGTGTTTTCTATATTATTAGGCATGAAGGAGTAGAGGAGAAGGGAAAGAGCCCACTCACATTGATTGATCCCATTAGGCATCCTGTCCTGCCGATACGGCCAATCCCTTAAACCCGTGGTCCGATGCAAGCGCGATCTACTCAACTGGTATGACCGTGCGAGCAGGCCGTGCTCTACAAATCATTCGACCGATCGGATTAAGGAAGACGGCATTATCGCTTCCATTCAGCTATTCAGTACTGTTCGGAACGAACACCTGATTTCCATCGAACCCGCTAGCCATCTGCACATTGAAACCAACTCGATTAATCCTTCTTCCCAAAATCCGACATTTCAAATGTAACCAGCATTTAATTCATTCAGTCCGACTCAGCGTAACGCTCCGAGCGGTTGCGGGCGTTACAATCTCGAGGCACTGTCGATCGTTGGGGCTCTCGTGATCATCCCCGGCTATGTATGATATTCTCACGTGGGGGAAAATTGATGGGACGGTGGACGTCGTACTTTCTGCCTCAGACTTTTGCCGTGAAGAGTCATCCGGGAAGGTCGATAGTGCCTCATCTTCTTCAGACTCGGATGAAACACTACCCCCAGCGTAGGAAGCTGCATCCTCCTGACGAGGGTGGTTACCCCCGAGGATCTCAGCATCTGTTCCCTGGGAATCACCGTCTTCACGGAATGCCGGATTGTCATAGAGGTCCGAGGGATTATAACCCCCAGCTTGCGTAGCCACCTGGGGTCCTGAGAAAATACCCCCGGTGGTTGACAGATTCTTCTTTGAGCCCGTACCCAAAAATACTCCTTCTGTAGGCACCGTCGCTTGCCTCCGATTCCTTGACACGCTAGTTGACAGTATATGATTTGAGGTGCTAGACTTACGACCTCCCCTCGCAGCGAAAGATCTCTGAGCTGAGTAACATGAGGCTAAGGGCAGCTCCTCTTCCTCCGGTGTTTGCACCTGCTCTCCGGGATGCTGTCGGACGGGTGCCCTTGGTTGCAGCCGCTGGAATGCCTACTGCCTTTTTGTAGGTACTATTGTTTTATTACAGTAGTAGTTGATGATAATGTTGGCACAGTGATGCCCTGGGGAGGACACTTTGTATGTCATAGTAGTTACCCTCGATTTGCGCTTGTGATTGATCACGTTACGCAAGTTAAGCGAGGGTTGACTCACCTTTGCACCCTTCTTATGGGCTGGGGTAGACCGAGCACATGGGCGCGTAGGTATTGATTTTGCTTTCTGACCTGGGGTTCGTACAAGAACTTGCCCCATGTTGCCAACGGAAGACTCTTTAGACTGGCCCTATTCGATTGCCACTACGGGCTGGACGCATGGGCCAGTTTTCTATGACTTTCCGTCAGGGGCATGCATAGTAAGCGACGCTTCCTAGCGGTCGGTCGAATGAGCAATTACTTGAGCTTGGCGAGCTCGTATTGCTCTAGACTTCTTCGTCCTAGAACGTGCCGATGTGTAGTAGGAAGAGTCCAAGTTCATGTCTTCCCCTTTTTTAGCAAGGCACATGCAGTTAGCGCAGCATGAAATTCGGTCAAAGATGAAACTTCTGTGTTTGTCGTGGCAGCATATGGACATTTTCCTGCGATCGACGATCGGTGTCGCATGTGGACTTTTACCTGCGGCTGCCGACTTATGCGATTTTTGCTCTGGCCGCATGGAACATGCCTTAACACCCGCACTTCTGGCATCGTAGTATTTTTCTTTCCCAGAGTTTGGGCATTGAGCACAATCCTCGTCTGAGGAGGCTGCCGCATGAGAGGTGGACTCATGACATGCGGTCCCTGCGACCGAGAGGGATTCGTGGAGAGCACACTCCACGGTTGGGTGAGGCACAGTGGCCTTTGCAACCCATGTCCTACGGGTCTTCATGTGTTGAGCATCCTTCTTGTTGGAAGGGGCTGCCGCATAAACAGCGGATGCATGATGTGTGATCCCTACGGTAGAGAGAGACGGGGAGCGCATGCTCCGTAGTTGGGTGAGGCATAACGGCCTTTGCAACACATGTCTTGCGGGTGTTCTTAGGATTTGCTAGCCTTGGAGAAGGACTCGCGATGTCCCCAGAGAGCATTTCCTTAAAGTCTTATTGGTCGAAGCGCACCACCAGCATCCTTTAGGTGGATCCCAGTTTGGCCGCGTCAGACTGTGTTACTGTCTTCTCATCAAAGAAGAAGGATATCCCCAGCAGAGTCGTCATCTTGTTCGTCATTACAAGTGAGTTTAGGTACACTTTCGTTTAATAACAAACAAACGTACAAGAAATCCTAAGCAAAAGATCTAAGTACACTATTTAATCTGGGTAGTGTAACGATGGACAAAGAGCGTTGTGGTGGCTCCTTTACTCCGTTGACGGTTTGACGAGGGAATGATGATGCTCTCATCTCTTCTCTCTCTCTCTTAAGCTTGTGTGCACATACGTAGCTCTCTCGGAGGGTATGATCTCTCTCTGAAGCAGAAAAAGCCAGCCTTGGGAACGTCCAAGATGCTCATATATATAGCCATCATGAGAATGGGTTATAGGTGTCGCATATGCTCATGTTTGGTGGCCGCAGGGGGCTCCTTTAATAGAATATGGTTGCAACTGTAGCTGCATGCCATGGGCAGATTTCTACGTAGTTTGGGTTAAGATGTACTGTTGACGAGATCTTGGGGTTATTTTTAACCCATTGTGTGCGTGACTTGGTCAGCTGGACACGTAGTCAGCACTGATCATGCGAGAAATCTTCTTCAGTTGTAACAGAAAAGATCATGCAAATCGAGAGCTGCATAACGTCCTGGCCGCATATATGCTCTAGCTTGGCCTTAGTCGGATGGACACTCTGGCCGTACGGCATTGTGGCCGCATACGTACTCTCATCTGGCCTTGATCGGATGGACACTCTGGTCGCATGATGGCGAGGCTGCATGGGTCTTGTAGCCGCATGCGTGCTCTCGTTTGGTTGGTCGGATTGACACTTTGGCCGCATGATGACGAGGCCGCATGGATCTTGTAGCCGCATGCGTGCTCTCGTTTGGCCTTGGTCAGATGGATACTCTGGTCGCATGATGACGAGGCCGCATGGGCATGTAGCCGCATAAGCGCGTGGCATAGGCACGTCTGAATAGGCCATTAATGAGTTGATGTGACTTTTTGTCTTTTCTGAGCCGCCGTCTGTTCGAGTCTCGAAGCGTCTCAAGGTGATGAGTGATGTGTCAGAGAGTCTGACAGACATCGAATGCTGTATCAGGGGGATCTTATGCGGCCCCCATGCTCTGTTGTCAATCAGGCCGCATGTTACCCCTCTGCGGCTAGATTGATCAGGCCGCATGTTACTCCTCTGCGACTAAGTTATTCAGGTTGCATGTGGCTTCTCTGCGGCTTTGTTTTTATATTTGAGGGGGCATGACCTTTATGCGGTCTGGATGATTTTTTTTTATTCTTCTACAATTTTATCGTGCAAGGCACGTGCATATCTACTAGGTATCTATACTACTATATAATAATAAAAAGTTGAGGTTTCACTGTAAAAAAAATTATTCCAAAAATATTCTTACATATGTTTACTAATTAAATTTAATATGAATAGTTAGATAATTAAGTATTAAAAAAAGTTAGTTGTTATTTTCAAGTAATAAAAAAATTAAGGATATAATGTTTGCTCTTCTCAAGTCTTAAAAAAATTAAGAAACTATTATTTACTTTTTACAAATAATATAAAATACGTGCAAATGTAATGCATTCCAAGTAAATAATAATAAGATATCAGCCATATTAATAAGGGGCAATGCTACAATTACAACCAACTCCCATACAACCTTCCTACAACCGCGACGTGTTGGCCGTCCATTGGGGGAGAGAGGGGAGAGGTGGGGCCGGGTGGGACCATGTTAGCATGGGGAGAGAGAGAGAGAGAGAGAGAGGTTATATAGGGGTTGTAGGCATTTGGTTGTAAACTAAGCATTATTCATTAATAAGATGCTTATTGAATCAAGAACAACCAATCTCTACTCTCTGTAAGGAGGCTTAGAAACGGTTCAAAATTAAACCATCTAAGTCGTTCGTAAATCCTCACATAATTAATAACTAAAAAATTTAAAATTCTTTTAACTACTCGTGTATGTGTTTCTCTCACGTAAAAATATCTTAAAATTATTATAATTACCTGAACATATATCCACATTCATATAAACATATTTATAACAAATCCAAATAAAACCATATTCAATATTCAAATTACATTTAAACAATTTTTTTTTATAGTTAACCATATATCCAAAATTATACAAACATATATACAACAAAATTTAAATTTAAATATATTCAAATCATATTTAAACTATTTTAATATAATTTAAATTTTTATATAATTTTTCAATATAATTAATAATTAAAAAAAATAAAATTCTTCTAACTACTTGCTTACGTGTTTTTCTCACATCTTAAAATTATTATAATTACCTGAACATATATCCAAATTCATATAAACATATATATATATATATATATATATATATATATATATATATATATATATATATATATAACAAATCCAAATATAGACATATTCAATATTCAATATTCAATATTCAAATTATACTTAAATTAATTTTTTATATTTAATATATCGAAAAACTATACAAACATATATATAGTAAAATTTAAATTTAAATATATTTAAATCACATTTTAATTATTTTAATATAATTTAATTTTTTATCTATTTTTTTAATAATATTATGGAATTGTTTGTATCTATTTTTCAATATATATATATATATATATATATATATATATATATATAACACTAAGAAATTTAAATTGACAAATATAAAAATAATTTTTGTGAACAATATTAGAAAAAAGAAAACATTTTTAGTTGCGTGAATTTAGTGGTGCTTAATATATATGTACCTGTGTTGCGTGCCAATTTCTTCAAGAGTCCGGAGTAGAATTTGTTTGCATAGTTGACGTTGGCATCCTTGTCGCCGTCGGTCGGCCAGCCGGCTTCCCCGACTATGATCTTCATGCTGCCCACCCCGGCCTTCTTCAGCGACCAGACGAGGGTGTCGTAGTTGGCGTCGAACATGTTGGTGTACTTGGTGTTCTTGTCCTGCACCGGCGTCCCTCCGCCTTCGAAGAACGCGAAGTCTATCGGGAAGTCGGGGTTCTCGTAGAGGCTGAGGAAGGGGTAGATGTTGACCACGAAGGGGGCCTTGTTGCCCTGGAGGAAGCGGACCAGCTCGACCATGAGGTCGTGGATGTCGGAGCGGAAGTCGCCCGCGGAGGGGACCGGATTGCCCGCGGGGGAGGCGTAGACGTCCGCGTTGAGGGGCACCGTCGCTTTGATGCGCTCGCCCACTCCGGCCTCGCCTAGGGCCTTCTGGATGTTCTTCAGGGAAGGGAGGGTGGTGTGGAGGAAGGAGCCATTGTAACCTCTCAGGAACGGCTCATTTCCAACGGCTACGTACCTGGAGACATCGGAAGGAATTTCTCGTTAACAAAACCCAACCAAGGGATATCATTCAAATTTCTTTGCTATCAAGAAAAAAGGAATTAGAAAATAATTAATTAATTAATTACTTGATCTTAACACCTCCGTCATAAGCAGTGACGTTCTCCTTGACCCAGGCCTTGGCATTGTCGTAGTCGCTGCTCATCGCCTCGAGCTGGTCGTTGGGGATGGCGACCATGACCTCGATGTCGGTCCCGGCGAGGGCGCTCATCGTCCAAGAGTCCGCGTCGAAGAGCTTGACCTTCTTGATCCCGTTGTCCTGGAGCATCCTCACCACGATCCTCGGGTCCAACGGATGCGACATCTGGGTCCCCCAGTTCACGCCGATATTGCTACTGCTCCTCGTCGTCGTCGTCGTCGTCGTTGCAGATGCCATCATGGCGGCCATTGTGACGGCCATCCACGGAAGGATCTTCGCCGCCATGGCGATCGATCGATCGATCGATCGGCGACGAGGTGATTTGGAGGGAGGGAGAGAGAGGAGGAGGAAGATTATGAGGATGCATAGACCCTTCCAATTGAAATGCATTTTGATTTAGGTTTATTTTTAGCGGGACAGGTGGCTAGGCTGCCCTTCGCCTTCGGAAGTTCAATTCATTGAGGATGGATTTTGATATTGATATATAGATTAGTATTTTACATTATAAAAAGATTAATATTATGTAAAAAATTAATAAATTTCTTATACATAACGTCATAAAAATTCGAACCTAAGCAACCAAATAGAATGTTTCACACCTTAACCAAATAAGCTACGACATAAATGGCTAGTTATTTCAAGATTTTTTTTTTTTATATAAAAAATAGAGATATATCAATAATAAATTATAATTAAAATATAATTAAATCTATAATAAATTGTAATTAAAATGTAGACATAGATATAGTAAATTTTAATTCAAATATGTTTTTATATTTAAACTATTTTTTAATAATATTAAAATAATTATTTTATGTACAACTAAGTGCATTTATTAGTATATTGATAAATGTACTATTGAAATTACCTATATAAAATGCATATTTTTAAATACAACCATTCTTAACATAGAGTGAACAAAAACAAAACAAAATATGGACCTGAATCTTGCCACTACAAAAAGAAAACATCCGTACAGATATAGTCGCATGCAGAAGTTGACATTACCATATTCTATTTGAAAGACAAGCAACTCACGTGTGCATGTAAAAAAGTAATGAAAAAATTGCACACCGATAGGGGGTGCAACTAGTGCGGGTTGTGTCGTACTTGAACTCAACCAAGTCCAATCCGATAAATCATAAGTCTAGTTCGAACCAAAGTCCAAACCGATCTCAGATTCAACATATGAAGTCCAAAACTAAGTCCGGGGAATAGAAAATGAACCTAGGTTCCTCGGATTAAAATTTGGTTGGGTCAGTCCATCGGATTTATCGGACTCTAACATAATATTTAAAATAATTTTAAACAAAATTAATATTAAATACATAATCAAATAGCAACTAAGCTTAAATTATTACAAAATACAAAATGAAATAAAATTTGGATAAATAATTGAAGAATTTGGATGAAATTATTTATTTATTTATTTAAAAAGTATAAAAAAAAATTTTTTTTTTTAATTGCAACGAGGCTTGGGCAATCTGGCAAAGCCAAGAAGGAGGACTCAACATGAGAAGACAGGGAGGACAAGACATATATGAGGTGGTGAAATATATCCAGAGCAGCAAAAGAAGGGGAACGAATTGGTTTAATGAGGCACGAATTAGACTTGCGACTACAATTTGGCACTTGTGGCACAAACGCAATAGACGTATATTTGAGAGACTAATTACCTCTAATATCGGGATCATTGATAATATCGAATTTGATGTAGGAGTGAAGTTGAATAAGGATACCTAAGCATGGTGGTCATACAATTACCTTCAAAATATATATAAAACTCATTTCATTAATGGGTTTATTGGAGCGGGCTCGGATTTAGCCGCCCGAGTTGCACCCGTACAGCGGATAACTTTTTATGGGCCTTTTGGGTTATCGGGTCAATGTATTTGGTCGGGTACGGCAACCAGCTACTGATGATATTGGGAATCCCTAACATCTATCAAATCGCCACCATTTCCCAACCAAGAAGAAGAAGGAGAAGGAGAGAGGGAGAGAGAGAGAGAATGAGTGGGAAGAAGCTGGTGGAGACCGCCGCCAAAGCTGCCACCCAGAGGACGAAGATCGACTGGGATGGCATGGCTCGTCACCTCGTCTCCGACGAGTCCAAGAAGGAGTTCGCCACCCTCCGCCGGGCCTTCGACGAGGTCAACCACGAGCTCGAGAACAAGTTCAGCCAGGTCCTTCAATCTATTTTTTTTCCAAAATAAAATTATAAATTACTTTTACTTCTTCGCGATCAAAAGAAGAAATAGAATCAATTGCTATTGTTACTACGCAGGAGCCTGAACCCATTGACTGGGAGTACTACAGGAAAGGGATCGGCTCTCGGCTGGTGGATATGTACAAAGAAGCCTACGATAGTACGTTCTTTTTTACGTTCTTGATATTTTTGAAATAATGTTGTGATTGTGACTGTGAGTGTCAATATTTACATTCGATTGCTCGGATTTTCATGGTTAGTTTTTTTTTTTTTTTTTCCCTGGGGCTCTTAAAAGTTAGATTATAATTTAGTCCGGAACGAACCGAAATTGTTGTGACAATTTTGGTCGGGTTGCCTCAGCTTTTGATTGTAAAAACGGTCGTACATAGGTGGCACCATTTAGCAACAACATACATCTGTCCAAGAACAAAGTCACGACGCCAACTCTTTTTCTTTATGCAACTTTGCATTTTGTTCAGCAGTAGCATCTTGGCATCGTAGAAACAACATAGCTTTGCCTTTGGCGAAAACTAAAGAATAAATAGATAATTGGATGATATAATTTACATTTTACTAAGAACCTGATTTGGGCAGGTAGAGTCTGATTCTAGACAATGACATGATTAAATCTCTATTATAGGTTAGAAATCTACTGATAAATAGAAAGTGGAAACTAGTGGACATGTTTTTGTAGGTGTTATCTCTGTTTCATGTTGAGTAAATTTCCATTGGGTGGTTTTCTTCAGCTATCTTCCTTGTACTGCTCGTACAAGTTCGGGGAAAATGTCCAAGATAAGACATTGACTTTCACGCTCTTTCATTTTATATTATAGAAAAACTTACATCCGTACCTTGCCCTCACGCATCCAAACATTTCTCTTATAAAGATGTACTTGCGTCTTCATTTTTTTTTTAATGATTATTCCTTTCTTGTATCACATTACTGCTGAGCCACCTTCGCTATGCGCCTCTGCAACCTCCCTCCTAGCTTCTCTCACAGCTCTACGAGCTGCCTTGGCTCGCTGGAGTGCCAGCCCTTCTCTCTCTCTCTCTCTCTCTCTCTCTCTCTCTCTCTCTCTCTCTCTTGCTATATATATAAGGTTCCATGAAAGCTGGAAAGTTTGGTCTGGACTTAATCCTATCCTTCGATTCCAACTTGAACTTGGACATATACTACAAACATTTAGTAGCTTCATTTCAAATGGATGAATAACGATTATGACTCAGATTTATTGATGTGCCCGTGCGTGCCGGTACTCATGGAGATGCTTAGAGTGTCCTGGACATGTTTGCATTTTTGAACTTTTAAAACATGTTATTGGTAGGCTCGCTTACAAGAGCAAAAAATGGCTGTTCAGATGATATATAGGGACATAGTTGCCAGGAATTTGACCAATTCATAACATACAACTTCTCACTACAAGGATGGGGAATTTAAATTTTAAATCACTAATTTGACCGCGTGACTTTGGTAACCTGACCCTCTCTAAAGGTGGTTGTTCCTACTAACAAAGTTTGTTTATTCATTAATGTTGGCTATTTGGAATTTGGGACAGCTTCATGCATCTTTTAAATATTGATGTGGCTCCCTCCACCAGAAGGAAGTCTGTAACTGCAGCGAAGACATCCAGCTTAATGATCTCCCAGCAATAAGTGAAGAAGAAGCCAATGAAGCCATCAAGACCTAGTGCACTATATGGTGACAACCCCTTAACAACTTCAAGGATTTCATCTTCCTGGGAGAGAGCAGACTTTATCATTCATATGTTGAGCTCTTCTTCTTCGATCCGGATTCCCAACAAATCCTTCACTCCTCGAATACAATGGGATTTTGCACCCATAACATACAACTTCTCACTACAAGGATGGGGAATTTTAAATCACTAATTTGATCGCGTGACTTTGGTAACTTGACCTCTCTAAAGGTGGTTGTACCTACTAAAAAAGTTTGTTTATTCATTAATGTTGGGTAGGTGAGCTCAACTTTCATATGACAAGGGAAAACTTTCTAAAGGCTCCCTGTAACTATTTGAAATTTGGGACGGTTTCTTGCATCTTTTAGATATTGGTGCAGCTACTTCCACCAGAAGGAAGTCTGTAACTGTAGCCAAGACATCCAGCTTAATGATCTCCCATCAATGAGTGAAGAAGAAGCCAATGAAGCCATCATGACCTAGTGCACTGTATGGTGACAACCCCTTAACAACTTCAAGAATTTCATCTTCCTGGGGAACATACTTTATCATTCATTTGTTCGGGTAATGAGAAGGGAAATGCAATCCAGAGCTCTTCTTCGATCCGGATTGCCAACAAATCCTTGACTCCTCGAATACAATGAGATTTCACACCCGACTAATCTTTCACTCTTCCTCTTTTGACTAAAGGCTATAGGATGTTAATGCGATTTATGACCTCCCGAAATGCGAGCAAATATAATACTCTCTTCTTTTTACCACACGATAGATCAGTGAAATGTGAGATGACACAGAGAAGGAAAGGCCAAACACTTCGTCCTAATGGGAATGAGCAACGGCGAAATGACAAATACTGTAATTGATGAGTGGGTAGGTGTGTTAGGTGCACCTCTCGTCCATTGGGTAGTCATGAAGCTAGTCCCCCCCCCCCCCCCCCCCCCCCCCCCCCCCGCGCGCGCACGCGCGTACCCCAATACACTTGCTTCTCACGTGGGATGGTCTACAAAAGCCAATGAGCCAGCCACTCCTTTCTAACGGAAGATTTTGTAAATCTTCCTACGTGAGGGACAAGCGGCTTTGCATTTAATGTAAGGGACATCAAATCAAGTAGGGATATTTTATTTGATTATTAAGAATAGGGTTAGATACAATATGACAAAAATTACCATAACCACTCAGGCCATAAATGGGATCCTCATAACTCTCTCCCTCTTCCTCCATTATCCATAACTCTCTTCCTCCATTATCCATAACTCTCTTCCTTCTACCATTAATTCCCAAAAGGCAACATTCTCTTTACTCTCGCTATTTTCTTCAATTATTGTCCTTTTGAGAAGGAAGAAGCATGGTAACTAGTATATAATCCTTTGACCTAGAAATTTTCATATGTTTATTATTTTTTATCACGTTTTCTTTCTTCGGGTGGTTAGTCAAATAGGATTCTAAAAACACAATGTGACTGTGATTTCAAAATCACAACCATAGTAATTTAGGGTAAATTACATTGATTTTTATAATCATATGTGATTGTGGTGATGATTTCGAACAAAACACAACCGACTTTTTCTAAGATCACCTATGATCTAATCCAATCTAATTGGAGTTTGGAAATCAAATTCATATATTTTTATTAGATGACACATGCACACCTTGTCCAATGTTTACTCATTACTCATGTTTACTATATGTATATGTATTATCGGACCGATACTTTTCATCCCTCCATTAAGCATAATATGTAGATCTTTTTAATGTCAAATGAAGATATAATTAGAAACATAGCTATTTCATAAGTTGATCCATTAAGCTGTTCATAATGCTCAAATATAACTAGATTTTGCTCCTAACAATATTGTTGCCCGCATATTTGTTATACGTAAATTATATTAACCAAGCAAAATATATATGAATTACATACTACTAATATGAGGAAAACTGAAGAAGAGAAGGTAAGGTGAATAAAATTGTGTATACCAATGTCTTCTTCTACGTAACCAAAACAAAATGTGTTCTTCCGTTCCATGGACCATCACTTCTGAATGCTCCTCCTCGTTCATAAGAGCTGATGTGGCTCATATTCCTCTCTCATCTTCATTGACTTCTGCCGACTTCTTTTTCTCCCTCAACAAACCGTTATCGAGTCCCTTTTACTCTCATTAAAAATCTGCACCATCACAAGTCCAATCTCCAAAGCAATTGATCATGAAGTCAATTCCCCAAACCTCCTCCTCAAGCTTGTCGTCCCAACCACTTCCTTCGGTCACCACAGATGGCACATACCAATAATTATTGACGTTTTCAACAATGGTTTATGACGTTTATATATTCAGTCACATTATCTCCTCCTCAAAAGACTCGACGTACTCCGTGATAAATGATCGAGCTACTGAGAGTTTCAATTATGGTCGAAATGACCCCTTATTTATGTCGCACAAAGTTTATGGACCACGAAGGTGAGTGGGTGTTGAGTACAGACGAAGATATATGTAACATATGTTATATGCTTCATAGACGAAGCAATGATTCGTATGACCGTGAAGAGGAACGACCAGTCATCTCAGAGCCAACGAACAAAAAAGTGTGTTCGGTTAGGCTACTTTTCTCTCTGTTGGTACTTGTTAACTCTTTATGTCATATTTAACTCTTTGTGGACATGTTCTCTCTTTTTGTATATATTTACCTATGTTGCATATTTAAATCTGTTTGGAATATGTTCATCTCTGTTTGGACATGTTTATCTATGTTTGGATATACTTGTATCTTTTTGGACATATTTCTCTCTGTTTGAACATATTTCTCTCTGTTTGATTATGTTTGCTATATTGTTTTGGATTGTAACACTGAGATGTTCATCACCGATACCCACCTACACAATTTAATCGAAGATGGTCCTGAAAGAAACAAAAGTATTAGGATACCAACATTTCGCATAGTGCAATAAGAGGCATAGAACGAGAGTATAAGAATGTGAAGGAATACTGGATGACTTTAACGTATTTGCCAGTGGCACATGGATTCTCTTACATGTTCATTAAAAATGATCCATTTCGTGCAACAGTTTGTTGTGCAAGGAAGGCTGAGTTTGATTGTGAATGGAGAGAGTACATGCGAGCAAGCTACCGGAATATGACAAATTTCAAATAAAGACCATGAAGGATACACATTTTGCTGCTCTAAACAAGGCAAATCACCCTAGAGCTTCAAAACACTTCATATCCCAGTTGTGAAGACAGTTTCAAGACTGCTACCGACTTACCATGTTTGGGTAAGTTGTTACTTCAGTCATCTGGAAAAACTTCACCTCATCTGCACGGCTGTTTCTTTAGGGGAGAAAAACTGACCTTCCACTCCCAAACTCCACCTGTATTGTAATAAATACTTTATAATGTCACTTTAGTTAGAAATACTGAAATCAAAATGGGATTTGATATTGTAAATTTATCGAGGAGTGAGTCAGTCTATATGTTGCATGGCTACGGATAAAAACCCATGGAGAGAGCATTATGGATACAATGTTACTACCCTGATTTTGGCGCTTCCTAGTCTTACTTGAAATGCCTGTGCCATGTACAATTCATATCTGACACGGAATCGATACGATACAAACCAACTTTGAAGTACCCGTTTCTTAGCTTCCTATGTATGCGTGATATTTTCAGTTGTTCAACTGAAGAGTACTTGTGAGAATACGGTGTTATATTAGAATATCTAAAAAACCACCACCTTACTGTTGTATTTTATTTATGTCGTTCCAGACAGTTCGTTAGTGAAGGACCTTGTTGAGCAAGAGATATTTTCTCTCATCAAACAATTAGATTGATATGATATAAACCATTAGATACCACTCAAATGTCTTGTATTCAGTCTTCCTAAAATTACCAATCATCTTTTATGTGCACTTGCATTGCAAAGCTCAACAAACGCCATACTCTTGCAGAAATAGAGATCCCCAAGTATGTGGACAACGTGACGCCTGAGTACAAACCAAAGTTCGATGCTCTGGTGAGTGTTTTTAGTCATCTTTCTCTGTGACTGGATTGTATCTTTTGGTATTAAGTCATGAAGAGATTGTAGTGTATGTTTATGAGGGGTTTAACACTAAATGTTTGGAATGCAGTTGGTGGAACTGAAAGAAGCAGAGCAACTGTCTCTGAAAGAGTCAGAAAGGTTGGAGAAAGAAATTGCAGAAGTTCAAGAGATGAAGGTGAGAACAAACCTTAAAAGTCTTCACCACCTGTCTGCTCTTTTTCATGTCTTGCTTTCCAGCCCTATGGTTTTGGTTCTCATGATAAAATGTGTTCTTTTTTGCAGCAAAAAATCAGCACCATGACAGCAGACGAGTACTTTGCGAAGCATCCTGAACTTAAGAAGCAGTTTGATGACGAAATTCGTAATGACTATTGGGGTTATTAACGATATTCATAATAACTATTGGGGATATTGACGAAATTAGTAACGACTATTGGGGATATGAACGTTCTTGTTCATTTAGTGGGGGTTTTGTGCTTTTGTTCCTTTAGGCTCTTGCCACAAATAAATTTCTCTCTCAGTGACCTTCCAAATGTTGGCAGATGTTTCAGCTTGATTGCTGCCAATATTTAAAAGTTTCCCCATTATTTGCTTTGATACCTTATTGGGACATGTGGCCTTAAGCTTCAACATATAAAGGCCAATTGATGTAAGCCAATGGCGGATACGGCAATATTCTTTGTGGTCCTCTTTTGTGTAGGATTCCAGACATTTTAAAATTTGCAATTCAGATTATGTGGTGAACTGTTTTTATATGGAACACCCATCACATTTCAGAATAAGTGAATCTGTTTCTGTTGAATCAACTGATGGCTGAAAGCAATATTGAC
Source organism: Iris macrosiphon (assembly GCA_036927795.1). NCBI lineage: Eukaryota > Viridiplantae > Streptophyta > Magnoliopsida > Asparagales > Iridaceae > Iris > Iris macrosiphon. The sequence continues at coordinate 308,974,688 of JAYESA010000004.1, read as the reverse complement.
TAGAAACTGAAACTGGATGTTGTAAGAGTATCTTAGTGTGGTTTGTTCACGTAATTCTTACGTGAAAATTTTTCTTGATGCTTATCATCCTTGATGGTTCTCTTGTGTGCTACCATCTTATGTGGAAATTTTGAGCTACATATATTATTGACATCACTTATCGAGGGATTACAGCTCAAATTGATAGTATTGGGTCATAGAATTGTATGTTTTTGTGTGTCACAGAGAAAGATGCTACATTTAGAACCTCATTGTCATCTGTTCCCTCTATTACCATTGCGATCCTCAAAACTCAGCCAACTTGTCTTCAGACTCGAAGCTAGTACTCAGTTGACACGGCAGACGTGTCCAAGATTTTGTATCCACCTAATATTGAAAGTGGAACATTGTCGATTTATGCCACAAGGGTGCAAAATTAGAACCATATGATATTGGGGCACTATTAGGATCCCCAGGAGTCGCTGTTGATGCAAGCAGGGCAGATAGAATCGACACCGTGGCTTAGTTTCGAAGGTGATCAACTGAATGTTTTGTTGCTGTTTTGAGGAATTGAAGGAGCCATGGTGGCTTTACATCGATTAGAACCTGATTAGGATCTAATCGTCTAGCAAACATACTTGATAGAGTCTTTGCCGATATTCAGGGAGTTGGTGGTGTTAGGCTTGAGCATTTGGTCAACACACGTAATCGATTTGATCCATAGTTACCAGGAACACAGTGTCTTGTCTTGGTTCCCTCTATGGGTAACCATATCATGTAATGGAATCATTCAATGGGAGCAGTGCGCGATCATTATTATTTTAGATCATAATAACACGCTCTTTATGTTTTACTTGGTTCACTAATAATATTTCATAAATAAATTAGTAATTTTTCTTATCTACGACAAAAACTCCTGAATTTATGTCTTGGTTCAGTAATAACTAAGAACACGAGTTCAACATATTTCAACCTTAAAATTGGGTACAATGCTTGATGCTTAATTGATCAGACTTTATGAGTTCCTGGTAGCGCTATCTTCTGCATTCTCATTAAGAGGGCATCCCAGTTTAGAATAGGAGAACTAAAGGCCTTGTAATATGCAGAGGCAGTCTAGAGATGTTGGGATAGCTCACTGTTGTGATGATTGTTGTTTGGATAGTAGACAGAGAGAATCTCCCACACTGCACAATTGCATTCCATTACATCCCATTTCGTTTTTCCTAGCCTGCTCTGCTCTGCTCTGCTCAGCTATAAACCTCTGCGAGGTTTCGGTGGCCATGACCTGAAAAGAAATAAGTTGTGCGCTTTTGTTTCTTTCCTCCGAATTGATACAGAAGAATGAATGATGGTATACAAGAGAGTAGTATATGGAACAATGTCTAGTTTAATATTGTGCGCAGACACGTTTCATAGATGAGCAAAGCAGACGAGAGACCAGTAACCTTCAAATATGCCACATCCAATAAATGACAGGATACCTTGATGGGATATGTAATATTTACCAAAAAGATTCAACGGCTCGTTCATGAATAATTAACTTATCTTTCACCAATAATATACAACATATTAGACCAAAAATGACTGCATTAAACTTCGATGGCCCTTTTATGGCCAGGGAAGTGTCTATGCTTTAAGAACCTGATAATTGCTTTTCTCTTTAACAAGAAACAGAGAAATAACAAGATGACGAAGATGGGAAGATACATTTCCAGGTGAGCCCTTCTTAAAATCCCTACACAATTGCAATAACAATCATCAACCTGCTTTTGACTACCTGCCTCGCTAAGTTCAGGGTCCAGTATGAAATCCAAGCTCATAGCCTCATCTTCCAATAGGATTCTTGTCGTTTTCGATTCATAACCAGGCATGGTCGCCGTAACTGCAAGATATGTAGCATCAATCAATTTCATAACCAAACATTAAGATAAGAAAAAAGAAGAAGTCTATGGTGTAACCAAACATTAAGATAAGGTAAAAAAGAAGTCATAGGTGTAATTGCAGTCTTAACATTTATTGTGATTCTTGTCAGATTTTCCTTTCAAGAAATGTGAATACCATAAATATCATGAGGGCAATCACTCAAAAGGACCAGTATCACCATTTAAATTAACGTCGTATAGCGACAACAACAGTTTCCTTTCTTCCCTACTCCTTGGTGTTAGTTAAAAGAATCTTTTTTTTTTTTGCTCTCGTGATTATTAAGGACCCTCTCTCTTAAATTAAGACAACATATCAATTAAGGTCGAAATACAGTTCAGGATAGGGTTGATAATGAATCAGGCTGGTCCATTGGCAATGGAAATAACCAGCCTAATCTTGGCCTGCAAAAAAGTTGGATCAGATTAGGCCAAAAATTCGACCCAAACAGTTTATGGGGGCAGGTTATGTTAACCAAGATAGTCAAAAGCGCAAGGCGCACTCGAGGTGCAAATGGTCCATATCGCCTGAGGCGCAAGGCACACTTAAGGCGCGCACCCGAGCGAAGTGAGGCGCAAAATAAAAAATAATAAAAATATACATAAATAAATAACTAAATTAGAAATGTAAGAAATAAAACTAAATAACATATTAAAACCAACAAAAACATGTTAAAACATAAACAAGTGAACTAGCAGAACAACAATAGCACTCAACATAACTAACAAAAGTTTGTATTCTCCTAACCACGTTTTTACTAAATTTTAGTTTTTCAAGTTCATCTGTAGCAAACTTTGGTAACCGTGAAAAATGCTACTTCCCTCCCACTTGTATGAGATAAGAGTTATCTCCTCGCCTCAAAAAAATTTTGTAAAAAAAATACATAAGGCGCACCTTTTTTTTGTTGTTGTCTTGCTAAAAGGCACGCCTTGGGTGCGCCCGAAGAAATGAGCCTCGCCTAGTGAAGTGCGAGGTGCATATGTTGCGCCTTGCTACGAGGCACATATGTCGCACCTTGCTGCGAAGCGCGCCTTTGACTACCATGATGTTAACTCGCCTTGTGACCATAACATTTAGAGGTCTCTTATTCAACCCAACATTTGGCATGATATCCGTCCAGTTGATTACAGCCGTTGATCAATGGTTGAGATTACCTCCATGTACCAAGACGGAACGATACGGAGAGGTCTCAGCTGCCTTGTTAATGGTTGATTCTTGTCAGATTACCTCCATGGTACTACCAACACCATCATAGAAGTCTTACAGCTCAAAAGGTATGTAGAGATCTTGTAACCTACTAGCTAAGTGGCCTCTTAGGTATCATGTGACAAGGCAGCTGAGGCCCTCTCTTTCTTATGGCGACCTTTCTAAGAATTTGGCTCCATCATAGAAGTTTGATATCAATTTGACATTCAATCATAAAAAAAATATGCCAATTCTTTCTTTGGAGCTCTTTTTACTCCACAATGGACCCCAATCTAATGGAGAAGGCGTGTGGCCTTGTATGACAAAGATGATGATCACTTTGATATGATACAAGAGTTCTTTGGTGTTTGATCACCAATCGAGTCTGAATTGCTACTTTAAACACTCCAACACAGCCTTATGCACCTTCATTGCTGTGGTACACCACTCTTAGAAAATGTAACCTGTATTTCTTTAATGCAGCATCCAAATCCATAATATATAAAAATAATCTCATAAATATAGATTTTATCTTAAAATACGTCGTAGAAGCAAGGTTCGCAGTATCGGTATGGAACCTTCTTATGAGTATCGAGATCGGCGGTATTGGTACTTTCAGATCAAAGTATTGAATTTTTTGGTATCAGAAAACAAATAATTAATAATAAATTTAGAATTTTTTTATACATTTAAGCATAATTTTAATTATTTTATGTGTTGTTTCTTTATAGTTTTAAAATTGAATGAAATAGTAGTCACCTTCCTTATTGGTTTGCTTGCACTAAATAAAATTTCTTCACTTACATGCTTTTACCACCTTAGTATGTTTTTACACCCTTGTTGATTGGTCTTTTTCCTTCAATTTTTTCTACTAAATTGACTGGAAAAAAAGACCCCCAACGTCGGTATTGGTAGTGGTCGGTATCGGATCAAGACATGCCAAACCGTATCGGTATCGACCAATACTAAAAACTGTGTAGGAACCCTTTGGGCCAACAACTATTGTTTCCAAAATAGCCTCTGAAGAAATTAGAGACATTTATTTGCGAAGAACTAAACAACTTCTGCTTTGAAACTTATCATCCTCCAAACCCCCAACATCTTTCATACTAAATCAAAAAATGACAAACTAATCTATTCTTCAAATGCATTGTCCAGTAATTTTCTTCCTTTTCAATATGGGATATTGGAACAATGAACAATCTAACATGCATAATTGAAGCTTGCTTATTAACTTGAAAGCTGAAATGGATGGTGAAGGACTCGTGTCGATCCTCATGTTGATAGCTATTGCAACAACTTGCACAATGTATAATACATCCTTAAGACATGGGAACATAAAATAACGTCCAAGTGCCACGAAACTCCTGCTAATGTAGGGTCTAGGAAAGGTCAAGATGTAGACAGCCTTACCCCCAATATATGAAGAGATGTTCAGCGACCCGAACCCTCATCCTCCACGATGCATGCATCACGATAAATGACACTCTCAAGACATGGGGATGTAATAAATAGAAAATGATCGTTTACCTTCATAACTTTCGCTTGGTGCAAGAAAGCGATAGTAACAACCGAACCTCCTGCTAGAATTTGTCTGCAATGACAAAGAAATAATGTATAATAATAGCATGCTAAAGTAAAATTTGAAAGTTAAAATTGGTTGAAGGTTACTTCTCTGAATTTCCATGTATATCAAACCCAAATATCTTGAATATCTTAGACTTTGTCATAACACATGATTGTCATGGTTGCAAACCAGAGTTGTCAGTGAAGAGAGCTGTTCTAAAGATAAATAAATAATACTACTTGCATTTGAACATGTGTAATGTGTTGTTGGATGCACCTGCGAGTAAAAATAGGATTGTAGTCGAAGGTGTAATTACGGGAATTGGGGAAGTGATGGATCATAATGAATGTGAATTTAAGCTGTTAGATAAGATGTGAGATTGCTTCTACGACTAAGAGATGGCCCTTAATAGTGCCAGGAGGTGGAAATGAATTCATGTAGGTTCCTAAAATTTTAGATGAAGGTCTTACTATAATATAATAACAACATAATACTAATAATAACAACAACAATAACAAATATATTCCAATCACTACCTAGAAAGTTCGTTCGAAAAAAACAGGTACATACTTTGTAATCAATTCCATTGATCGTCACAGAGGCAGGCAATGGATGATAGGTGTCTGATGAGAATGTTCTTCCATGAATTCCATTCTGCAAAATTAAGCTTATGAAACAAATTAATAAACTACCAAAAGCACTTAAGTAGAGAAATTTCATTGCATAACTAATGACAAGCCTGCGCAAGATGTTTTGTCTAGCTTATATCAGCATTTTTTTTTTTTAGTTTATTCTTGTAGTTGTGGGCTTCTACTGGAAGCCCTTGTGTGAACAAGTGCAGCCAATAAAAAAAGTGCACTGGGGAGACGTATTCATCCAGAAGAACCAATTAGTTCAAAATTCTTTTGTAAGTTTCCGTCACTTAGCATTTCGAATTAATGCAACTTCTCGTTGACAAACAAATTGGAGAAATGTTTGATAGAGTTATCAGCATTATCTTAGTCACTCCATAAAACAACCGTGTAACCATTTACTTAATTACTTAACAGTTAATTCCACCCTCATTTATAGAAAGCGTTTCACTAACCAAAAGCTCGGACTTGCAATGTAAAAAGAAATTAACAATAATGCTAACTGTCTTTAGAAATTCTAAATATTACTATATCTTCACAACCCATGAAATATAATCTAGTTGCTGAAGATTGTGACTGATATGGAATATTCACATGGGTATAAAAAAAAACTTCTTAAGGGTTTTAAAAACTTAAATGGGTACCCCACCCTAGAGGGGGACGGGGTGGGGGTGGGGGTGGGGGTGGGGAGGGTGTGTGGAAGTTATTATTTGAGGTACGAGTATAGTGTGGGAAGGGGGTAGGAGGGAAGAAAGAGAAAAAGAGTTCAGTGGTGCCACCAACCACCTTCTCGACTGTCATATGGGGGAGAGAGCTGGGAGGTAGATGTGTCGATTAATTAAAGTAAACATTAGTTTACTATTTATCTTATCCTAATTAACACATTACATTAGAATAAAATGATCAAATATAGTCTGGAAGTGAAAGCTAGACACTTCTATTTCTACAACCAGCTGACAATGTCGGCTAGGCTATCCCCCACCTCCTTTCTCAAAACTATGCTACCCAATTTGTCTCTTTATGAAGCTTCATGTGAACCTTGCATCATATGAAGCACACTACCGATCATCCTTTTTCCCTAACAATAAAGGAAGTGACTTACCTCTCTCTTTGGTTCACTATGATATATGGGGTCCATATAAACAGCATAGTCTTTTTGGTTTCCGTTACTTTGCTACTGTTATTGATGACCACCTTCGCATACTTGCCTAATTTTACTCCATGATATATCTGATCTGAAAGCCTTTCTGCCTTCAAAACTTTCTACAAAGAAATAAAAAATCAGTTCAACATTACTATCGAAATATTTCAAATCGATAATGTCAAAGAATATCTTAGACACAACTTTCAAACTCTCTGTAAAATCAACATATCCTTCACTCAAACCTATTGCTCATATTAACCCAACAAAATGGGCATCATTGGACGGTTCTTCAAAGTGATTCTTTCTCTTCTTACTCAAAAGGATGTTCCTAAGACTAGCATGAATTTTGAACTTTGTCAGGCTTACATGAATTCTGCCACTTGACGCTCAACAACCGTGTGCCTCCACCTTCCTCAATAACCAATATTTATTCTTTATCTTGTTTCCAAACCAAGATATGTTTCCTTTATCACCTAGAGTTTTTAGCTGCACTTGCTATGTTCATTGTCATTTGTCATGAACTCGGATGCGACAAAATTGCTCCTTGGGCTGCCAAACAAGGTAATCACTTCAACTATATTTGCTTTCTTAATCCGAGAACAAGGTTATCACTTCGGCCGATGTAACCTTTCTTGAACAAAAATCATATTTCTCACCAAACATATTTGTAGTTGGTTACTTGATTGTCATTTCATCCGGGATAAAGTCAAACTTTAAGAATTTGTCTTTATCATGTTCATGTAGCTGCACAATTGGCCGATACCATCACCGAGGCTCTTTCTCATCCTTTGGCTTTGTTACATCAATTTCTCTCTAAATGTGGCTCGCTTGACATCTACACTCCAACTCGCGGGAGTGCAAAAGAGTACTATGTATCTCTTTTATTTAATCCTTTATTAATCAATCTCTTCTAGTCCCACATCCGTTATGTAATAAAGGGACCTTACTCTCCATTATATAAATAGGGGTTCATCTAAAGTATCCCATTATTCTCTCTTTCTTTCTGCCTTTGTTGTGCTTAATGTCTTATAGTTTCACTGTCGGTCAGAAGACCAGATAAAGGAGGGTTGTTAGGTAGACGACAGCTAGCACAAAAGACTGTTGGATCTCTATGAAATGAACAACTAAGCCCAAAATTCTGGGATAAAGGGTTTGTTGTTGCATTAATTCCCTCTTTTTCATGACAAATATCAAGATCATAAGATTGGGTTTAAGATGGAATAAGTGAGGCATTACTAGAATCAGTTCGGTCTTGAGACAATGTGTCTCACTGGATTGAACACTTGTGGGCTGTCTCACTTTTCTTCTCATTATATAAATAATCATGTGTTCATTACCTTATAATTTACACTCAATGTTAGTGTTGACATAGTGCTTTTTTATTGTACTCAATGGGAATAGAGATTAGTATTAGTGGAAACTCTTCTAACTCACGAAGCATGCCAGTCAAAGTAACATACTACACAGTAGTAGGATCTGGACTCTTGTATCCCTTTCGACTATGCGAATATCTAGAAAGACTCCTTTAATAGATTTATATTCAACTTTTGGACATTGTCCTCGATATATAAATGAAATAGAGACGAAAAGACAATAAAAGATTCAAAACATATCTTGGAATGGCTTAATAGTACAAATTTGAACCCTCAAAACGGCATTGTGCTGAACACATTTATCACTAACTTTCATTAGGTATATCCGCGTACATCTTGAACACTGTGAAGTACAAAATAATTGAAATTCATTAATTAAAAGCATACAACAACCTGCTAGGAGCTTCACATATCCAATTTCACTGACTCACAAGATAAGTAAACCAAATTAAAGTCACTAAATAGTTTATGTATTATCTTATAGTCTTATCTAATTTCTAATGCCAACTATTCGATATCAGTACTCTTCTATCTATCCATCCAGCTATCCAGTAGTTTGACATATTCATGACAGTAAGTATTAACTATCTTGATCCATGTTTTATCTTCAAAAAATACTCAATACAATTACATAGATTGCAGATTTATTATAGGTGTAATACATGTAAACATATAAGAAATGAAGAGTGATGATAGTCTACAAGACTTACTAGTAAAGATCATTTATATGGCAGAAATTACCTTAACAAGACTTGCAACAAGATTCAGCATACTCTTTCTGTTGTACTCAAAGAGGATAGGAAGCTGCGAGTATAAAGCAAAGGAAATTAAGTGGAAACACCAAATTGTAGGTCCTAGAAACACGGACATATAACTTGATTACATTTATGCATGCCAAACTGACAGGTAAAAGATTCAGAACGAAAGAATAGATCATTGATTCATTGTACTATAATTTATTTAAACCATGTTAAATATATCAAGTACTGCCCACATCTTTATACATAGTGAAAAGAAAAGAGTCTTAAATAGATGATGAAAAGGGCATGAAAGTAAAATCTAAAATGGTTGTTGAAATGTAGGTCAATCAGACATATGATGTTACAGATAGAAAGGTCTTTCATTATATAATCTACTACCAAAAGTAGCTGTGTGTAATGTCTTGGTAAATGTTCTTGATGGAAATAAGGGACTAGAATTCCACTGGACCAGAATATCAGTCAAGACAAAAGCATATTTTGAGTTGGCTATAATTTTGGTGTGGTTAAGGAGAGTCTATCTTTCCATGCGAGTTCCCATATTATGTCTCCATTTGTATTCTTATTAGTCACTTTCTATAAAGAGTATCTTTGTACCCTTGATTTATTGTAAACAAGAATAAACTCTTGTATGGAGATTATGATATAAATTTGGAGCAAGACATCTCTTCTCCTCCATCTCCTATGCCTACCACCATATAAAACCATGAAACACAACATGGTGTCAGAGCATGATCAATAATCATTAAGGAGAGGCCAAGCTAGCAACCTTTTCATGTGTCCTCCTGTTGACGTGGACTTTAACCTTACAAGCACAGGCAAAAGGTGGAGGACACAGAAGATCTATTTAAAAATGCCATAAGAAAAAATATCAGTTGATATAAGACAAGTGGAGGCAGACATGACAAAAGGTTTTGGCAAGTCGAACTATAGACTTGTATGATATCTTCCAGTAGATCGAGGAGTTGGGTCCTTATGTGTTAGTGGTAAGAGATAAGAATCATATAAGCAGAAAATACGACATAGTTTATGTGCCTGCCATTGGCTACAGGTTCGCTTATGGGAGCCAATGTATGAACTGAGTTGTTGGTCAGTCTCTGGGTAGCAGGTTGCTGCATTGTTTGAAGGCCTTTTTTCTTCTTTCAAAGTTCTGACTAAAATGTTCTAGTATATTTCTCAACTTGCCAATAAGGCAGTCCCTGATGAAAGAAATAACATTTTTTTTTTCAAAAAATAATGTATTTAGACTTTCTATTTTAATCATGAGTCATGACTGAGCATGATTGTTAACAAACCTCAACTTATGGGGGAACGTCAAATTTTTGTTTTTGCAATGCCCAAGTTGTACATGCTTCTCATGTAAAAGATGGCCGGCGTTTGAAATAATGTTTATAAACCTGTCCAACCATATGGTTAGTGTAACCAATCCACTGTCCAAAAAGTTGGACCGATCCATCCAATCTTGAAGGGTTGTAGCTCTCTAGCTAGGATCTATACTTCCATCCATTGAGTAAAAATGAACAAAATGAAACTCATCTTACTTCTATGAACTAAGTTCAACTTGGGCTTAGTGACAATCGACTAATAAATTCTTATGGCACAATGAAAAAGAAATAAATTGAAAAAAATCCACTTTAAAGACCCGGATGGAATGGTCCGAATGTTCTACTTTTGTCCAACCTGATTAGCAGCAGTCAGACCATTCAAACGGTCAATGGGTACGATCAAAGCACTTACAGTAACGGTTCACGGTTCAACTGGTTTGAACATACCGTCTGAACCGTCTTTTAAAACATTGGTTTGAAATAAAGTAACATAATTTCGATAAAGTCGGAGTTGTGTTGTTAAATACTTAGGATCGTAGGATGCCACTCTTGTATGCCCATATTTAATTTCTCTTCATACTCCCTCTTTAGTTGCACTCAGCTACTCCTACAAAAATATACTCACTAAAATGTGAATCATTATCCCACTACGTTGAGCTCGAATCTGAACATGGTATCGGAGCAACAAGAGTTTGAATCTCCTCTTGCATGCATCATAGGTAGATAATTATAAAAATAACATTGTTGCGTGAATCTAGCTCTCTGCCCAAAATGTGCCTCAGGGCGTGTTAGAATCATTGAAATATATAACCCCCAACTCTCACTACAACTCAGAGGTACACACGTGTGTATGTACATGTAGCCAAATCACGTATAAATTGTTCATATAATTTTTTTGGTAATTAATTTATGCAAAATGTTATATGTCGTGTACATTCAGAAGTGTACTTTTTATGTTTTTACATTAGAAAAATTACAGTAAACTGCCCTTCGAAATGAGTAGACTTCCTTTGGTGGCGGTGGTGGTGGGGTGTGTGTGTGTGTGTGTGTGTGTGTTGGGGGGTGGGGGGTAGGATATTCTCTTTGAGCTCTTATTATTTCTCTAGATAGTGAGGTATATTTCACTTTGCCCATATCTACCCCAATATTTACCAACTTCCATCAACTATTACACCTGGTTAGATGGTTCTGGCAGTTATGAGGATGTTTAAAATATATTTTTATAAGTGATAGCAATACTTACTAATATATTTTTTCTCACATATATTAGTTATGAGGATGGAAGGTATGATGCAAGATGAAATGGCATATTTGGCTTTTTTCTTTCAAGGATCAACTAAAATTTAAATTTGGATTTGGATTCCATATTTATAATTAAAACTTATATCCAATCCTAAAAAAGAATAAAACAAATATGCCTTTTCGTCCAGCATAAAGGTACCTGTATTCTAACTAAAGTACCGAGTCTTTCACTGATATTACTGATAGGTGTATCTGTAATTTATGGGAGATATCCCAAAACATATCAGCAATACATGTATCTCTATTCTAATTAAAGACATGAGACTATAAGAAATTCAAGTCAAGTTTATCATAAAAATAGAGACAAAAAAGCAACACTTCATGAACAAACCTCATTTGTTCTGGGCCATTTGTCATCACTAATTTCCAGAGTTAACTCTAGACACCCTCCATGTATGTAGTTCCAGTCTTGCATACCTCCATATATAGGATACCTAAACAGAATTTGATAAATTCACGAATGAAACAAACAAAAAGTTCACTTGCGGAACATATATCATTACTAAGAAATTAAGAAAGGGTTTCCGCATTCCAGAAGAGCATAAGCAAAAAGGAAGAATTTATTTGCACAGTTCTAATACCATTGAGCCCCGTTTGTAATCCCACCAGCAAATTCAGTACTCGAGGACATATTATAGTGAGACTGACTATATATGCTTGCCATATAACGGAAAGTCTTGTCATCTGGGCATGCGACATACTTCTTCCTGAAATCAATATTGGTTTGAGAGAGAAATAGACATTTAAAAAATTAATCAAATCATGAACAGGAGATTCAATCTTGATACATAAAAACAAGTGATAGTTTAACAATTCTCAACATCTCAGTTTCATTTCATGATAGAAGAAAAAGAGAAGTTTCATTCGTCAGGAAGAAGAAAAAAAAGGGTTTTTTTTTTTGGGGTGGGGGGGTTGGGTTGCAATTGTAGTAGGCTTTAAATTTACAGATACAACATGGTATGGAGTCCAAGTTTTACGTAATGAAAGAAAGATTGTTTTCTTTGTGGTTGAAGGAAGGGAAAATGGAAAAGAAGAGAGGCTATTCCAAAAATTGGAGAATACCATCACCAGACCTCCTCCACATTAGGAAGCTCAATCTTGTAGAGAAACAGAGAATGATGGAAGCAAGGTTCAAAAACTCGGTATCGGTATCGGACAGTTTGTATGAGTATCTGAATCGACGGTATCGGATCGGAGTATCGGATTTTTTGGTATCGGCTGTATGGCAATATTTAAATAATTATTAATAAATTAGTAAAAATATAGAAAAATAATTTACATATTTATGTATTATTTAAGTGTTTTTTATTTTATTTTTATTATAATTGAATAAAACAATAGTCATCCTTGCTGAATGGTTTACTTGCTGCTATATATAAGAGAGAGAACACTTGCACATCACCAACCCTGTATATATATATATATATATATATATATATATATATATATATATATATATATTTTTTTTTTTTTTTTTTTGAGATGAGAGAGAGAGAGAACACTTGCAGCCGATGTTCCTTTTCTTTTCTTTTTCTCTGCTGTTCTTTTTTTTTCTTCTTTTCATCTGACCAAAACCTAAAGACCCTCCCATCTCCGATGGAAGCAGCGGCAAGGTGAAGAAGAAAGGGGTTCTTGAAAGATTACCTTCTGGAAAATGAGGTAATTTGAGTTTTTGAGAATTTTTTTGAGTAATTTATGTTTTGTGTGTATGTCTGTAGAAGAATTTGCCTTTATTTATAGTTTTTTTTTGTCTACTATTTTGGTTCTTCATTATTGTTCTCTGTTGGATTTGATATGTCTGGAATCAATTTCTACTTTTTTTTTAGCTTTTTGTAGAACATCTAGTTTGTTAAAGTTCCTGTGATAATCTGATTTGATCTGATTTTTTCTTGTATCGGCCAGTATATGCCCGTATCGGTCATGTATCGGTCCTATATCGGCCAGTATCGGCCCCGTATCGGCCGATACAGACCGATACGAACTTTTTCGTACCAGTTTCGGCCGATACCGATCTTTTCTGTTGGTATCGGATCGGCAGGGGACAAAACCGATCCGATACGTATCGGTATCGGCCGATACTTTAAACCTTGGATGGAAGCTTTGTTGAGGTACTATTTATATGAGGTTTGAGGTCCCCATATAACATTATTAGACGTGCGACTAAAAGAGACTAAATTAACAAGAAATACATAAGATTTAGTCCCTTGCAAGAGAGGAGTGATGGGGAAATATTTTGGTGGAAGGTAGGAGACCTAGTATTTAGAAATTCCCTGCTCTGATACCATCTAATGGAAGATACTCTATTACCATGTAGAGAAAGATAGAATCATCATTCATGTGATGCTTTATTAGCTGAAATTAATAATCTAATCCTCCTAAGAAAGGAGTCTCCAAATACTTAATTTAGGGTATCTTTTGAGTTTTATTTGCCATAGAGAAAGTAGTTGCTTGTAATATTAAAAAGGAACAGGATATGTGTTGTTGGTTGGCTTACTCCTTACAAGGAGAAGTTGAGGTCTTGCACAAAGTCAGTCGAGAGAGAAAGTTGTGAGATGAATAGAATATTTAGAGATATAGAGGTATCTGCGCATAGAGCCATAGAGAAAAATAGAAAGATGAGAAAAATAGATCAAAGAAGAGTTCCCATCCATTAGTGGAGTTGTCTTAATATATTGTTATAAAAAAATTCCTTTTGGGAACAACATTATTGAGGTAGTTTGGACAGGAGTTTTAAGTTCCCCATAATATTAGATACAGATACCCTGACATTTTCATCCCAAGCATGACTGGAAATCCGGTTCTGGTTCAATCCTTTATTCCAAAAGGCTTTAGTTGACAAACATACTTCACTTAATCATTTCTCTTGGGACTGTAACACACTATACATGTAAACTTTGTATACAAAATGGCATGTCAACTTTCAACTAAATTGGGCTATATTATTTTGTATCCTGAGGGATGCTGATTTCAGTCCCAAAAACAGCCTCCATATATTGGGCATAAAGATGAGTACATCCTGACCTTCCATTAGAGGGAGCCTTCACCATTTTTAATACTACCTCACTCTGTTCCTTCAGATGTTGCACGATACAAGAGTACTAGCAAAAAGTCAAGTTAAAGGGGATAAACTACAAGTGTGACTTCATTATCAAAAAACGCATTTATAACATTATCAAAAACGCATTTATAAAAGTCATAACTTATCAAGAAATGATTCATACAAGATTTCTTGTAGTTATCAAAGGAGGAAGCATCCCTGATTTCTAGAGGCAGAGTGTAGCTTCAAATAATTCAGAATGATTGCTACCTTGAATCTTGAGATCCATCCCAAGGATAATTTGCAACAAGTGCACCCTGTTAAAACGGCACAAGGTCAATAGATAAGGACCTTACATTCTATGGATATGTACTTAATATGAAACATCTGTATCACTTGTTTGAAACAATGTCACATGGAATGCTTTCATTTCATACTGATATAGGAAGAAATGACACAGGACAGAGACAGCATAATCAGGGAGTGTCTGGCTCCATATCAAACCATATACTTGTAACCAGCTACGAACTACTAAAGAGTACAAACCATAATATCTTAAGGCAAGAAACTGAAAATAGATAGAACAGTTTTTTGCAAGTTAGCAGGCAACATAATATATGACAGTCATTTAGGAGTTGTTTGGTTGCTGTAAGTAGTGTTGCAAATACAATGTTTTAGTGTTGCAAATACAATGTTTGGTTGCCTGCAAATCCAATGTTTGATGATGCAATTAGGATGTGTGATAGCAACTATCCTTGCTGTAAATAGAAAGTTGTTTGGCCGGGACTTAATGGCATTGAATGAAGAGAGAAAAGAGAAGGAGAGGAAATGGTGTGATAAATTTTGCTTTTAAGTGGTGTTGCGTCCTTTTAGCTGCAACCAAAAGCTGCAAAATTGGACGAGGTCTTGCAAATGTTTTGTTGCAGTAATTGGCAATACAAGCCCTTAAGATCTTCCTCTCCACCCGCCACATTGAGCTTCAATTCTCCAACGCCTGTCTCCAATGCTACATGCCCCGCTGACTTGGACCTCTTCTTAGGTTGATCGTCATACGACTTTCCTTAGATCAGTAATCTTTGAGGATGTCAAGGCTCCAAGCACAACCTCGCTCTGATTCCGGTTGTCACGGATTTGACGCTTGCCTAGCTAACTTGTCCACGCGGCGCTTGTGTAACTTACGACAAACCAAATGATGAATATGATGCAGTAGCACTACTTACATGCAACCAAACAGCCTCTTAGTTTTTCTGGGGGTGTTTATGCCATTCTCTAATGTGGAACTAAATACCAGTTATGTTTAGAGATAGAGAGGAGAAGGGGAAGTAGGGGAAGAGAGAATATGAGAAAAGGAGATTGCAAGGGCCTAAAACCCTAGGTTGCATCTCATGTCTATTTATATTGATATGCAATACACCCACAATTACTATTATACCCTCATATGATAAATAACAAAATAAAATAACTCTAACACCCTCCCTCAAGCAGGAGCATATAGATCAGACATGCCCAGCTTGCTACATAAATCAGAAAATGGACCGCGAGCAAGTGGTTTTGTGAGGATATCACCTAATTGATCCTCTGACCGAACATAAGGAGTGACAATCTGTTTCTTCAGCAACAAATCACGAACAAAATGACAATCCACCTCGATATGCTTCGTGCGCTCATGAAACACCGGATTACTTGAGATAAACATTGCCGACTGATTATCACAATACATCTCCATCGGAATAGGAATCATAATTCTCATTTCATGAAGAAGAGACTGCACCCACATCATCTCAGAAGCTGTATGAGCCATCGCACGGTACTCGGCCTCTGCACTAGAACGAGCCACAACATTCTGCTTCTTACTACGCCACGTGACAAGATTGCCACCCACAAACGTACAATAGCCAGAAGTAGACCTCCTATCACTGCGACTGCCTGCCCAATCAGCATCACTGAACCCAGTCACCGTAAGCAACTGGGAAGGTTTGTACAACAAACCCTTTCCAGGTGCACCCTTCAAGTATCGAAGAATGCGAGAGATAGCCTCCCAATGTGGTTGCCGAGGGGCATGCATAAACTGACTAACTACTCCAACTGCATATGTGATGTCTGGTCGAGTAACAGTAAGATATATAAGTTTGCCAACCAAACGTCTATAATATCCAACATCCTCAAATAACTCTCCCCTGTCAGCATCAAGCTTGTCATGATAATCCATAGGAGTCTCAACTGGCCGACACTCCAACATCCCAGTCTCGGAAAGCAAGTCTAGAACATACTTGCGTTGTGACAGATACACCCCCTTCTTAGATCGAGCAACCTCGATTCCAAGAAAATATCGAAGAAGACCCAAATCCTTAGTATGAAACTGACGACTAAGGTAGGCCTTCAAGTCCGCAATTCCAGCATGATCACTCCCAGATATAATGATATCATCAACATAAACAATCAACACGATAATACCTGCTGAGGAAGAATGGCAAAACACTGAATGATCTGATGTGGTACGCCGAAAGCCATACTGAATGAGAACTGAACTGAACTTGTCAAACCAAGCACGAGGTGACTGTTTCAGTCCATATAATGCTTTCTTCAATCGACATACGAGTCTTTTATTTCCTGCTACAACATATCCCGGTGGTTGATCCATATAAACCTCCTCCTGTAAGTCACCATGCAAGAAAGCATTCTTTATGTCCAGCTGATATATAGGCCATTGGTGATTAACCGCCACAGAAATAAGAATCCGAACTGAATTCAGCCGAGCCACTGGAGAGAAAGTCTCCATATAATCCACGCCATATGTCTGAGTATACCCTTTGGCAACCAACCGTGCCTTGAGGCGCTCAACAGAACCATCAGGGTGATACTTAACAGTGTACACCCATCTACAACCCACTGTTTGTTTTCCAACAGGAAGTGATGTAAGCTCCCAAGTCTGATTTTGATGTAAAGCATACATCTCCTCATCCATTGCACTTTTCCAACCAGAAGATGACATAGCCTGCTTGTAAGTTTTGGGAATAAAAGTAGAAGACAATGAAACAGCAAATGCATGAAAAGATGATGAAGCACGGTGTAATGAAACATAGTTAGAAATGTGATGCTTATTCTTTGTGGTACAAAGGCGTTGTCTTTTTCTGAGAGCAATAGGAAGATCATCTGGATCTGTGGTGATGGGAGCAGAAACCTCAGGCACGGAAGATGATTGGTTGAAGGCTGAATTTTGCAGAACCACTGGCCTGTCCTTGGATCTCTGATAAACCTGTAAATGGGGAATGGAGACAGAAATTGATTCAGGAATGACCGGAAGTGGTATGGAAGATATCAAATCTGTTGTAAAAGGAATACAACGGTCTCCTGAAGGAAAGAAAGGGGTAGACTCAAAGAATGTAACATCCGCACTGACATAATATTTGCGTGACTGTGGATTGTAACAACGATAACCTTTTTGAGTACGGGGATAACCAAGAAAGACACACTTCAGAGATCTAGGAGCCAACTTATCTCGATTAGGTTCCAAGTTATGAATAAAAGAGACACAGCCAAACACTCGAGGAGATAAGGAAAAGGGTGCGACATCTGTATGTAATATAGTAAATGGAACTTTGTTATTTAATACAGATGATGGCATGCGATTAATAAGATAACATGCAGTAAGAACGGCATCTGCCCAATACTGTTTGGGAACATGCATATTGAACATGAGAGTTCGAGCCACATCTAAAATGTGTCGATGTTTGCGTTCGGCTATACCATTTTGTTGAGAAGTGTGGACACAACTGGTTTGATGAATCATACCACGATCAACACAGAAACTGTTCACAGAAGATTGAGTATACTCCAAAGCATTATCAGAACGCATAATTTTGATACGTTTATTAAACTGAACATAGACTTCATTATAAAAGGCAGATAACACATTTGGAAACTCAGATCTTTCTTTCATTAAATAACACCAAGTCATTCTGGAATAATCATCAATAAAAATAACAAAATACTGAAATCCTTTCGGACTTTTGACTCTAGACGGACCCCAAATATCAGAATGAACAAGATCAAAAGACTCTAATTGACGACTCTCACTACGACGAGGAAAGGAACTACGGTGATGCTTGCCTAACTGACAAGCCTCACATTCAAGACTAGAAACATGACTCAAACTAGGAACAACTTGACGCAACTTAGCCAAAGACGGATGTCCCAAACGATAATGCCACTGCAACGGAGAAGTAGAAACAGAAGTGAAGGCCTTTCCAGGTAGATCCAAGTAGTACAGTCCATCTTTTTCATGCCCCGAACCAATCGTCTTCTTCGTCCTAAGGTCCTGAAAAATACACGAATTGGGAGAAAATGTCACAGAACATTGAAGAGATTTGGTTAACTGGCTCACAGATAACAAATTAAATGGAAAATTAGGCACATATAATGAATCAAATAATGACAGTGATTGAGTAGGGTGAATGACACATTTTCCAAGCACAGGACGAGTAGACCCATCAGCCAAGATAATATTATGTTTCATGGAACTACGATTATGAAAGATAGATGTTATACCAGACATGTGAGAGCTTGCTCCTGAGTCGATGACCTAAGAGGTGGATGGTGACTGGGTTGCCACAAAAGCAGGATTACCTATATGTGCCATGGTTACAGTAGGTTGGGAGGTGGTACTAGCAAGCGCGTTCAACTTCTGGAGGATCTGTTGAAATGGAGATGAGGTATCGGACGTTGAAGTCTGATTGAAACCCGAAGTATCATCTCTGGGAGCAGAAGTGGTGTCCTGGGACTGCATATTTTCATCATGCACTTGATGTGGATATTCTGGTTTGTCCCATTTGTCCCAACAATAGTCTTCTACATGACCGAGCATTCCACAATAGTTACACTTTCGTGGTTGACCACGGCCACCACCACCACCGCGGCCACCACCACCACCGCGACCACCACCACGACCATTGTCTCTACCACCACGGCCTCCTCCTCGACCAAAACTACGACCATCATCTCTACCGCCACGTCCAATACCACGTCCACCACCACGACCAACAGCATTAGAAACTAGGGCAGAAGAGTCAGTACTCGGCACCACAGAACTCTGTCCCAGAAAGGAACGATTGAGACGGGAGAAAGTATCTGCCACCGTAGGTAACTGCTCTCCAGCAAGGATTTGAGCTTTATAAGGTTCGAGCGCAGGATCCAAGCCGGTTAGGATGAGTGAAACATGAAACTCTTCCTTCTGTCTCCGAGCTTCCTTCAAATCAGTAGTAACAGGATGATATTGAAGCAGTTCCTCCCACAAAGCCTTCTTTGAAGCCAGATATTCATTCACAGGCTTCCCATTTTGCTTTGTATTGAACAATAACTCGTACAACTCATAGATACGGGCAACGTTTCGCTTCTGCGAATAAGATTTTTCCAGAGATGCCCAAATCTGTTTGCTTGATTCACACCACTGAACATTAGCAGCGATATGTGGTTCCATACTATGCCACAACCACGACATAACGTATGCATCTGCACTCATCCAATCTTCATACTCAGCGGACGTTTCAGGCAGGGGTTCTTCGGTCAAAAACTTCAACTTCTTCTTCGCCCTTAACACCACTTTGATAGACTTGGACCAGGCAAGATAGTTCGCACCATTGAGTTTCACCGCTGTAATCGATTTTCCCAATTCATCATTATGAATAACAGTAAAAGGAGAACCACCTCCGCTACCACCACCACTATTAACCTCGCTAGAAGATTCGGTCCCCACCATACTTGCAGATGCAACAGAAAGACGAGATCTTTGAAACCCTAGATCTCACAACGAACCTCAACCGACGACGAATAACCAACGGAGATCTGTAGAAACCCTAGATCTCATAAACAAACCACGAACGACCACGAACAACGAACGACGAACGGCGAATCATGAAAAGTTCGATCGGCCCTGTCGGGTATGGGATGTACAGTACTTACAAATATATGCTCTGATACCAAGTTATGTTTAGAGATAGAGAGGAGAAGGGGAAGTAGGAGAAGAGAGAATATGAGAAAAGGAGATTGCAAGGGCCTAAAACCCTAGGTTGCATCTCATGTCTATTTATATTGATATGCAATACACCCACAATTACTATTATACCCTCATATGATAAATAACAAAATAAAATAACTCTAACAATACCTAATATTATTACCCGCATATTCATTTTGATTGAATTGCCAACAAACAATCTCCATTACACCATTTTGATGACAACATAAGTTAGAAATTAGTATGATATGAAACAAAATCAAGGTATTAGAAATCAGACATCTGACGACATATCGGAGATAAATTAAATTATGGTCATCCATATCGGGCTCTTCAAATATAAAAGTACCGATGAAAATAATCAATATGTATATTTGCGATAAAGGAATTGTTATGTTGTAAGGCTGTTACATGATAGCTAGTTTGTTAGGTTGTTACATGATGGTTAGTTTGTTTACATACTTCCTATTATCATGATATTTCTTTCATCTTTAGCTAGCCCCAACAAAGCTATAAATAATGTACTGTTATCCAATAAAATCATCAAATTCCCTTTCTATTCTTCTCTTGTATTATGGTATCAGAGCCAAGTGCTATTCATTCTCAATCCAACCTTAATTCCTTCTCCAAAAATATCGCCTCCATCGACGACACTATTATCCATCCCCCGTCTTCCTTAACGACGTCTCATATGCCTCTCAACGCCTCTCGAGAATGTCACTTCCTCTCCAAACTTGAGAAAGGCACACCAAATCTTCACAATGTTAACCCTCGACATCTTCCCCCCACGAAGATGACGTCCGCCTCCAGAACATCCTATCAAATATGGCATTTATTATGTAAGGTTCTGATCTAAAAGGGGGAGGGGGAAGAGAGAAAAAGAAAAAAAATCAGGTCAAAAGAAGAAAAAATGTTTTCCCTTTTTTTGATATTATATTCATGTATTAATATCCCAATTTGAGGAGGTCCTCTTCGTCCTCTTTGTTCAAATATTTTTTTTGCAACGGTCAGCGATTATGCAAAAAAGTTTCACCCAATCAGGAAATGTCGTCCTTCCTAAAATTGTTTCCACCAAGATCACCGATCAGAAATTAAATGGTGATAATTATCTGCAATGGTAGAAAATCATTGAAATGAATCTCATTGGGCATGGAAAAGAATATAATCTTATCAAGAACCCGCCAAATCCGATTCTCGATGTGTGGCGCCAAGATGATGCTTTAATCTAGAGTCAATTGATCAATGCTATGGATCCGTTATGGACCTTGTCATCCACTCTAGCAGAGTAGGTAAACTATGAGACTGTCCACTCTACTTGGGCAATAATACCCTATCTAGGGAATATGATGTCACTCAAGACTTATTCCGCAACGATCTAGGCGGGCGCGCACTTGCACAATATCATGACGACTTCAACAAATTAGTGCAACAATAGAACATCTTGTTCCCTATCTCAAGTAACGTGAAGAAAATGCAATTGTAGAGGACCACCTCAAGTAGGACGTGCACTTGCACAATATCATGACGACTTCAACAAACTTGTGCAACAATAGAACATCTTGTTCCCTATCTCAAGTAACGTGAAGAAAATGCAATTGTAGAGGGACCACCTCAAGTTTTTGACTTCCCTTCTTGGCCTACCTACTACATACTTTGTGGCTCACCCGTTTATTTCAATTCCCCTTGTTGACTCCCTACTAGTCCCATTCAATCATTCGGTTGTCCGAAGCACTCTGCCTAGCTAAGCTCATGACAAGACCCGTGGAAAGGATCAATGAGGCGAAGCGAGAAGCATAGGATAGCTTATGTCCTACCTCAGAGTGACTAGATAATGAAATAATTTGATACTCCCTTTGGTCGCCTCACAAGGTGGAACAAGTGCCAACTCCCTTCTAAAAACCTTCCACCTCCTTCAAAAGATCTTCCCTGCAGGATCTCACACTTCTTCTCATGATGACCTCTATGGATTGGCCATACACTCTACTCCTCCGTTTGCCAGAGATGGCGGCATGACGCTTCTCTCGTGGAGGCAGCCGGTCTGGTGTCGTGGATTGGGCCGAGAATATTTTAATAGTAATATTGAACTGAATTTGCATTGTTGCAAAGAAGATAGATATACCAAACATACTTATGGGAAGCTATATGGTAAGCCAAACGGATCAAATGCCAATGTTGTCTCTACACAAGACACTTCTCCTTACTAGAATAATGTCATTGATTCAGATGAAAAATTTGCAAAATATCAACCATTTCAAACAACACAACAGATTCAAATAACATTTTAGTCGTCTTGTCCTCACATACTACTTTAACCCAAGCAGGTAATCCCTTTGCATGCATATCGCTTCAGCTTCCCACTCATGGGTTATTTAGTCAGGTGCAATTGATCATATGATTAGGGAATAAGGTATTCTGTCCACTTTCACATCATCTCCATTTCCTATTGTCACTTTGGCTGATGGAAGTGTTTCTCGTGTTTGTGAGGTTAGTCGTCTGCTTGCCACCCCCTTATCTTTATCTTTTTTCTATATATACCAAAACAATTCTGCAATTTATTGCATGCAAGTCAAATCACTAAATCACTGAACTGCCCAGTAATTTTCTTTTTTTATCACTACATTTTTAGGAACTTAGAACACAAAAGATGATCGGCACAAGGCGTGAGTCATACGGTCTATATCATCTGGAAATTCTTTCTACTTTGGCAACATCCCTCGGTAATACATCTCCTATGGATTTGCATTCTCGACCGAGACTCTTCCCTCCAGAAATTAAACTTTTTCCTAGTTTAAGCAATATTTCTATCGAGTGTGAGTTGTGCTAGTCAAGTCAACATCACCGTCTATCATATTCATGTTGGTATATTAGAATACTCTTGGTATATTTGTCGGTATATTAGAATATTTTTGGTATATTTGTTGGAATATTAGAATATTCTTGGTATATTTGTTGGTATATTAGAATATTCTACAGAAAATTTTAATGGGATATTAATGTAAGATGAAGGGTTGTAAGGCTATAAATAGCCAAGAGATTATCAATAAAAAACATAAAAATTACTCCAAAATATTCTACATGGTATCAGAGCCCAAACCCTAGCCACCACCTCCCAAACCCTACCCGCCGCCACCGCCACCGCTGCCACACCGTCCGCCACCACCGTTGTCGTGCCGTCCGCCACCACCGATGCCGCATCGCTGGCCCGCCACCGCCGCTCCCCCGCCGCCACCACAGTGAAGCCGCGACTCCCGCGGTTCCTGGTGTCTCCCGCGGGTCGTTCCAGACGTTGACATCGAAGGCCTAGATCTGATGGGAGAGACATGATCAGCTCTAGAAGAGGACGAAGAGGGCGAACGTGAATCGTGGGACGGGTGTGAGGTGGTCAGAGAAGAGGAGGATCGATGGAGGAGATCGTTAAGAAGTTGGACACTCTGCGGAGGTCGCAACGTTGATGAAGCTGATAAAAATGTAGGCTGGTGAGAGCGCGACACGAACATTGGCGAAGTTGGAGCTTCCATCCATCGATCTGAAGCTTGATAGACCTGCCACCTACTTGAGTTGGTCACGACGGGTGAGGAGAACCCTCGCAAGGAAGGACCTGGAGGGTTTTTTGTCATGAGAGAAGACAGAGCCGGATGAGGGCTGACAGGACGCGACGAGTGAAAGTCCACTCATATGGTGGTATACATTTGGCTCCTCGATTCTTTAGTCCAGTCGATCGCCGCCACAGTAGATGGCCTTGAGATGATAAAAGACGTGTGGAAGAATTTGAGGAGAACCTACGATGGTGTGGGAAATAACTTGAGGATTTTCCAGATCAATGGGAGATCGACGACACCGTACAGGGAGAGAAGACGGTACAGGAATATGTCACGGAGTTGGAGTGTCTGTGGTTGGATTATATGATCACTTATCAGATCGAACGAGCTGCGAGGACCCGAAGTGTAAGGAGAGCCAAATATGTCTGCAGGAGAGAACTATGAAGTTTCTTAAGGGGCAGGCAGCAGTGTTTGCGCAGAGAACAGCACTACTTCTAGCCCAACCGAAGATTCCTACACTTGAGGAGGATATCTCGGCCATGATCCAGGAGGAGACTCGTATCAAGCTACAGGCAGGGGCAGGTGGTCCTCCTGAAGTGAAGACAGCACTGGCGGTTGCCAATTCAGGCGACACAGGACCTAAAGGAGACCCCCGGCAATGTTACAACTGCGAAGAGGTGGATCATCTGAGGTATGCTTGCACCAAACCACCCAAGAAGGAAGATTCAAGTGGCGGACGTGGACAGTTTGGAGGACGTGGCCGTGGTCGTGGGGGTCGACGGGATGGTCGAGGAGGTTATCGGACGAACCTGGTGGTAGCAGAAGGCGAGGAAGGAGCTAATGGTACCTATACTGAGGAGGATCAGGCACTATTGGGCATGTTGGAAGTACTCATGAGAAAACAGAGAGCGTCAAGCGATGGAGACAGGAGGAGTGGGACTGAGGAGGCGTCCACCTCAATCTTTGCCAGAGGCAACGCTGCCATGTATGTCCATCCATCGGAAGGTACTGATGACTCACTCGCCCTTGCATGTATGTCTTTCCTTAGATCGTCTGACTGGATTGTCGACACGTGACAAGGAATGCTAGTGAGTTCTCTTCCTACACACACCTAGCATCTGCAGACAGCATTCAAACAGCCGATAGTACTTTCCAGCCAGTGGTCGGTAAGGGTACTGTCGATTGTACAGGTTCTGTAAGATTATCCAATGTTTTACATGCTCCTTTTTCAGTCAGTCTTTTGTCCATTAGTTTTATAATCCTCCAACTAAAATGCATTGTCTCTTTTGATATTCCTAAGGTGATCTTTCAGGAGAAGGAGACGGGACGAAGACTTGGGACTGGCACTTGGCATGATGGACTGTGGTACCTGGATCGGGAAGGACTGGATTCGACATTGGTGTCTGTGGCAGAAAGGGCAGGAATGGAAAAACCAAAGATGAGTGCCGAGGATACATTGATACTCCATCACAGGCGGTTAGGGCACTCCTCTTTTGGTATTTTGAGTAGGTTGTATCCATCTATTTATGAGAAGGCAAATAAAGAGAAACTAGTATGTGATACATGTGATTTACGCAAACTTACTAGGAGCTCATATGTTGGTGAGGGCAATAGGAGCTTTTCTGTTTTTGATATTATACATTATGATGTCTTGGGGCCGTGCACCACAACTACTATGAATGGTTACAAGTATTTCGTCTCTTTTATTGATTGTTCCTCTCGTATCACCTGGCTGTATTTGATGAAAAATAAGAGTGAGGTCTTTGCCTGTTTTCGAGACTTTCATAAACATGTCCAGACTCAGTACAGAGCAGTGGTGAAGGTACTAAGGTCTGACAATGGAATAGAGTATACCAACAAAGCACTTGAGGAATACTTGTTAGCCCAAGGGATACAGCATCAGACCACATGTGCATACACACCAGCACAGAATGGAGTGGCAGAAAGGAAGAACAGACACCTTCTGGAGGTGGCAAGGAGCATGATGATCGCCATAAATATTCCACAGTCTGTGGGGGCATGCAGTGTTGACAGCAACTCGATTGATCAACAGGATGCCCTCGAAGGTACCGGGATGGAAGTCTCCATATGAGATATTGGAAGAAAATAAAAGTGGAATACCCCCACTAAAGATGTTTGGCTGCGTATGTTTTGTGAAGGACAACAGACCGTCTGTTAGAAAACTTGACCCCAGAGTAGTCAAGTGTGTATTTGTGGGCTATTCGGCGACTCAGAAGGGGTACGTGTGCTGAAGTCCAGTAGAAAAGAAGAAGTTTGTGAGCATAGATATTGACTTCAGGGAGTTTGAGCCATACTACCGTCAGGAGGGAACCTCATCCATGAGCAACTCACTTGATACTGAGAGTATGAGACGAGAGAGGGAGATTGGTGAGAGTGTGGTGACTGATTTAGGAGTATGGCATAGAGGAACGTTTGAGGAGGAGCAGGAGAGTGAAGAGGAACAGGGGAAGGCGATGAGAGATGTTAGGCCCACAGCTCAGAGGGAGTTACCTACAGCAGGAAAGGGAAGCAAACTGCAGGACCAGTACCTATAGTGTCAGTGCCAAGTCTCTTGCATGCGTCTGTCTCAACTCCTGAGACACCTACATCACCACCACCAGATTCCCCTTCAGATGATATCATTTTTCCTACTCCTCCCATACCATTATCAGTACGGAGGACCACTCGCAGCAATACGAAAAATTCTCCTGATAGATATGGTTGGGACCTTGCTCAGTTTGTTTTATATAATAACATCTCTTCTTCTCATAGAGCATTCATTGCATCTTTGGATAGTATTACTGTACCTAACAATTTGCAGGTTGCCAAGAACGATCCAAAATGGAAAGCGACGATGCACGAAGAGTTAGGCGCTCTTGAGAAGAACCACACTTGGGAACTGGTAAAACTGTCAAAGGGGAAGAGGGCAGTCGGATGCAAGTGGGTCTTTACTGTGAAGCAGAACCCAGATAGAAAAGTAGAGCGCTACAAGGCTCGACTGGTAGCAAAAAGATACAGTTAGACGTACGGGATTGACTATGATAAGACCTTTGCACCAGTGGTGAAGATGAGCACCGTCAGGACCCTGATTTCTTTGGCAGCGAATGGTGGATGGAAGCTACACCAACTGGATGTTAAGAATGTGTTTCTTCATGGGGGATCTAGTAGAGGAAGTGTACATGGAGATACCATCAAGATTTTGCACCGATAAGACAGTGGACAAGGTCTGCAGGTTGAAGAAGTCCCTCTGTGGACTGAAGCAGTCTCCTCGAGCGTGGTTTGACAGATTCAGGAGGACGATCATAGGGATGGGATATCAGCAGATCAATGATGATCATACTGTGTTCTTCCGTCGGAGTGGAGGCCACATAACCATGCTTGCGGTGTATGTGGACGATATGATTATCACAGGAGATGATGAGCAAGAGATTACCCGACTCAAAGAGAAGCTTGGCAAGGAGTTCGAGGTGAAGGACCTTGGCTTTCTTCGGTACTTTCTTGGGATTGAGATTACTCGAGAAGCAGAGGGGATTGTTCTTTCTCAGAAAAAGTATGTGCTGGACCTTCTCACAGAGACAGAGATATTGGAATGCAGACCTGCAGCGACGCCAATCAACCAGGGGTTCAAGATGTGTACTGAGGCTGGAGAACCAGTTGACCGAGACAGATACCAGAGACTGGTGGGCAAGTTGATCTATTTGAACCACACACGTCCTGATATCTGCTTTGCAGTGAGTGTGGTGAGCCGCTACATGCATGACCCAAGGAAGGGTCATATAGACGCAGTGTACCAGATTCTGAGATACTTGAAGGGTGCCCCCGGAAAGGGGTTGATATTCAGGAAGAATGATCACTTGAGCATCGAAGGCTACTGTGACTCTGACTGGGCTAGCTGTACTGATGACAGGAGATCTACCTCGAACTATTGCATATTTGTAGGAGGCAACTTGGTCTCTTTGAGTAAGCGGTCGGTGGTGGCCAGATCGACAGCTGAAGCAGAGTACAGAGCTATGGCCTTGGGAGTTGCAGAGTTGCTATGACTGAAGAGTATGCTGGTGGAGCTGAAGCTGGATCAAGGAGCCAAGATGAAGCTGTGGTGTGACAACCAGTCAGCCATCAGTATCGCCAACAATCCACTACAGCATGACAGGACCAAACACATCGAGATCGATAGGTTCTTCATCAAGGAGAAGTTGGACCGTGGACTACTAGAGCTAGGTCATGTTCCAACCAAGGAGCAGGTAGCAGACAGTATGACCAAGGGACTTAGCTCTGCAGATATGATTAGAGGATGTGACAAGATGGGCTTAGTGAATATCTTTCGCCCATCTTGAGGAGGAGTGTTGGTATATTAGAATATTCTTGGTATATTTGTTGGTACATTAGAATATTCTTGGTATATTTGTTGGAATATTAGAATATTCTTGGTATATTTGTTGGTATATTAGAATATTCTACAGGGGGTTTTAATGGAATATTAATGTAAGATGAAGGGTTGTAAGGCTATAAATAGCCAAGAGATTATCAATAAAAAAACATAACAATTACTCCAAAATATTCTACAATTCAGTTAGAGCCAATAAAGAGGAAATCATCCTTTTGATTTTTGACCATTCGAACATTTATGGGCTATGTCTCGTTGAGTCAAAATTTGGATTTCATTATTTTATAACATTTGTTGATGATTTTTTACATGTAACTTGGCTTTTCCTAATGAAAAACCATTCTGAAATAGTATCCATCTTTAAATCTTCATTTAAGGAAACCCAAATTAAATTCGGCTAAACTATTAAATCCTTCAGAAATGATAATACTAAAGAATATTTCAACTCTACTTTTAATGAATTTCTCATTGATAATGTAATTGTTCACGAGTCCTGTTGTCCTTCCACACCGCAACAAAATGGTATTGTCGGACGTAAGAATAGACACCTATTGGATGTTGCATGCACATTATTGATTGACCGCACCGTCCCCAAATCTCTTTGAGGTGATGCGATCATACCTGCTTGTTATCTATTTAACTGCATGCCATCCTTAGTTCTTAAGACCTTACACATTTTTATGTACTTTCCCCACAACATCTGCATTTCACTTATCACCTTGTATATTTAGATGAGTTTGCTTCGTTCATAATCATCATCGTGAGTCAAAAGTCAAAACTTGATCATCGGTCAATTAGGTGCATTTGTCTTGGATATTCTCGCACTAAAAAAAGGGTACAAGTGTTACACTCCCCATTTGCATCAATTCTTTGCCTCTGCAGATGTCACATTCTTTGAATCCCAAATGTACTTTTTTCGGATAAGCAATCAAATCTTCCATCCACTACACGTCGACGATAAATTTCTTATTATTTTTCCTTCCGAGACACAAGACTTATCCATGGATCATTCATTGCCTATAAATGACTACACATGTTGGTGAATCATCGTTGCATACTAAGCAGGATGTTTCTTCTCATACTTTACTCGCTGCCAGAAAGACTCTTTGTCGGTTTGTCCATGCAGATCCAAGTTCCCTACCTCCAGTGACCAGTAAGCAAACTCTTGACTCCCTTCTTGACGTTCCTATTGCCATCCGCAAGGGTAAAGGTTCTTGTACCTCTCATCCATTATATAATTTTCTTTTTATGCCATCTTATCTCCATCGTATACTGCATTTTTTTTTTGTGTGGACTCTTATGCTATCCTGAGTCAGTTTCAAAAGCACTCTCAAATACAGGGTGAAAGTCAGCTATGATTGAAGAAATCTTGTTATTGCGTCATAATCAAACTTAGACTTTGGTGCATCTTCCCTCGACAAGACACTGGTTGGTTGTCGTTGGGTGTTTATGCTTAACTTTTATCATGATGACTCATTAGCGAGACCGAAGGCTCGTTTGGTGGCCAAAAGTTACTCAAATATATAGTCTGTATTATCCAAGGACTTTTTCTCCGGTTGCAAAAAGATGACATCAGTTCGTATCATCATTGTTTTGGCCGCACGTCACCATTGGTTGTTACACCAGCTTGACATCAAAAATGTTTTCATGCATGGTGACGAGGAGGTTTACATGGAGCAACCACCTATTTTGTTGCTCAGGGGGAGTCTTTGAAGGTCTGCATGCTACACAAATGATTGTATAGGTTTGAAACAATCATCACGAGCCTGGTTTGGTAGGTTTGCAAAAGTTATGAAGGGGTTTGGCCTTCGAAGATGCGATAGTGATTATTTTATATGTAGGCATCACCAAGGCAAACAAATTCTATTAGTTGTTTATGTTGATGATATTATCATTACATGTGATGACATTGCAAGAATCTTAATATTAAAGGTCTACATTCAAAAGCACTTCCACAATCTGGGATACCTTCTATACTTTGTTGGTATACCTAAGGAAGGGATCTCCTTATCCAAAAGAAAATGTCTTGGACATGTTAACAGAAGGAAAGATGATGGGATGCAAACCTATAGAGGCTCTAATGGATCCCAATGTGAAGTTGCTTCCATATCAGGGGGAGTTATTAGAAGATGCACGATGATACAAAAGACTGGTCAGTAAGCTAAATTATTTGATAACCTCCATATATCGATTATCTAGTAAACTGGTGAGCCAATATATATCTAGTCCCCACACAAGTCCTTGGGATGCAGTCCATAGAATCTTCCATACTTGAAAGTTGCTCCAAGACAAGACTATATACTTAGATGGTGGACATTCTCGAATAGCAGGGTTTCAGATGCTGACTGGGCAGGATCACCACACAATCAACGGTCTATACCGATTTTTGTTAACTTGTTGGTGGGTAACCTTGTTTCCTCGAAGAGCAAGATGCAAAGCATCATCTCAAGGTCAAGTGTAGAATCAGAATATAGTGCATTGGTGAACACGACCTGTGAGCGGGTTTGGATACGATAGTTAGTCAGTGAACTTGGAAATTTATCAACTGTACGTATGGATTTATATTGTGATAACCAGGTAACACTCCATATTGCAAACAACCATGTTTTTCATGAGAAAAAGCACATTCAAATAAATTGTCACATTGTTCAACAGATGGTTGTCGAAGAACAACTCAATGAAACCAAGTTTGTTCCGTCAACCAACCAACTAGCATATTTCTTTACAAAACCTCTTGGGAATCTAAAGTGAATTACATTCCAAGCTTGGTACGCATGACATATGTTCTCCAGCTTGAGGGAGAGTGATAAAGGATATTCTTAGGTTGTTACATGATATTTAGGATGTTTATATGCATTCCTATCATCATGATATTTCTCGTCTTTAGCCCTTATCTTTAGCTAGCCCAAATGCTATAAATAATGTACTCCTATCTAATAAAATCATCAAAATCTCTTCCTATTCTTCTCTTGTATTAATTTCAAATGACATATACACTCCTTCGAATGATCCTATTCTAGTATTATATGAAAGCATTGAAGAATAGAATGAGGAATCTTCTCAGACAAATTAATCACAAAATTCAATAAAGACGAGATCTTGTCGACATAGAACTAGAGTTGAAGAGGTATTGGAAAAACAAGGTAATTAGAAGTAAAAAAAAATACTAAAATTAAAAATAACAAGAAAGAAGTACATAATATCCAAGCTTTTTATGGCGGGTGAGTCTGACAAAGCCCTGAAAGGCCTAGGCGGGGCCTCAAGACGGCACGGCAGGGGGCCTTAAAACTTAAATTTTGGGGTGTACAATAGTTAATACAAACATGTAGTTAGTAAAACTTATGATGCCCAAGTCGTTAGTAGCTCACTCTATAAGAAAAAACAATGTGTAAGTTATAATTATGGTAGAGCAAGCTTGTTAAGACGGTGAGATCAAAAGGCCTACGCAGTGGGTGTAAATGGGTGGGTGCGTGGGTGGTGATTTCTTTGTAATTGGTATGAATCTTCTTGTGTATACTAAATACACATGTGTAAAACTTCACCATTAATTACATGAAGTTTTTAACAAAGAAACAATCGCAAAGAGTATCACTAACTTGAAATAGAGAGACGAGAAAAACAATGAGAGCGAGATATAAAGAGAGGAGACTAAGAGCCTTACATGTTGTCATCCAGCAATGGACATCATAGTAGGAGATGGTGATGAGATTTGATGTGTTAGAGTAGACACAAAAGGGAAGGGAATGAAGAGGACAGAGAGGAAAAAAACTATTGTACCTTCTCTTTTGTGTTATATTTTAAAATATTCAATAATATCCATAGGTTTAAGTTATTGCGCTTCGATTAGATTCCATATTAAAAAATAAACGGTAGGAATCGGGTCAAATTTAAGTCAAGACAGGTGGAAGTTGCTACCTAAGACGTAGGGGTGAGCATTATTCGGTTTTGGACCGAAAACCGAATCGAACCGAATAAGAGATTCGGTTCGGTTTTAAAAAAATTCGGTTCGGTTTCGGTTTTGAAAATGCTAAATTTTCTTATTCGGTTTCGGTTTCGGTTTTGGGTTTCGGTTTCGGTCCAAAACCGAAAACCGAATAAGAAAATATAATATATATATATATATATATATATATATATATATACACACACACACACACTATAGGTATATACTAAATATATATAGGTATATACTATAGGTATATACTAATAAACCGAATAAACTGAAAACCGAATATATCATAAACCGAAAACCGAAAACCGGTCCAAAATCGAAAAACCGAATAAACCGAAAACCGAACCGATTTATTTCGGTTCGGTTCGGTTATGGTCTAATTCGGTTCGGTTTCGGTTTTCCTTATTCGGTTTTCGGTCGAATTCGGTTTTACTAATTCGGTTCGGTTTTGAACCGAATCGAACCGATGCTCACCCCTACTAAGACGGTGAGGCGATAGAGGATCTGAAATGCCTAGGTGACGCTTAATCAGCAAGGTGGGGGCCTTTTAAAACCATAGTTTAAAGTATCGGCCGATACCGATCCGATACGGCCGATACTGATACAGTTTGGCATGTCCCGATTCGATACTGACCGATACCGACATTAGAGGTCTTTTTTTCAGTCAATTCGGCAAAAAAATTTGAATTAAAAAGACCAATTAGAAAAGATGTAAAAGCATAGTAAGGTTGTAAAAACATATAAAAGAGAAAAACTTATCTATCGCATATAAATCAATCAAGAAGGATGACTACTATTTCATTCAATATCAAAAATACTAAGAAACAATACTGAAAATACTTTAAATTATGCATAAATGTATAAAATATATTCTTTTAAATGTTATTAAATTACTAATAGTTGTTTGCTTTCCGATACCAAAAAATCCGATACTCCGATCCGAAACTGCCGATACTACCGATATCGCCGATCCCGATACTCATAGGAATGGTCCGATACCGATTCCGATACCGATACTTTGAACCTTGTTTAAAACACATATATTATTGTTAGTGACGATTGTTTTTTTTTTGTCCTTGGTTGTCAGAGACTTCAGAGGCATCAATACCATCGATACCATCTTCGACGAGTAGCGTTGCAATCGTCAGGTCTGGTTTCTGTTGTCAGGAATGATGAGAGAGAATAGAGTGAAGAAAAGATGATGGTGTCACTAAAAAAGACGAGACACAAGAGGACACTGTCATCGGTCACTGCGACGTAGTTTCTTTGCTTCCCAGAAAGAGAGGAGAAGACGAGAGAGGAGAGATAAAGAGACGTTGCGGAGAACCTTCCTTTTCATTTCTTTGAAGTGATTTATAACATGTTGCTGTCTCAAATTTCCACATAATTTTGGGTCATTTTCCAGTGTTTCACATTTCCTCTATAAAATTTCCATTTCCACGTCTAGTTAGTTTCTTGCAAAAAGAACCAGGTAATCCAAGTTCTTTAAAAATAAATGTACTAGTCTCCTAGCTCTTACATTTAGAAATGAAAGGGCACCAACTGCCTTTCTAGTTTAACCTTTCTCAGGATGACGCATAATCATCTGCCTTCTGGATTTAATACCATCCCTCTATTCTAACATTTTCTCAATATACATTAGGACACTAAAATAGGTGTCATGTCCGTGTCTCCATGTCCTTACCGTGTTGTATCTGTGTACTTGCAACATAGTCTGACAGGAACATCCTTCCAAGAATGAAAACTAAGGATGACGGCCTCTTCTTTAAAGGAAACACTAGAATTGGGTGGCTTGGTGTTCAACAAAGTGTAGAATCTTGTACACCGATGTTATAACTTTTCTGCAAAAGCCAAAAGGTATTGCAAAAGTTCTATTTTAATTGTTAGGTATCTAACCTTGCCACTATATTCATTTAGAGTAACAGAAATGTACATAAACAGTCATTATGACTTTCAATTACAAGAATAGTCATATTTTGACCTTTTTCTCTCTCAAATATGAAGGTAAACTTAGTATCATGTGATCTCTAATATCTGATAATTTTCCACCATGCTTCTCAGAAGTTTACATGCCAAGACCATTATGGAACCTCTTTATTTTTCATAGCTTTCAGTTCTTACAAAAATTTGAGCTTATTCAAAATCATGCACTTCTAGCAATCAATGGAAGTGAAACAAAATGTATACTGTTGACTCTGTGTTGAAAGATAACTATCAGTAGTAAATGTTAAAAAACAGTCAATAGTTTCTCCGATTTTGCCTGTTAATAATATACAAACAAGTATGCAATTTGACACTAAAGACATGAACAATTGTATTAGTATGCAGAAAGAAAGAAAAAGGGTTATAAGATGTTACCCCATGTAAACTTGCAGAAGCAGCAAATTGTTGACTTTTAACCCAATTCATAACTGCTCTCGTTTCAGGTTGTCGCATTTCCTCCTCATCATTGACAGGAAAAAACTGTGCACTTTTTTATTTAGCATTACATTAGAGTACAAGCACTAAGAAAGTATATGAAACTGAAACAGGGGGGACTAATAGCTTTTCTGTTCTAGTAACAAATAGAAAAAAATCTGAATTCATTATGTCAGTTGATTGCAATACGGAAATGCTCACTTGGTCTGGAAAATCTCTATTTAGGTCCACATTGTTTGCATTCCCGCGCCTCCTAAGAGCAAACCCATCAGGATTCATTGTTGGAAGAATATGTAGATGGACATTTTTTACAATCATTGTTGCCTATGTACACAAAACAACTGAGTCCAAATTAATGTGGCAACAAGAAAAGCATAATGAACCAAATAACAAAGGGAAAAAAAAATTATAAGGAAAAACAGAAACAATAGTAAAAGACCCAAGAAATAAATACATCCACACTAAAAAAAGGCACCAGGAATTTAACATGGTATACCTAAATATATACACCATGCTCATGTTGGTGTCTAGAACTTTGATACAGGCCCCTTTTTTTGGACCAGTCATTAATGACCCTCCCTTTCCTGGCCTACTAGCACCAAGACCCCTCCAATTTAATTAAATTGCCCGGGCTGGGATTCGAACCCACGCCCACTCCTCCCCTCCTTTACCGTGGACCGCCCCCTCGGTGGTAACTTTGATACAGGTTAGAATATAATCTTAGGAAAGAGTATCAAGGGAAACATAAATGAACTTTCATCATTTAGAATTTGTATATCCCAGAAACTATCATACCCAGCATGATCTAACTAGTTACAAATTTACTCCTCACTTATAATATACTGAGAACCTCTAAGCAACATGTTTGGTCTATTACTACGTAATAATATGCATGCTCATACAGTCATACTTTCACCTGAAATTTTACTAAAATTGGACTACTTAAATAGAAATGACAGAAAATAATAAAGCACAAGCAATAAGGAGATAAGACAAATAGGGAACCTGGAAAATATATCAAGCACCAAGAAGTTTCATGGAGATTGTTGATTACCTATGACAAGTGTTTGCTAAAGTGTTTTTTTTTTGTGGGTTTATCTTTTTAGTTCTTTTTAGGAATGTACTGAGCATATTGTGTATTTAGTTACTTTTCTGGAACTGGTAGTAAATTATCTTTTTTGCTCTTCTACTTAACACCTTGAGCACTTTTTGTCAGTTTAAAATCATCTTTCAGAACCAAAGGTTAAGACCTTTGGCATGGTCGGGGAATTCCTAGGTTCGAGTCCCAAAGGAACACGAGTGGCCCTTAATCACAAACAATATTATCATATTTCAAGACATTCAAAACCAGTGAATCCAGTGCATTCAAAGTTTTCGATACCGATAAACTTTGAAGTAAAGAGAGAGAGAGTACCAAAGAATCCTTCATATAATTGCTGCATAACCAATTCGCAAGAAGCATAAGCAGTTCGCGACCCACGGGCTCATCACCATGCACATTTCCAATGAACTACAATATAAGACATCTTAGTGCATTTGCAACATTGTTTACAACTATAGCAGTAGTATTTAATGCTGATAAATTTATAACAAGCATGCTGCACAATGAAATAAAGGCATTTAAATGTCAAAGTCAAGCATATACACTTCTCTAGCCACTTATCTAACCAAAATGATTGATCATGAAATGCCACATCATATTCCTCTCTTACAATATAACCAATCAAAACAAACAGTATATAAGTATCATAAAAGCAAGGTGAATAAAGTTGACAAATTTGTCTGAGAGCATTTTTAAGACATTGTCTCAGAAAAGGAAGATAACTAAGACAGCTAAAAAAGTAAGTATTGATTGCATATCCATTTCACCTGAGATGATACATCTCACACGCAAAAATATAGTGGATTGAACGCCATAATATGTTCTTAGATACTCATGAGGAAGTAACCCAATATATTCACCCAATATATTCACCAAATGTCTAGGCGAGAACCATTCATATAAAAGATATCATCCAACTTACACGCACAAACTTCTGCAAGGAAACATATATAACTATGTTCAATTTGTCCAGAAAAGGAAAAGGATGCATAATAGAAAATGGAGTTCTTATAAAAGAACAAACATGTCATTTTCCATAGAGGTGTGGCAATGGCCCCGATAACCTGAGAACCCTATCCGAATTCAATTTGATTTATTGGGCTTGGACATAAATCAGATCATATAGGTAAGGGATCAGGAATAGATAGGCACAAATCTGACTCCATGTTTGATGAAGACATGGATCTCCGAGGACCAAACCAAGCAAACAAAAACTTATGTGTTTGCTCTTGGTTTTCTTCACTTAATCAGAGTCAGAAAAAAACCCATCCCATCCATTCTTGTGGGAAATTATAGGCCATAACTCTGGTCTCTCAGAACATGAATTTCAACCCAACCAGAATAGCAGACAGAATAACTTTTGGGTTCAAGGCGACCAGGCTTATTTTGGACAATTTTAGGAAATATTTACCATGGTTTCAGAGACTTTATCACAAGCACAGTATAAGTATCGGTTTCAGGCCCTCCCTTTGAGTATCAGTTTTGGCAGTTTTGGAGGTTTGAATCGGTTGGTTTCAGTACTTTTGGCGATTTTTGTATCAGTTTGGCTGATTCTATCGGCCTTGTTTTATCATCTTTCTACTTGTATTCCTCCATCTATAATAAAAAGACCCCCAATTGGGAAGAAATGTTGGTTTTCTCCACTCCTCTAGTAATTTAGAAGAAGTCACCATCTCCTCTATCTCCATCTCTCATATCTACCGCAATACAGAAAAATGGTATCAAAGCTCCACAATAAGATGGTATCAGAGCTCCAAAAGAACGAATCCCTTTTCAGGCTGGTTTGTGCATGACAATTGTGTCGTGTAACATTTTCTGCTCTCCGGAATATCTGAATAGAATAATTTAGATGATAAAAAATAGGTGAGCAAGTCAACTTTTGTAACATCTGTGAGATTTTTCATGGTAGTGTATATTGCCTAAAGAAAAAATGAATTGTTTGGTCCGTACCCTGAAACCAAAAAATATTTGTGTTCGCATTTAGATATAGATTGTATGAGTACTTGATAGTTTGGATATTGGTCATTGCAAGTGGATCTTGAAAGATCTGATTTATTGCGACCCCGTCATAGGATCCCACTGATAAACAGGAAATCTGATCTAAATAGTTGCTGACTGTGATGAAGAAAGGAAGCATCAACGCCAATTAAGTTTCAGCAATACTAAGCTCCATTATATATAATCCTGCCTAATCCGACCAACTTTCTTCTTTCTTAAATCTCTATCCTTTGTCTTTGATTTCCCCTCTACCCTCCGGGCCTCCTTCCTCTTCTTCCCTGTTCCTCCACCGTACCTTCCTTCCTAGTTTCAACTGATAAGATCCATCAAAACCAATGTGAGTTACAAAACTTTCCAGTTTTACCCCCATAAACTTCCTCATTTCCCCTCCAATCGTCCACAGTGGCGACGTAAGAAGCTATTCAAAAAGTAATCATCCTAAAAGGATAGAAATAGGACACATGAGCCACAACCGGTAAATTGGATATTGTACTGAGACCTTTATTTGTAGCAACTGAGGGTGCAAAAGTTACACTTAAGGTGGTATATGGTGGCTTGTTGTCCTATTCCAGTTACCTGCAACAACTGTTAAAATGGAGGGAGGGGTTTATTAAAATTTACTCAAATAATTGTTGCACAGCTACATCTAACTCGCATATGATATGAATCCATGTTTAGGCTAGCACCAACCTAAAGATAGATGTACAAAATATAACTAAATGAATAAACAAAACAAAATACACAGGTAGGTCACTAACTTTAAATGCAGGCTCAGCTTCTTCCTTGCCAGGCTTGTCAGAAATTTCAATCACCAACTACGGAAAGTGCACCAGACAACTTAGTACGTGTTAGTAGCTAGACATTGCAAAAGTTAGTAGAACCATTTTAGATGCATCTCTATTATTATTCAGGTTGGAAACATTACCAATGGGGATCCTTTTACACTCTTTCCAATGCTGGAAGCAGGTTTCAACAATCCCTCAAAGAGAGAAAGAAGAATGTCAGCACAGACAGATGGAAAAGGTCACAAATGGAAACTAAGTGATGAAAATGTCAGTTTACGTGCATACAAAATTAAGTTGTTGCCCGATGCACTCTTATAAAAATTTACCAATTATGTCTAGAATATCCAGAATAACTATTTAACCTTCAACCTGTTTTTTGAAGTATGCAACTGTCTTAATGCAATCACAGCTTCTTTTAGATACAAATTAACCATATCTTGCTAAAAAATTCAGGAGGAACCAACAGGAGACGATCTTAACTAAACTATACCTGTAGATCCTGGAAATATTTGCACATCTTTGGCCAAACTCTGTAACAGACTTCTCAAGTTCAGTGTTACTCATATATCCATCGGTCAGAGCTTCCCTGCAACAGTGTTAAAGAAGCTGGTTATCGACGCATCATAAATATGCCGTATTATAAGTAGAAGGTACACATCACACATCATATACATACGATATCTTCGGTAGCTTATCCTCAAACAAATGTCGTGTGAATAACTCACTACTTTTGTCCAAAAAACCTGCCAAAATTAACAGAATTACAGAAATCATCAATATAAGACTTATCTTAGTGATCTGATCCATAGGAAGGTAAAACTAAAAACCGGTAACCCTCTGCAGAAGCACACCACATAGAAGAAACGCAATACATTGATGTGCGGTATAAGCTAAGTTGTAATGCAGAACCAAAACCAAAAGCCACTACATTAATTGCTGTACTTCAGCAAGCAAAGAACAAGCCTGCATATTGTTTTTATCTCTAGCCGTGGTCTTTCCTAATGATCACAAGAATATATGACAATGTGATCTATCGACCAACCAAGAACATCTCAAAAGTACATAAGAGTTCAAATCCTATTCTCAAAAGAAATCTTTCTATGAGCTCGATAGATATGAGTTAAACTTCCAGTATGTAAGTAAACCCCAAGTGTTGCCTTGTAAATAATTTCAGATTTGACATGCAATCAAGTTCAAAATAGAATGATAATGAGATCAACGTACCCTGTTACTTTTAGTTGTCCAAGTTCACGACTTATTTGTTTCTTATATGTCGGTAAGCATGGAAAATGGATAATTGATAGTGGCTGCTCCTAAAATAGAGAACAATTCTTGGGAGAAAAGCAACATACTCTCCATAAAAGAGTTTCTTTTCTGATTTGTAGTAAGTGAAAAAAGTACAAAGTTAGGAAAAGTCTAATAAGTGGGAGCCTACAAGCTTTAAATTTTGAAACTCTGAATATAAAGAGGTATGTGGATTTATAACAGAGGCTATACATACGCCTTGATTAAGTGTTTGTTGATGAACATCAGCATATCATATTGCTATCCAGTATAAATTTTGTTATTTAGCCTAACATATAGTTGAGAGGGCATAGCCTAGCGCGATGGTAAGGCTTGTTGTTTGCATCCTAGAGGATGCAGTTATGAGTCACGGGAACTTCTCCATATAAGGTTGCATACATCTTGACCCTTTCTAGATCCTGCGTAAGCGGGAGCCTCGGGGCACTGTGACGCCCTTTTCATCCTAATATATAGTTGAAGCCCACCAGTTCCCTAGGGATTCTCGGGTTATGTGGTCATTTCGTAACCCTATATAAGTTGTGTGTGACACTTAAAAAACTAGTATACACTTACTTACCAAGAAAGTTATGTTCAAGTTCCATGTACTCATCAGTATCATAAATGAGGCAATAATGGATCCGAAAACAAAAAATGATATCTAAGGGGCTGTTTGGCTACCTGTGTATGTAAATCCCTTGCACCAAACCGGTGCTAAGAGAGGTTCTACCTCGTTTGCTTTTGCAGAACAAGT
Source organism: Iris macrosiphon (assembly GCA_036927795.1). NCBI lineage: Eukaryota > Viridiplantae > Streptophyta > Magnoliopsida > Asparagales > Iridaceae > Iris > Iris macrosiphon. Next base: position 308,934,240 of record JAYESA010000004.1, on the reverse strand, counting down.
GCAACATTGCACAAGGATCCGATAGTATCATTGATACTCCCCCATCTAGAATTCGAGCATAAGTGAAGCTTCTCTATTTTGTTGTTGTTGGAAATGACTCAAATTCATCTACATTTGTTCCTCAAATCAAGAAGAAGTTTCAACCAGCTTATTTGTTCCTATCTCGAGTATAAGGTTATTGAGGTACTTTGATTTTCAATTTTTTATTTGGTTGCCTGCCAAATCAAATACCTTTGCTTATCTTTCTCCTCTTCGTCACACTATAGACTGAGGGATACAGGAGAGGCTCAAATACAATGAGAAAAAAATATTATCAAGTGTGAGCGTTAATGTTTGAGAGCTTGTTGATGTAGAGAGCAAGCTATATCGTTAGCGTTCTATGTTCTTCTTGGAGTCTAAGGTTCTACAACTAAGAGAACCTCGGTCACGTCTCTCCAACTTGTACCTCCTAATTGAGGGTAAAGTGCCAAAAAAAAAAAAAACTCCTAAGATGTAGATTTTTTGATCAATTAAACCCCCTTATATTGGAATGTTTGATCAAATGTCCCCCTTCCGTCTATTAGCCAGTGAAGTTAGAGGCAATTTTTTAATAAAAAAATTTCTGATATACCCAAAATACCCCTAAAAAGTAGATTCTTTTTTTAACTACGACTCTTTCTTTCTTTTTCTTTTTTTTTTGCTAAAACTATTAATCTTACGAAAGATTTTTTTGCACTTTACCCAAGGGTATAATCGTCATTTCATAACTTTTTTTTGACATCCGTTAACGGCCTAATCCAATTTGAGTGTAAATTGAACCAAATTAAAAAGTAGAGGATTTTTTAAAACTACGAGTCTCCTTTTTTTGCTGAAAGTATAAATTTTAGGAGGGTTTTTTTGCACTTTACCCCGTAATTGATTATTAATATAGTCCTCTCTCTCTCTCCCATGGTTTTTCCAAGTCTTGGGGTCTTCCACGTAAATTTCAGTGACGTGCTTGTGATAATTTTGTGGTTTTTTGTTTCTCATTTCCGCTGCGATCTAATTGATTGTTCTTTTTTAGAAGCTTTTCCTAACAGCTGCAACCAAGTGACATGTAACAGACAAGCTTCTCTATTTAAGATATTCCTCTATACGGATCATACAAATCTAGGTTCGAAACAAATGGATCATATGATTCTCATAGTACACGTTGTATTAGCAAATTGCACCTGGTGTTAAATTACAAACATTTCAATTTCTTGAGAATCAAGGCTCGTACCTAATCAAAATCAAGAAAACTTCAAGAACAATATTCGAAATTGAGCTAGATTGAGCAAATCGATCGGATCGTACCTGCTGGAATCGGGATCCGGTCACCGCCCCTGGCGATGGTAGAGCTCGGGATCAAGAAGAAGGAGAGAAGAAAGAGGAAGAAGACGAAGGAGAGCTCCATGGCTGGTTCAATCTCTTCGAGCTTCCCAAAGTTCTCTATAGCGCTCTCTCTCTCTCTCTCTCTCTCTCAAGTGAAATTTTAATAACGATCAGGAAAGAACGCGTTCCGAAGGAGACGGGGAATTCGGACCCAAGATCGTGACTGATAACGTGGGACCTGACCTTTGGATTTCGGTTTACGTTCGGAAGGAATATGATTGTTTTTTCTGCTATAGTCCATTTTTGTTCATCCATCGAAACTATGATATGACACGTGTCAATTCAATCAATATAAAATCTCTTTGGGAGTGATTTTGTTCACCTATCAAAGTAGATTTTACCTTTAATTTGACACATGTCAAATTTTTAGTGGATGGTGAACTAACATCATAGTTTTGGTGGGTGAACATAATATACTCGTTTTAGCTTTGGACGGACCTCAACTCTTTCATATTTAAGAAATTTTGACTTATCTCCCACTTTATTTACCAAATTTAAGGGTGCTTCCGACAGTTTTTTCATAACGTACAATAAATTTTATTTTTAACAGAATCCGTCTAGAATTGACGGTCAACTGTTTTGACCAAAAAAAATTGACCAAAATGTTCCTCTCATTTATCTTTCCTCTCACCCCCTCCCATTCTCCCCGCGAGCAGGCTGTTGGCGCTGCCGCTCCCCAACCCCGGTCCCACCCTCCCCGCCCCCGCATCAATATCGGCAACAGCAGTTGTGTCACTCCCCATTCCCGATAAACGTATTTGGAACATATTATTTTTTCTGCTTATATTATTTGTTGCTTGCATGGTAATTATGTTGCATGTCATGGAGATTAGATCCATTTTTTGGTTCAATTAGACTCATGGTTTAATTGTTGGGTTGGTTTGGTCATGAGTTGAACTCTTGGTCTAAACCTCAAACCCTAGTTATATAAGTAAACTACTTTCTCTCTCATCCCTCAGTCTCTCATTTTTTTCCCTTCCTTCATTTAGACAAGTACTGTAAACCCCCTCGACCAGAAATTAGGGTTAACTAATTTAATGAGCATGATTAGGGTTAACTTGAATTAATTATGATTTATTATATAGTATTATAAATATCTGTGAAATGATTTGCTATTTTAGGATAATACCCTAGTTGTTGCCCTAAATCAAATTCCACATATTTGACCTAGACCTGTAAACCCATCATATTGAACCTAGAACAAACCCCGGACATTGATTTTCGTGCCAAACTTTAGTCGCACAAAAGTCGTTACAAACGTCCGTGTGCAAATTAATTAAATTGCGTAATTACGTTCGCTGCCCGTTCCAATTGACATTGAGACCCAACCTCAACCAGTTTTGACCAACCCAGATCACGATATTATTGTGCACTGAGCCTACTACACCAATGACCCTTGTCCAACCAAATTTAGACTCCCGAATTTTAATTAATTTAAATTAGAAACACCGGTGCATTAATTACGAATTAATTAATGTGGCTACCCAACCTCAATTAAATTAGACCCAACTCCAACCCAAACCCACATCCACACCCACAAGCCTCATACAAAACACCATACACCACCCTAGTCCAATGAGGAACACCAAACATGGTGTTTGGTTACATTAAATCCCCAATCCCAGTTATTGTGCAAATACCAAATTGTTCAGGGGCCTAATTGCAAAATTGCAATGAGGTGTCCGCCTCTCATTGGCCCAAACCATCATGGAGAAAAGAAGTGGTCATGACCAACCGTATGCTTTAATTTCCCCCCTTTCCTATGTACTTACATTACTTTATGTAGGGCACATCATGGCCCTACATTTGAAATACTTAAATCCTAGCCCTCCCCTCATCATGTAGAAGCTTCCCCAACTCCCCAAAAATTTCCTACAGCCGGCCCTAACCCCAAGACAGCCCCCCCCCTCACTCTCTCTCCTACTTATACACCAACTTACATCATTTACATTGCACACAAACCTAGAAACTACTCCTAAAATCCTATTTCCTCAAACTCACCAAACCGAGCTCTACCCAATCCCTCACCACCCGACCACTCCTCCCGGCCAAACGCCGCCACCGGCCACCACCACACCGACCCGACTACCCTCGCCTGCCTTCCCCCCACCTGCCACCTGAGCCACCCGCCACCACGACGCCGGAACAGCTCCCCCCACTACCCGCACCAACCCGACTGCTCTCTTCCCCGAGTGCACAGCCGACCACCCTTCCACCTCGTAATCCGCCACCACCGCACCGTCGATCGCCGAACTTCACCGACATCACCCCCTGCCCATCCTCTTCCTCCCCGTCAATTTTCAGCCGACGACGTCGACACACCGAGGAGAAATCACCCCCGCAGCGCCGGTTGTTCCAGACCGCGCGGCTGCTGTGCCGACGACCCCGCACGACGCCGGAGCGCCGTCCGACTACCCCCTCCGGCGACGGTCGACCACCGAGACCCCCTCGACCCGAGCTTCGCTGAGGTACATTATTTTGTGTATAAATACTGGTATTTGAATACGTATTTAAGGCTGCATATATAAATATATAGCTTCCTGTATTAGTTTAGATATTTAAATACGTATTCAATAATAAATAGTGTATTTTGTATTTATCAGTATTCATATTTAAAATACTCCTGTATAGATTCTGTAATATATATATTTATTGTAATTAGTATTATATATAATAGGATTATAGATGTGTATCTTGTGTATGTATATAAACACCTATTGCGTATAAATGTATATATTTATATGTAGATATATATAAATATATGTATGTTTGTATAATGTATAAAATAGTAAGTATTTAATATAAATCATAATAAAAGTAATTTCTGTGATTTAATATTATATATAATATAATACTATTTTCTTAGTATATTTACGTATTAATACTTATACATATGTAGCATGAATATATATAAGTATGTATGTATGTATGTACATTTTTAAAATATGAAGAATATTAAGTATATAAAATTTATTGTGTTAAATACATTTTCTGGAAATTAAGTATATTATATGTATATATTATATATTAAATACTTATACGTATTGACCCTGTTGTATGTATATGTATATGTATATATATATATATATATATATATATATATATAGATACCGGCACGTATGTGTACATATTTTATATACCTTTTATTATGTTGTATGTATATATTTATGTATCTTTCTATCTAAAAATAAGTATATGTATAAAGGTATGAATTTACATTATTATCAATTATGTAGAGATATTTAATAAGTGTATTATTAGCATATACTAATTAATACATAAGTACTATTTTCGTGCTATTAAACAAATATAATGTTTTATTTAATATAATTAAATATGATTTAGTGTATATATATAAATACTGGTATTAGCTAATATATATACAGTCCCGACCCTTGACAGCTGTAGATACGAACAGTGTGTATTAGTCGTGCTATTGTAGCGACTAATTTGGTCATTACTATATCCTATATAGGATTGCTGGATACTATTGCCGAGGCATCAGGAGCAGGACTTTGGATTTCGCAGCTACCCGGGACAGGCAAGTATACCTTGCTGATTTACTGCTTAAAATTAAATGATTAAATGTTGCAAATATGCATAAACTGTGAGCGTCCGAGATTAACTCGGGTGCAGTCGACAATGCGTCGATGAGTAGAGTACTGGACCTAGTTGCTAGTTGACTCACCCTCTACTACGAGGATATTTTGATATCTTCCTAGACCGTGACACTTACACGATGGTACATTCATATTGGGATGCGGGTCCGCGTATCCGATTCGCTATCGGTGCGTATGACATGCATCACTGATTAGTCTGTTTACTAGAGTAGTATAGTTAGCTGAGACTTGGCATCTAGATACGGTACACTCAAGTCGTGCATTCGACTTGCGTATCTATATTGGGCGGGAAGGACAACTGATAAACGTATGGGATACCCCCACCGGACTCCGTGGTATCCAGAGGAACCACAGACCCGGTGACTCCCTATATTCAGACACCGCGCTCTACGGAGTGTACGGACGTATATACATTGCAGATACCACGCCCTTAGAGTGTGGACGTTATACTTATATACAGATACCTCATTCTTCGGAATGATGGACGTTGCAGATACCACACTCTAGAGGACGTTGGATGTTATGCCTACACCTACTTATACGTTCCGAGGTTGTCCTTACATTGCATTCACTTAGATGGTTAGCACACCCCTCTTTACTTTTATTCAGTACTATATCTAGCATGCATATTGTATCTTGTTACGTCCCTCTGAGGACCTGGTTATCTTCCATATCTGGACGAGGCCTATTATCCCACAGTTTACGGGCCAGGTGTGGAGGCGAGGTTTGCTCTTGACGAGGAGCTGGAGGTACTTCCATCAGAGTACCCCTGATCAGATTGGTAGGCCTTCCGCCTATGACTGGAGCTCCTTACCTAGCTAGCCGTTGTTCCAGTCACTCTTCTTATCAGTACTTTATTTCAGACTATCAATACTTTATCTCCAACATTTGTAGTGGGTTTGTTCCCACCAGACATATTTCAGTTGTATTATGTCAGTCGACTATGTCCTTATATTCCAGTCTTTCATTTCAGTATTTACTTGTTGTTTGTAGATGAGATTAGACACTGCCTGTTGTTTATATTAGACTTGTTAGATTTAGGACAGCGTAGCACGCTTCGCCAGGATCCATTAAATTGGGATATCCTCGGAGACGTGTCAGCTGGCCAATGCCACGTGGTCTGGTTCCATATATTTTGGGACTGGGGCGTGTCGTGGTTTTAGTGGTGGCCCATGCAGGTCTGTAACATTAAATGTTTATCGCTTGTGGTATGGCAACGTGCCCAGCGAGCCTGCAATAGGATAGAAATTACTAGGTCTCATCCACTTGATTACGCTTTTGAACCTCTTCCGAATTGTAAATATATTTGCATCCTGTTTGAATTATTCCGCACTCTTTCTAACGAAGTTCTATCTCTTACAGCGAGATGAACCTTCGGAGCCGACGTGAGATACTCGGTGCCATAGTACCACCTGCAGCACCGAGGGAGGATACGACACAGGGACCACCCAGACAGCAGCCTCAGCCAGAGGCAGAGGTGATCCCTCAGGCCCCGATGATGCACTGGCATCAGGTCCACAGCAGCCAGAGGGCCAGGCATCACAGACGATTTCGAGGCAGTACTTCGAGGGGCAGACCTCGAGGGCGACACCGATGCCGCAGTACGAGAGGCCGACACCCGAGGAGACACCAAGGAGACAGCCGGAGGTACCGCTTCCACCACCTCCACCGTTTCCACCTCAGATGCCACCAGCGGAGGGACAGCCCCAGATGATACAGTTCTTCCAGATGATGATGCAGGCCCAATGGCAGCAGACGGAGACTCTGAGACAGGGTCTGATAGCAGTACTGGAGAGGGCACCTGCCCAACCAGCACCAGCACCAGCACCTGCCCAGCGAGCAGGCACTGTACGAGGCTTCAGACAGATGGGCCCGGATACCTTCTCGGGCAAGGAGACGGCAGAGGAGATCTCAGACTGGGTCTCCAACACTGAGATGCTGTTAGAGGGTTCGCAGCTACACCCCGATCTCTGGATGACCGCGGTGAGGGCCCATCTCACAGGCAACGCCCATCACTGGTGGGACTCTATGGAGCGCAGCATTGGCCGACAGCAGACTTGGGAGGAATTTCTAGAGCACTTCAACACGAAGTATTTCCCAGCTACGGTGAGGAATGCCCTGTACTCTCAGTTCCTGCACCTGGAGCAAGGGAACCTGACTGTGGACGCCTACGACGGAGAGTTCAGCAGACTCAGCCGATTTGGAGCAGCCCTGATCCCCAATGACCTGGAGAAAGCCAGGAGATTCCACCATGGCCTCTCTCAAGAGCTGTAGAGGTACACTACTACCCAGGCGAGGATCTCTTATGAAGAGGTCCTATCAGAGGAGAGGATCCAGGAGGCTATAGGAGGAGGAGGAGCGAGACGTCCCAGCGTGAACGTACCAGCCAGGACCCAGCAAGGAGCAGGAGGACCGATCCGCCGTCCAGGAGCGCAGGCGCAGCAGAGGACAGCGCCGTACCAGCAGAAGGAGCTTCCGACCTGTCACTTCTGTGGCAAGAGGGGACACGTCATCCGAGACTGCAGGAAGAAGCTCGGGCTCTGCATGGTCTGTGGAGCCAGCCAGCACCTTGCTAGAGACTGCCCCCAGCGCAGAGATGCAGCACCCCAGACTGGACAGAGACCACCAGCAGCACCACTGAGGATACTACCCCCAGCAGGAGGCCAGCGTCCACCAGCTACCGGAGGACAGCAGAGAGGACCACCCTTGGTTCCACAGGAGGCACACTTCAACCAGGCCCGCCAGCAGGCAGGAGGGCAGAGGCGCGGGCAAGCCTTTGCGTTAGCATCTATTGAGGAGGAACCAGAAGGAGAGGCTATAGCAGGTACAATTCTAGTTGCATCATTACCTGCAACTGCACTGTTTGATTCTGGAGCTACACTGTCATTTATATCTAGTAGCTTCGTAGCAATGCATAGAGTAGCAACTTCCCCTTTACCTAAGAGTTGGAGAATACTTACTGGAGGAGGCATCGTACCGGTTACCAGCACCATTAGAACGTGCTCGGTAGTAGTTTGTGGTAGAGAGATGAGAGCGCGATTATTGGTACTCCCAATGCCAGCTTTCGACGTAGTTCTGGGCATGGACTGGTTAAGCCAGTACAATGCCGTGCTGGATTGCCGGAAGGGTAGCGTTACTTTTAGACTGCCAGGACACCCGGAGTTCGAATTCATGGGAGGCACCATCGAGCAAGGAGTAGGACACGCAGCTGGAGCTTACATGGCGATGGAGACGGCACCCCCAAAAATCGTTGCAGAGTTCGAGGATATTTTCCCAGAGGAGTTGCCAGGCCTACCGCCTGATAGAGAGGTGGAGTTCACCATTGAGCTAATACCTGGAGCAGCACCAGTATCATCAACTGTGTACCGGTTGGCGAAGAAGGAGCTTGACGAGCTGAAGCTATAGCTAGAGGAGTTGCAGATCAAGGGATTCGTTCGTCCTAGTGCATCACCCTGGGGAGCACCAGTGTTGTTTGTACCGAAGAAGGATGGGACATTCCGGATGTGCATTGATTATCGAGCCCTTAATGCTCTGACTATTAAGAACAAGTACCCTCTATCCCGAATCGACGATCTGTTCGACCAGCTGACAGGAGCAGTGGTGTTCACGAAGATCGACTTGAGATCGGGCTACCATCAGGTGAAGGTGCGAAGGGAGGACATTCCAAAGACAGTATTTAGGACTCGTTATGGTCATTACGAGTTCCTAGTGATGCCTTTTGGATTGACAAATGCGCCTGCTGTGTTTATGAACCTGATGAACCGAGTCTTCCATGAGTATCTGGACCAGTTCGTGGTAGTCTTCATCGACGACATATTGGTGTATTCGAAGAGCCACGAGGAGCACGGGGAGCACTTGAGGCTAGTGCTAGAGACGCTGAGACGAGAGAGGCTTTATGCCAAGCTGAGCAAGTGCGAGTTTCTTCTAGATCGTGTCGCATTTCTTGGACACGTTATCTCGGGAGATGGCATCTCAGTAGATCCCGCGAAGATTTCATCAGTAGAGACGTGGTCGACCCCTACCAACGTCACGGAGGTGAGGAGTTTCCTAGGACTTGCCGGATATTACCGGAGGTTCGTAGAGAACTTCGCAAGGATCGCAGAGCCGATGACCCGTTTGACCCACAAGGATCAGGAGTTCACCTGGACAGAGGAGTGTCAGACGACGTTCGACGAGCTGAAGAAGCGTCTGACTACAGCACCCATCTTGACCATATCTTCTGGACCCGGAGGATTCGTGATCTATAGCGATGCGTCCGGGAAAGGATTAGGATGCGTTTTGATGCAGCATGGGAAGGTTGTGGCCTATGCCTCTAGGCAGTTAAGGACCCATGAGAAGAACTATCACACCCACGACTTAGAGCTTGCCGCAGTGATCTTTGCTTTGAAGCTTTGGAGACACTACCTGTACGGAGAGCACGTGGAGATATTTATTGATCACAAGAGCCTGAAATACGTCTTCACACAGAAGGACCTGAACCAGAGGCAGAGACATTGGCTCGAAGTGATGGCAGACTTCGAGATTGAGCTGCAGTACCATCCGGGAAAGGCTAATGTAGTAGCCGATGCTTTAAGCAGGAAGCCCATAGCATTTTTCCTGACTACCCAACAACATCTGTTAAGAGATCTAGAACAGTTGGGTATCGAAGTCATTATGCCCGGAGTAGATGGCCAGATGTCGAGTTTCCAGGTGCAATCGACATTGGTGGAGAGAATCAAGGCTGCTTTGCCGACGGACGCCAGATTTCAGAGGCTTCGACAGAGGACAGAGGCTGGGATACAGACGGGACTGCGTATACACGAGGACGGGACCTTGAGATATGGAAATCGTCTTTATGTTCCGAATGGAGAGTTACGCCAGGAGCTGATGACGGAGGCCCACAGTTCGACCTATTCTATACATCCAGGAGGCACGAAGATGTACCGAGACCTGAGGCAGTACTACCGGTGGCACGGGATGAAGAGAGAGATAGCCCGCTTCGTGGCTAAGTGTCTGGTGTGTCAGCAAGTCAAGGCTGAGCATCAGAGGTCTGCCGGATTGCTTCAACCGCTCCCGATACCGGAGTGGAAATGGGAGCACATCACCATGGACTTCGTCACGGGTTTTTCGAGGAGTCCTAGTGGTCGCAATGCCGTATGGGTAATCGTAGATAGACTCACCAAGTCTGCCCACTTTTTACCCTTCAGAGTAGGACAATCTACGGAAGTCTTGGCAGACATGTACATGAGGGAGATTGTACGATTGCATGGAGTGCCAGTCAGTATCGTGTCTGACCGGGATACGAGGTTTACATCATACTTTTGGAGGAGTATGCAAGAGAGTCTTGGTACCCGCCTTAAGTTCAGTACTTTGTACCACCCGCAGACAGATGGACAATCCGAGCGCACCATTCAGACGCTGGAGGATATGTTGAGGGCTTGCATGCTTGACTTCAGCGGTTCATGGGAGGACCACTTGCACTTGGTCGAATTTTCCTACAATAATAGCTATCAGGCGAGCATTCAGATGGCTCCCTATGAGGCATTGTATGGTAGGAAGTGTCGTTCCCCAGTATGTTGGAGCGATGTAGGCGAGAGGCAGATTCTAGGGCCAGAGTTGATCATCCATACAGTGGAGAAGGTAAAAAAGATCCAGGGGCATCTACGAGCAGCACAGGACAGGCAGAAGCATTGGGCTAATGTGCATCGACGACCCTTAGAGTTCCAGGTGGGAGAACATGTGTTCCTGAAGATTTCACCTACCAGAGGAACCATCAGATTTGGAGGCAGAGGGAAGCTGAGTCCGAGGTACATCGGACCCTTCGATGTGCTAGAGCGCGTCGGAGAAGTTGCTTACAGATTGGCCTTGCCGCAGACACTGGAAGGAGTTCACGCGACTTTCATGTATCTCAGCTGAGAAGGTACATACCGGATCCGAGTCATGTGCTTGACCACTCGGAGATCACCGTTGGTCCAAGCTTGTCATACCAGGAGGAGCCGGTAGAGATCCTGGACCGAAGCGAGAAGGTACTGCGAGGCCAGACTATTCCTCTAGTTCGTGTCGCATGGAGGCATCATGCACCAGGTGAATCAACCTGGGAACGAGAGGACGATATTCAGCAACGCTTTCCCCATCTCTTCGAAGGCCTAGGTATGTGATAGTATTTATTTCATTCTATAGTTTTGATATATGTCTGTTTTAATTTCGAGGACGAAATGCTCTAAGGAGGGTATGTTGTAAACCCCCTCGACCAGAAATTAGGGTTAACTAATTTAATGAGCATGATTAGGGTTAACTTGAATTAATTATGATTTATTATATAGTATTATAAATATCTGTGAAATGATTTGCTATTTTAGGATAATACCCTAGTTGTTGCCCTAAATCAAATTCCACATATTTGACCTAGACCTGTAAACCCATCATATTGAACCTAGAACAAACCCCGGACATTGATTTTCGTGCCAAACTTTAGTCGCACAAAAGTCGTTACAAACGTCCGTGTGCAAATTAATTAAATTGCGTAATTACGTTCGCTGCCCGTTCCAATTGACATTGAGACCCAACCTCAACCAGTTTTGACCAACCCAGATCACGATATTATTGTGCACTGAGCCTACTACACCAATGACCCTTGTCCAACCAAATTTAGACTCCCGAATTTTAATTAATTTAAATTAGAAACACCGGTGCATTAATTATGAATTAATTAATGTGGCTACCCAACCTCAATTAAATTAGACCCAACTCCAACCCAAACCCACATCCACACCCACAAGCCTCATACAAAACACCATACAACACCCTAGTCCAATGAGGAACACCAAACATGGTGTTTGGTTACATTAAATCCCCAATCCCAGTTATTGTGCAAATACCAAATTGTTCAGGGGCCTAATTGCAAAATTGCAATGAGGTGTCCCCCTCTCATTGGCCCAAACCATTATGGAGAAAAGAAGTGGTCATGACCAACCGTATGCTTTAATTTCCCCCATTTCTTATGTACTTACATTACTTTATGTAGGGCACATCATGGCCCTACATTTGAAATACTTAAATCCTAGCCCTCCCCTCATCATGTAGAAGCTTCCCCAACTCCCCAAAAATTTCCTACAGCCGGCCCTAACCCCAAGACAGCCCCCCCCTCACTCTCTCTCCTACTTATACACCAACTTACATCATTTACATTGCACACAAACCTAGAAACTACTCCTAAAATCCTATTTCCTCAAACTCACCAAACCGAGCTCTACCTAACCCCTCACCACCCGACCACTCCTCCCGGCCAAACGCCGCCACCGGCCGCCACCACACCGACCCGACTACCCTCGCCTGCCTTCCCCCCACCTGCCACCTGAGCCACCCGCCACCACGACGCCGGAACAGCTCCCCCCACTACCCGCACCAACCCGACTGCTCTCTTCCCCGAGTGCACAGCCGACCACCCTTCCACCTCGTAATCCGCCACCACCGCACCGTCGACCGCTGAACTTCACCGACATCACCCCCTGCCCATCCTCTTCCTCCCCGTCAATTTTCAGCCGACGACGTCGACACACCGAGGAGAAATCACCCCCGCAGCGCCGGTTGTTCCAGACCGCGCGACTGCTGTGCCGACGACCCCGCACGACGCCGGAGCGCCGTCCGACCACCCCCTCCGGCGACGGTCGACCACCGAGACCCCCTCGACCCGAGCTTCGCTGAGGTACATTATTTTGTGTATAAATACTGGTATTTGAATACGTATTTAAGGCTGCATATATAAATATATAGCTTCCTGTATTAGTTTAGATATTTAAATACGTATTCAATAATAAATAGTGTATTTTGTATTTATCAGTATTCATATTTAAAATACTCCTGTATAGATTCTGTAATATATATATTTATTGTAATTAGTATTATATATAATAGGATTATAGATGTGTATCTTGTGTATGTATATAAACACCTATTGCGTATAAATGTATATATTTATATGTAGATATATATAAATATATGTATGTTTGTATAATGTATAAAATAGTAAGTATTTAATATAAATCATAATAAAAGTAATTTCTGTGATTTAATATTATATATAATATAATACTATTTTCTTAGTATATTTACGTATTAATACTTATACATATGTAGCATGAATATATATAAGTATGTATGTATGTATGTACATTTTTAAAATATGAAGAATATTAAGTATATAAAATTTATTATGTTAAATACATTTTCTGGAAATTAAGTATATTATATGTATATATTATATATTAAATACTTATACGTATTGACCCTGTTGTATGTGTTTGTATATGTATATATATATATAAATATATATATATATATATATATATATATATATATATATATATATATATATATATATATATATATATATATATATATATACCTGCACGTATGTGTACATATTTTATATACCTTTTATTATGTTGTATGTATATATTTATGTATCTTTCTATCTAAAAATAAGTATATGTATAAAGGTATGAATTTACGTTATTATCAATTATGTAGAGATATTTAATAAGTGTATTATTAGCATATACTAATTAATACATAAGTACTATTTTCGTGCTATTAAACAAATATAATGTTTTATTTGATATAATTAAATATGATTTAGTGTATATATATAAATACTGGTATTAGCTAATATATATACAGTCCCGACCCTTGACAGCTGTAGATACGAACAATGTGTATTAGTCGTGCTATTGTAGCGACTAATTTGGTCATTACTATATCCTATATAGGATTGCTGGACACTACTGCCGAGGCATCAGGAGCAAGACTTTGGATTTTGCAGCTACCCGGGACAGGCAAGTATACCTTGCTGATTTACTGCTTAAAATTAAATGATTAAATGTTGCAAATATGCATAAACTGTGAGCGTCCGAGATTAACTCGGGTGCAGTCGACAATGCGTCGATGAGTAGAGTACTGGACCTAGTTGCTAGCTGACTCACCCTCTACTGCGAGGATATTTTGATATCTTCCTAGACCGTGACACTTATACGATGGTACATTCATATTGGGATGCGGGTCCGCGTATCCGATTCGCTATCGGTGCGTACGACATGTATCACGGATTAGTCTGTTTACTAGAGTAGTATAGTTAGCTGAGACTTGGCATCTAGATACGGTACACTCAAGTCGTGCATTCGACTTGCGTATCTATATTGGGCGGGAAGGACAACTGATAAACGTATGGGATACCCCCACCGGACTCCGTGGTATCCAGAGGAACCACAGACCCGGTGACTCCCTATATTCAGACACCGCGCTCTACGGAGTGTACGGACGTATATACATTGCAGATACCACGCCCTTAGAGTGTGGACGTTATACTTATATACAGATACCTCATTCTTCGGAATGATGGACGTTGCAGATACCACACTCTAGAGGACGTTGGATGTTATGCCTACACCTACTTATACGTTCCGAGGTTGTCCTTACATTGCATTCACTTAGATGGTTAGCACACCCCTCTTTACTTTTATTCAGTACTATATCTAGCATGCATATTGTATCTTGTTACGTCCCTCTGAGGACCTGGTTATCTTCCATATCTGGACGAGGCCTATTATCCCACAGTTTACGGGCCAGGTGTGGAGGCGAGGTTTGCTCTTGACGAGGAGCTGGAGGTACTTCCATCAGAGTACCCCTGATCAGATTGGTAGGCCTTCCGCCTATGACTGGAGCTCCTTACCTAGCTAGCCGTTGTTCCAGTCACTCTTCTTATCAGTACTTTATTTCAGACTATCAGTACTTTATCTCCAATATTTGTAGTGGGTTTGTTCCCACCAGACATATTTCAGTTGTATTATGTCAGTCGACTATGTCCTTATATTCCAGTCTTTCATTTCAGTATTTACTTGTTGTTTGTGGATGAGATTAGACACTGCCTGTTGTTTATATTAGACTTGTTAGATTTAGGACAGCGTAGCACGCTTCGCCAGGATCCATTAAATTGGGATATCCTCGGAGACGTGTTAGCTGGCCAATGCCACGTGGCCTGGTTCCATATATTTTGGGACTGGGACGTGTCAAGTACACCTTGCACTACATGAAAAAATCTCTTTATTTTTTATTCTTGCGTTTTTCTTGTATTTTATTAGTCTAATATGTGCACGTTATGATTCCAAACACTTTTAGTACTTGGAGTTTTCAGTTTTAATGGGTGAATTTGAGTATATCTACATTTGAAGTTTAGGATTTTCATGGGTTCCCAAAAAAATTCTTGCTTTTGATCTGTTAGAACATGGTATTTGTCACGCTCCGATCTCCCGCAGGATAATCGGCCGTCCCCGCTAGGCGAGAATCACCGCGCCAGCGCTCCCGCGGGACGATCGCTTGACCCATCTGGGCGTGATGTCGCACGAGCGTAAGTCGCATCCGTGCAAGACCGTGGTTCATGCTGGAGGTAAGAGGTATAAGCCACAGAGTCGCACAGATTGTCCGAGTCCAGCATAATAATAAATGCATAGGCGACTGGTAACAAGTTCACGGAGTCATCAATAGCGAAAGCATTGAATAACACAAGTATTGAAGTAAAGCAAACTCTTTATTGATATTGAATAAGTGTTACAGGCGTCGTATAGCCGAGATTACAAGTCGCTCAAGCCTCTCTCTCTGAAATAGTAAAAGCGTACGAAGTGGCTACATTTATGGAATGATGTATAGGCGATGTTCCAATATTATGTCTTGTATATGTGCTTCAGTTTCGGACGCAACGCTCCAAGGCTTCAGAGTGAACTCCACGCCTTAGCACGCACGAAGGAGGCATCCGCACCGAACGAGGTTCTCCCGCACCCTGCAAGCAATCTGGTGGGTTATCAGTGTATGAATGCATTGGTGGGGAGGCTACTCGTCCGCTCGACAAATCCAAACACGTTCAATAGGTTCCGTGCACCAACTATTAAGTTATCTTTCTAGTCTTGCCTTGGGATCAGTTTCATGGAAATGATGAATAACCTAACTCATGTGGCAGTGCATCGTGCGATATAAGAGAAAACACGGCAAGACTTACCAACTTACCATTTGTCCTTTCCTATCCAAGGCAAACCAAGTTAATTCAAGTACGAACATTTATAATGAGAATCCAGGGACAATAGCATATGCAAACACAAGTGCAGAGAGCGAGATTGTGTTTCGGGTGCACGAGTTACACAGATTATCCGAAAGTGTTGCTTTGGATGTTCAAATGTTTCTACTACTCACAAGTGTCTCATATTCATATCGTTCAGCTATTTTGGATTTATTGGATGTGATGCAATAACTCGCATGCAGATTGCCGCTAAGCGAGGATGACTTATCTATATTAACAGAAGATCACTCGCATAGCCATAAAGGACAAGATCTATAGTCTCATGACGGAATGGGGTGCAACTGTCACGCCCCAGTCCCAAAAATACGTAGGACTAGGACACGTAAGCATGTCAGCCGCATGGATATGGCAACTCCAATATATGAAAACCAAATCCATACGTACGCTGTAATATGAATATAAAATCCACAAGTGGTATAAAATATAATACAAGTCACAGGGTAAAATCTAAATCTCATCCACCAAAATCATATAGAAATAAATAACCAGTATCTATGAAACTAGATCTCAATAAGAAGTATCTAAGGATGGTAGTTGGATGGAAACAAATCCACTACCAACTCGAATATAAGAGCAAATACAATATGAGTACAACACCACAACACAATATAAGAATACCAGCTATCCATCACAGCTCGAAGAGAAGACATCCTCGGATCACATGTAACCATCCAAATCTACGCTCCTGCAAATACTCAAGAAAAGATACACCTGGAAGCGGACCAGGTCCTCAGAGGGACGTAACAAGATACAGAAAATACGAGCCAATTTGAATACAGTAAACATGCATATGGTTTGAAAATAAATAAGTACGCTGTACAAGACAATCTATATGAATACAAATGAGGACAACTTTTTGACGTATGGGCAAGGGTAGTCTACTCGATCTAAGCCTCACAACTCACACACCCGTCAATGGACATCAGAAATCGACATACCGCGGGGGTAGCGACCAGCGAGACTCTAGAAATCGACATACCGCGGGGGTAGCGACCAGCGCGACACACGCCCGTAGTGCGAGCTATATACTACGGTTTACCAGAGTGGTTAAAAGCCCATACGCCTAATGATTGTCCTCTATGATACTAGGTGCCATGTGTGTGTCAACATATCTAATACATAGTAATGACTGGAGAAAAACTACACATGCAAGAACTATACAGAAATGAAATAAATAAACAGAAATATAAATAGCATGCAAAGTACTGTAAATAATTTGGCAAGGTATCTTGCCTGGGGTCCTGCTGCTGGTATGAATCAGAGTCCAAGTCACAGTCCAAATAGCCTATGTATTACAAATTTATCACGTCAAAAGATAATTTATTTTAATTTATTTAATTCTGGAATAATTACTCTAAAATCCTATTTTAATCTTATTATTCTGATTTTTATGTTAATTCCTAAATTTTGCCTAAAGAAACTGAATTTTATCAACTCGAGACTCACGGCACACAAATCGAGGTGATCTGTTGACCGAAAGTAAACCGATACAAACTCGACTTTTATGCATGATTTCCTATAAATTTCAGCATAAAAAACATACTGGAATTTACGGCTCATCCGAATTCAAATTCGTTTGGGAATTATGGCACATACAAATTTTGTATTGTGCATCGATGGTTAAATTCTAACCTAGAAGTTCTACAGAATTAACAGTATGTAAATACTTCGAAATAAATTCTAGGAAAAATATATGTCGATGATCTCGACATTAGCTTTCCGAAACTTTAAACGGTTCGTGATTCTGATTCCTAGTTCTCCCAGAATCGCGAAAACATCGGAACACATCTATTTTCGGACATGCTGTGCTCTACGAATTTTCCAGAATTTAATACTCATAATTTAGAAAAATAATTTATATAATTAGAAAGCTAACCTCATTATCGTTCTAACAAAAAAAACTTGAGCGCGTTTGGAGTCCGAAGCTAGGAGATATCGTCTTTTTAATTCGTCATAACTAGTAGAAAATGAGGCTGAATTTATGACGAATTTTGACTATTTTTTGGACGAAAAAGAGAGGAATTTGGGAAAGAAAAATATGAAGGATGAGGTATTTATAATGGTGGACACTACTTAATTAAATACGACTAGGATTGGTTAATTTGGATAGGATTATGATGAATTTAAATAATGATAGGATATGCATGAAGTTGATTTCCTAGTAGGTTCAGGATTTGAATTAATTTAAAATAGAGTTTGAATTTATCTCAATAATTTATAATCTTAAATATAATTAAAGATAATACAAATAATTTATAAAATCTTATTAATATCTATTAACACTAAATTAGCATCTATCTAATATTAAGACTATATATATCCAAATAAATCCTAAATAATTTTAAAATCTAAATAAATTTCTTAAAATTCTAAATAAATTACAAAAATATAATTAAATATTTTAAACTAAAATAAATATTTGGTAGGAACGACATGCAAGTATGGTCGTATAGTAAATCATAGAAGTCCTAAAAATTTATGTTTTCTAAGTTTTAATTACCAAAAATTCTAGAAAAATCTCCAAAAATCTAAAATAACCTAAAATAATTCTAAATGAATATTTATATAAGTAAATATACTAAAAGTTTTATTTTCTAATTAACTAAGAGAATATTCTAAATAAATTCAACATCTATAATAAATATAATAATATAAAATATACACAAAATACCTATTTTGGGTGAGGGAGTTTACAGCAACGCTTGATACAAAATGAGCAACTCACAGACGAACAGAGAATACCGATGAGCCATTGCACGTCGTCCAGCCGATACAAACGACTATCATGGGTAGACGGCTAGTCCAAGGTAGTATGCCCTACCAAGGCCCGAATACCGTTTATTACCCGACCCAAAGACGGCGTCGCATACCATAACCGACTTTGCCCTACAATACACCAAACGTTCCTCCTAGGTCGGTACTATCCCGATGCCCCGTTAATCGTCCGAGGAACCACATACCTCGTGCACGAGTTGTCCGTGACGATGCAAGTCTTGGGTCATTCCAGATTCACAATATGACATAATAATTCTTGATTCTTTTGCCGAACGGACATTGCTCCACGAGCTGCGATTTATGCTTTACTTAACATGATTCTCGTTCAGAGTTAAACTTGACTTGATGCATTCCCCTGGTTCAAAAATTGTCTTGGTGACCTAACGGTCCCGGATACTTGCAGGTTCATATTGCACAAAAGCGCTATTTGATAGTCTCCTGGCTAACTAGATGCATGCACGATACGGATAGCGCTCTTGACTGTGGCATAATTTCGTGTAGCAAAATATTGAAATGAGGCAATGAGTACAAACTACACTAAGCAGGCAATCATGCATTTATATTTGAAACTCAATCATTACGTTGGCACGGCCTAAGGGTAAGCCGAGGAGTAAAACCGTAAAGGGACATACCGAGCGACATAATCTAGGGTCGTGCAGTGTAGCAAGTGAACAGTGCACTTCGAAGAATACATACATATTGTTCTACTCGAGGCGTAGCAGGGTCTAGTTGCACAAGGCAAGGGTAGCATGCAAGGGTCCAATTATAAGCAAAGTTTTATTTCCATGTTCTAACACAAGCAATGCAAGTTGGGATTATTCCCTTAGCTAGGTGCGTTGTATTCTTATTAGCATGCAGGGGGTGATTTACCTAGCGACTAGCATGTATCGTCCATATTTTAAGTGTGCTGGCTAAGCAAAGACAAGTTCATCGTAGCCACCCACCTTAGCGATGTTTCGTCTTGGTCAAGCAATACTCCGAGCGAGCCTCTGAAAGCATAAGCCGGAACTCCTGAAGGGCCAAGTCTGAAAATTCTTTTGCCTCGAACGAGTCTTCTCGCTGAGCAAAGCGGATCGGGACGTTGCACTTTTACCGTTTGAATCGGCAGTCCGCTTGAGCAGAACGGGTCGTTACAGTATTTTAGAAAAATTAATTTTTGTGGGTGATTGAGTATTCCATTTCAGGCATTTTGGCTTTTTGTTCACTTGATTTTGAGTTAAAATAAAGTTTTTATGAATTTTTTTTCCGGTTTTTTGAGTTCTCGCCATGGCTGAACTTGCTGTCTGGAGAAGACAAAGTTCTCATGCGGCCAGCGCCATATGCGACCGAGAGTCCCATGCGGCATGATCCTTATGCGGTCTAGACACTTGCCGCATATCTGGCCAGCATGTGTCCATCTTGTTGGAAGCATGACTGATTATTACACAAGTGTTCTGGGGCTAATCCTTGAACTCCTTGTGTCTCACTCGCTGAACGAATGAGAAATTCGCTAAGTCCCAGAATGTCTATGCGACCTTGACCCATATGCGGCAAGCAGACCTATGCGATAAGCAGAGCATGCGGCCATTTTTCCTTGGACGCATGACTCTGAATTCTTGGCACATAATTTTGTGATCTTGTCTTTTTCTGATGATGTCATTTCTCTCTGTCACACTTTATTGCAATGTCACATCAGTCACTTCAATCACTTTATTGTCACTTCACTGACACTTCATATTTATGCCCGTCACTCAACACTTGTCCCAAGGAGTGGACTTTGCACTGTCACATATGCGGCCGAGACTCACCATGCGGCACTGAGCTCATGCAGCCCAAGCTCATGCGGCACCGAGCTCATGCGGTCCGACCCATTCGGTACTGACTTTATGCCTCCATGACCCTATGCGGCCCTATGTGCATGATTTGTTAATTTTTTTGGTTTGATGTTTTATTGGATTTTGTGATTATAAGTGTGAGATTGATGATTGGAATGCATGAGAACTGAGTGACCATGTGTTGAACCTGGCTATATGCTTGGCCCGACTATGAATAGAGATAGACCATGCGGCCAAGTAACTATGACTACCTATGTGCCTGACTCGACCTACGTATTGTTATGTGCTATAACTCATGTGATTTACCAATAATTGGTGACTTGACTCGACTATTGGCATCTATGCTGATACACTTACTATGTGTTATGTGTTCCTACGTGCTAAGTGTTTCTACGTGATTATGTTACATGTTTACATCGAGGTGTGCCTACGTGCTAAGCGACATGTGATGTAATCAAATTTCTCCAGCATGGACATGATAGTTGGTCAATAACCAAGCGTGGCTAGAATTTGCTTGACTGTTGCATCACGCTGGGATGAATCCAAATTAAACTACAAAGTGACAAAGTGGATTCGTATCTAGCGTGCCCGTACTACAGTACGACATATAAGAGAAAAAAATGTGACCACGCCATGTGATTCCAGCTAACCGTAGGGTTAACTAGGCAACTAAAACATGAAGAGCATTGGGAGGAACGAATCCTGAGATCGTGCTTAACTAGTCACCCTCAATCATTATATGGGGAGTGAAGGCTGGCCCTCATGGATATTGTTTAAATCCTCATTAGTGGATGACAATATCCGACTATTATATTATACTATGTGTTCTATGGGATCTTAGCACGGTGGCCTTACGAGGGACCGGTGCATACTACTATGTGCTATGCGGCGATTCTTGGCTCGGCTAGCCCCTGCTATAACATTGTTCGATCTGAGGATTCCTTTTATATGCATGATACCTCTGTGATAATCCAGATTCCATCTAGTAAGTCGTACAAGTGATTGGTCGATAATGTAACTGAGCTTGTTTGTGTATTGTATCTGCTGTTAAATAGTCTAGGGACATAGACTATCATGGTGCGATGGTCTAACCCTTGTCCTTGCTTAGTTGTAGGGTTAGATTATTGTGTCACGATAGGCTATGAACTAGGAGACAAAACTATATATATATATATATATATATATATATATATATATATATATATATATATATATATATATATATATATATATATATATTTCATAACCTGGTTTTGTTTCTTCATTCGTGCTTCCTTTGTGGTACTTGTTATTTGGGGTCTAACCCCACTGGTTTTGCATGGCTAGGTTTAGAGCCAGCACCCGAGGATCAAGCGTACTTCCCCCTGAACAATGGCGCACACCAGACGGATAGCCACTGAGGAAAATGAGTGGATTTCTTCTTTTCTGTTCGTTATTGCACATTTTACTCATTTTTTGCGTTTAACCACCGGCACTTGTTAGCCGTAAATCTGGACATTTAGTTTTCTTACATGATTTCAATTAATCAGACTGCAGCTGATCATGGTCATGTACTCTTGATACTCTGCCAGCTTTTCTATTTTTGCACAGCTGATTTCCAGAATATTGTGGCAGGGCGTTTGGGACGCCTTACTTCCTTGTCATATATGTTCTATGTTTACTGTTCTTACTTGACTGATTGAGACAATAAATGTGCTGTGTGACCCTAAGTGACTTGCTTGTAGTATGCACCATATTGTCTACTTATAGCCGTGACCGTCGTACGACGTTCTATACCTTGTACGGGGGAGCTGGCTATGTCCGTCTCCGTATTTCGGTACTGGGACGTGACAAGTAGCAACTGCCGTCGCCGCTGTCCCCCGCTCCTACCCTCCCCGCCACCGGCCCTCCTCCCCCCCCCCCGAAGCAACAACAGCAACATCAGCAGCAGCTCACCGCCGTCGTCGTAGCCGCCGCTCGACATCACCGTTGTCACGCCCCAATCTCCCGCAAGCTCAATAGTCCCTGTTGAACGTGAATCACCACGTTGCAGCTCTCCCGCAGGACAATCATTCTCATCGGGACGTGATGCCGTACGAGCCTGGAGTTGCGCTCGTACAAGGCGATGTTGTTAAACACCAAAGTTATCATTGAAACAACCAAGTTACAGCGGAAGCCAATTTGTGTACCAAGCACACATCAGAGTAATACGCAGCGAAGCTCACGATAGGGTCCAAATGAAATGCCCCGAAGGCAATGCCACAAAGGCGATGCCACGGAGACGATGAAATGCTCTTGCTCTTTTCTCTAGCCCACAAAGGTACTTACAGTTCATACATCTTGTCCCGTATATCCAAGCAGCGCCACTACGCCCGCGTACCTGAAATATTGCCCACAAACGTGGGTCAGTACACAACCGTACTGGTGAGCGGGGTAACCCACTCGCCTAAGCCGACACTAAGTAAAAATAGTGAATGCACACAGTTATATGGTGATCTTTCTAGTTGAGTCCTAGATTCGTTTCATGGCATATGGATGACATGTTAAGGAAAGCTGTAAAGCAGTTTAAGCATGCACGCATTCAACTCAAACCAAACGACAAGCATTTATATATCCAGCCCGAAGGTAACTAGCGTGCAACCCGTCTTACTCAATGCCATCGCTTGCACGATAACATATCGAACCATTCCCAAGCCTCAAATATCCATCCTCAACCAAAGTTTATATCCCAATATCGAGTGCACACTCTTGCCGAGGCAAGGTGGCCGCGCCTACACGAAAGCCAAACCAACAAAAGAAAAGCAAGCCAACTCTTATCTATATGAAGTCACTGGCAAAGCCATAAAGGACATATTCCAAGCATTAACGGTATGCCCTATCATCCCGGGTAGCAAGCCCCACTGAAGGTCTCGCAATGCATCGTGACTAGCACGAATCAATATTTCCCTCCGGATCGATACGGTCCCAGTGCCCCGGAATGCCGTTTCGAGGAAATGTCAAACCCTGTGTACACAGGTTGTCCGTGACATGCAGAAAGTAGGTATGACGAGAGGATCGAACATTCTCGCCCCACCAAGCGATCCTAGACTCGTTCAACCGAATATCCAACCAAAGCATCCATAACCATTCTTCCAACATATCCAACCAAAGTATCCAAATCTCGACCTCAACATATATAGCCCAAGGCACCAAAATACCCATTGGCACAATGCCTCTCAAGTTGTGCCCAAGTTATGCCCATATTCACATTGCCGCTTTACAGCAATGTATTTATAAACTTGGTGCAACACCCATGCTCAAAGCAATACCATGGCCAAATGCCGTTTCAGTGGCACAATGCTCCATCAAGCGGCACAACACCCTCGCCGATGCAGTTGTTCGGTTTCGAACCACAACTGCTCGCTTTGCAAGATAAAGCGACCAAGTGATACTCGTGCACGGATGCACGTTTGCTCGCCCGAATTCCCGATATTTCCGATTTCCTTATTGTATCATTCCAACTTGTATAATTCCAACCGTCCAAGCATAATCCCAATGTATCCAACCGACTGCCTCAAATGTAATAATCCAACTATCGCTCCAACTATCCAACGCGTAAATCATTCCAAGCCACAATCCTACCAAGCCAACGACGTACACTCTATGCACGCCTCAGTGTAGTGTTTTCCAATGTTTCAGCCCAAGTATTCAAGTCTTTTACGTGTTTTCCATATTATTAGGCATGAAGGAGTAGAGGAGAAGGGAAAGAGCCCACTCACAATGTTTGATCCCGTTAGGCATCATGTCTTGCCGATACGGCCAATTCCTTGAACCCGTGGTCCGATGCAAGCGCGATCTACTCAACTGGTATGACCTTGCGAGCAGACCGTGCTCTCCAAATCATCCGACCGGTCGAACTAAGGAAGACGACATTATCGCTTCCATCCAGCTATTCAGTACTGTTCTGAACGAACACCTGATTTCCATCGAACCCGCTAGCCATCTGCACATTGAAACCAACTCGATTAATCCTTCTTCCCAAAATTCAATATTTCAAATGTAACCAGCATTTGATTTATTCAATCCGACTCAGCGTAATGCTCCGAGCGATTACGGGACGTTACATAATATACCACTTAGAATCAGGTTCGTCCACGAACCGTGCTGGTACACATTTCTATCACCTGCCAAATCCAATTCCATGGATCTGCTCTATGCAACTCACATATTCACGATCCTGACTCAACATCTCGCTCTGCTGAATGCTCGTACAAATTTCACGAATTCCCACGTCCTCCTTGCAGCTCAATACGAATTTTTCGCATCGCTTAGTTTTGGATCGTACACATATTTAAGGCGTCCCTAAAATACATGTATTTCAGCCGAGCTTTGCGATAGCAAATTTGAACAAGTTACAAGGGTATATTTATGTTCGAGGCATCCATTTTCTTTACTCCCAATTGAATCACTCCCGATTTCCATTCCAACATATTCGATTGAGCACTATTCTCAATTATAAATTTTTTTCCACTGACTCAATCGGTTCGTGTTCCAACTCAATCCATCCAACTATTTCTGAAATCCGTACTAGCAACATCTTGAATTATTATCTTATGCACCGAACGATCATCTCAACTGATCTACCCCAGCTATGCGACTCACCCAAATCTCAACTTTGCTTAGATCAGCTCAGTCCAACACATTTTCCTGCCATCTCAATACCTCGCTGGGTGAACATCTATATTGAGGTTCGTGTGATCCACGAAGATCTCGCCGCCACGCCAAAGGGATTGTGTCGCCACGATTTCAACGTGGACACACTCGCCATAATTCTTAGGTTGCGCATGGAATAGTTCTTCGCACTGCTTCCACTGCCTCGAAGCATTAGGACATCACCTTTGCCTTCCAAACGAGCATGCTTCCCAGACTAAGTTCTGAGACATCTTGTAAATCTGAGGCAAATCTGTCCCTTCCAGTATTCGCAAGGATTTGATCTGAACGAGCCGCTGCTTTAACTTCACAAGCTAGTTTCACAGTCGTCAATTCATATGAATGTTATTCCCTTCCAGGGCACGATGAGTCAGAGGCGATGCCATCGATAAAAATCTGTGACTCTGAATCTCATCAGTTGACTAGGCTACTTCCACCATCGCTCCGATCTTCCGGCTGCTTCTTCAGCTGAAGACTATACCAAGGGTCTCTCAAATCCAACACTCAGTCAATAAGCCAAATCTCATCGCTCACATCTGCCCTTGACGCATTACCAAATACGCCGTCTCAAGGGTCGTTCTATGGGTTTACCATATTCATATCTGATTCAGCGGACAAGGTCGCTTAGGGTCAGCTATCCCGAAGCTACGCTCGATAATTGTAATCATCACGATGGATAGTTACTATAAACCATGCTATATCTCATCTGTAAACCCGAATCAAAATTCCAACCATTCTATCCGAACGAAGTTTTCGAATCCGAGAACCGCGCTCGTTTGAAACCGTCTTCATCAATCCGTCGTTCTGCCCTGAATCCATCAAATTCTCGAATTGCCATATTCGCCTACTCGCACCATCAATTTCAATGATTCTCGAAACTCAAGACTTGCTCAAATTCATGTCCGTTTACCATCGTTGCACCATCTTGCTCAAAATTTCATTTCCGCTAAACCTGAGTCAACTTCTCGAGCAGCAATATCCAAAATATTTTGAGTTTGTGTGAGTCCATCGCATTGTCCCTCCAAACCAAGTCGTGTTTCATTCCTCAACCAACTGCTCGAATGTGTTTTCCAAAATCGTAGTTCGTGCTCGCTATCATTCGATTCACTTATCTCTCGTTCAAGCGTATCCCAAGTGTTCGTTCCGATCTCGTCCATCACTTAAGCCCAACGATGCTTTCATTTGCATCAGTCCGTTCTCGATATACTCAACTCAATATTCACTTGCTTCATTTTCATTCTTTCCAACTCAGCCGACGTGCACCAACCAACTTGTATTCTCATTACCCGAGTCCGTTCAGGCAATTTCCATTGATGTCCAACTTAAGTATTCCAATGTCTTGCTCACAATGTGGTATCCCATATACCACTCCGAATCGAGTCGCCACTCGCATTACGATTTCCTTACAGAAATCCAAAATTTGTTCGAACCATCCAAAATGTGTGATCATGCCTTTCCCAAATCGAGTTTGACACAAAACTCAGGCAATGCTTGAATTATCCAACTGGTTCCATCAATCTCGCTATGCAACCCGTGCCATATCCCATTCTCAATACTTCCAGGTATTCTCAAACCGATTGCTACTCTCGCTACACGAGCAACTCGTGCAACGATCTTTTCCAAGTATTCTAACCCAATACTCAATGGTTCCACACATTTGTTATACGAGCAACTCATGCCAACTATTCTGATATTTCCAAGCCAAACCCAAACATGCCCAACCGATGCGCCACATCCAAAATTCTAACTTATATCCAACACAATCGCTAGACGAGCAACTCGTGCAAGGATTCATTCTCATCGAATGTTTCTACTCACAACATGCCGCATAACCAAATCTCGTTAGCCAACCAATTGATCCATTGAGGCAATCAGAATCTCCCCGAACGACAAGCCAAGCCAACCAAACAAAAACTCTCACTTGTTGCACAAATGCAACAACGCCACCCAACTTGCTGCACGAATGCAACAACGCCTAACGAGGCTAAGCGATCCAACAAAAACCAACCAAGGCAACACACCCAAGAATAACATGCAGCCACAACCAGCAATATATAGACTTATTGCATGAAATATCCGATGCGGCACCGAGTAGAGTCAAGAGCTAGACGACACACGAAAGCTATTTCTTGTTTGTGATGAAGCGAAGGACCAAGTCCGAAGAAATGAACCGGGCGCTTTGATACCAATTTGTCACGCTCCAATCTCCCGCAAGCTCAATAGTCCCTGCTGAACGTGAATCACCACGTTGCAGCTCTCCCGCAGGACAATCATTCTCATCGGGACGTGATGCCGTACGAGCCTGGAGTTGCGCTCGTACAAGGCGATGTTGTTAAACACCAAAGTTACCATCGAAACAACCAAGTTACAGCGGAAGCCAATTTGTGTACCAAGCACACATCAGAGTAATACGCGGCGAAGCTCACGATAGGGTCCAAATGAAATGCCCCGAAGGCAATGCCACAAAGGCGATGCCATGGAGACGATGAAATGATCTTGCTCTTTTCTCTAGCCCACAAAGGTACTTACAGTTCATACATCTTGTCCCGTATATCCAAGCAGCGCCACTACGCCTGCGTACCTGAAATATTGCCCACAAACGTGGGTCAGTACACAACCGTACTGGTGAGCGGGGTAACCCACTCGCCTTAGCCGACACTAAGTAAAAATAGTGAATGCACACAGTTATATGGTGATCTTTCTAGTTGAGTCCTAGATTCGTTTTATGGCATATGGATGACATGTTAAGGAAAGTTGTAAAGCAGTTTAAGCATGCACGCATTCAACTCAAACCAAACGACAAGCATTTATATATCCAGCCCGAAGGTAACTAGCGTGCAACCCGTCTTACTCAATGCCATCGCTTGCACGATAACATATCGAACCATTTCCAAGCCTCAAATATCCATCCTCAACCAAAGTTTATATCCCAATATCGAGTGCACACTCTTGCCGAGGCAAGGTGGCCGCGCCTACACGAAAGCCAAACCAACAAAAGAAAAGCAAGCCAACTCTTATCTATATGAAGTCACTGGCAAAGCCATAAAGGACATATTCCAAGCATTAACGGTGCGCCCTATCAGTCCGGGTAGCAAGCCCCACTGGAGGTCCCGCAATGCATCGTGACTAGCACGAATTAATATTTTCCTCCGGATCGATACGGTCCCAGTGCCCCGGAATGCCGTTTCGAGAAAATGTCAAACCCTGTGTACACAGGTTGTCCGTGACATGCAGAAAGTAGGTATGACGAGAGGATCGAACATTCTCGCCCCACCAAGCGATCCTAGACTCGTTCAACCGAATATCCAACCAAAGCATCCATAACCATTCTTCCAATATATCCAACCAAAGTATCCAAATCTCGACCTCAACATATATAGCCCAAGGCACCAAAATACCCATTGGCACAATGCCTCTCAAGTTGTGCCCAAGTTATGTCCATATTCACATTGCCGCTTTACAGCAATGTATTTATAAACTTGGTGCAACACCCATGCTCAAAGCAATCCCATGGCCAAATGTCGTTTCAGTGGCACAATGCCCCCATCAAGCGGCACAACACCCTCGCCGATGCAGTTGTTCGGTTTCGAACCACAACTGCTCGCTTTGCAAGACAAAGCGACCAAGTGATACTCGTGCACGGATGCACGTTCGCTAGCCCGAATTCTCGATATTCTCGATTTCCTCATTGTATCATTCCAACTTGTATAATTCCAACCGTCCAAGCATAATCCCAATGTATCCAACCGACTGCCTCAAATATAATAATCCAACTATCGCTCCAACTATCCAACGCGTAAATTATTCCAAGCCACAATCCTACCAAGCCAACGACGTACACTCTATGCACGCCTCAGTGTAGTGTTTCCCAATGTTTCAGCCCAAGTATTCAAGCCTTTTACGTGTTTTCCATATTATTAGGCATGAAGGAGTAGAGGAGAAGGGAAAGGGCCCACTCACAATGTTTGATCCCGTTAGGCATCATGTCCTGCCGATACGACCAATTCCTTGAACCCGTGGTCCAATGCAAGCGTGATCTACTCAACTGGTATGACCGTGCGAGCAGGCCGTGCTCTCCAAATCATCCGACCGATCGGACTAAGGAAGACGGCATTATCGCTTCCATCCAGCTATTCAGTACTGTTCTGAACGAACACCTGATTTCCATCGAACCCGCTAGCCATCTGCACATTGAAACCAACTCGATTAATCCTTCTTCCCAAAATCCAACATTTCAAATGTAACCAGCATTTGATTTATTCAATCCGACTCAGCGTAACGCTCCGAGCGGTTGTGGGGCGTTACAACCATTGCTGATGTTGTTGTTAATGCGGGGAGGGGGGTGGAAGTGGAGGAGCGGGGGCGGGAAGGTGGCTGGGAGTGGGAGGGGGGGCGGTGGCTGGGAGCGAGGGGGGAGGGGAAGGGGCGGCATCGGCGGCCTGCCCGTGGGGAAAGAAAAAGGAAAAATGAGGGGGTGAGAGGAAAGATAAAGAAGACAATGGGAGAAATATTTTTGTAAAAAAATTTGGTCAAAACAGTTGACCGTCAATTCCAGACGAATTTCGTCAAAAAGTTGAAAAATTTTGTACATTATAAAAAAAGCTGTAAGGTACACTCTTAAATATGATAAAAAAAATGAAAGATAAATCAAAAAATTTCTTTTTTATTGAATGGTGAACTAACACCATATTTTTGGTGGATTTTAGCGTTGGTCGGACTTCAACTCTTTCCTATTTGCAAGTTATTACCTAAACTACTTAGAATTAACAACTGGCGTATATTTCTGCTGGAAAAGCGGGCGTCTCTCCAAGGACCCCCTTTTGCTTATGATCAAAGTAAAGTAACTAGCTTTGACAATAATTATTGGTGTGGTAAACAATTTATAAGATTTACTTTTGATATAATAACCATTATTTGAACAAACATGCCAAAGCACCAGTGGTCTAGTGGTAGAATAGTACCCTGCCACGGTACAGACCCGGGTTCAATTCCCGGCTGGTGCAGTGAATTTTTTTTTTTTTTTTTTTTTTTCAAAGAGTCCCTTAAATGTATCATATTTTAAATAAATCTCTTGGAAATTTTTTTTCAGTTCCAATTGCTTGAGTCTCTATTTCTAACAATTAAGTTATAAACCCCCCTACAACAATAGTCGTGGTTTAAATGTTGTTAGAGTGGATTTGGAATGGAAGATGGAAAACAAATTGTTTAACTGTTTTCAGGAAGAACGAAGAAGTTGGTCGCCATGAATTTAGAATAAAGAGGAGGAAAAAAAGAGAGAAAAGAGTATCGACATAGAATATGAAGAAAGATGTAGGAGTTGATCATCATGGATTCAAAAATAAGGACGAGAAAAAAAGAAAGAAAGAAGTATCGACATAGAAAATGAAAAAAAAAATGTGTTAGTCTCACAGGTATTTTTTTTTCAGTTCACCTTCAAATATCAATAAAATAAAATATTTAATAATTAAAAAAAAATTGTACAAGAAATTATTTAACTATTAATTTTTAAGTCAAATGTCCATCTTACTGAAAATTATTTGATAATTTAGAATGTTTCTCAAACTATTTCTTATGTGTGTGTGTATTTTTTTTTAAAGTCAAATGTCCATTTTATGTACGAAAGAATTATTGTGGTGGATCCCATTGACAAGTTCAAGTTCTTGTTCTCTTTTTCTTAAGCAAGGATGTGTTTGGTTGCAAATAAGTGGAGTAAAAGTGCACTTTTTGTTGCATTTTTATCACTTTTGTTGTTTGTTTACAAACAAGTGAGAATTGAATCAAAGAAAAGTTCAACAAAATTGTAACCAAACAAAAGTTTACAAAAAATCACTTTAAGAAGTGGACTTTTGTAAATTCAATTTTCTTTTGTAAAAATCACACCTATTTGATTTGGTTGGGGGAAAACTAAACTTGAAAATAAATAAAAAACTAAATTTTGAACTCCATCACTTCCCTTTCACTAAATAAGTTCTCTAAGTTACTTCATTTTGACTTAGAACTTAGTCAAGAAACTTTGAGAGTTTAATCTTATGTGAAATAGAAACATGTTGATGTGGATGAAGTTCTTGTTCTTCCAAATTTTTTTTCCATACCAAACAAAAGAACTCATAACTACCTCCGGGTCCTCCAAGTTTGATAAGTTGTTGGCCAAGTCCCAAGATCCAAAGAACACCGAACGTTATTGCTTTTGACAACTTAGGACATTAACATTTAATAAGCTTAGATAGTACAAACCCTCCCAATTTGTGCTTCACCAATTAGTTTTTATCTATACTACTATATAATAGGAAAAATTGGACTTCACCGTAAATTTTTTTCCCTTCCAAAGATGACCTTGTTCAAGATTTACTAATTAAAATAGTCATTAAAATGAAGAAGGACGGCTAGATAATTTAGATTAAAGAGGGAAGATTATGTAATACATATATAAGAATCTGAAGCTCTAATTATATATTGAATGCTGAGAGAAAACATAATATTATGATGTCAAATTGTATGTCATTTGTGTTCAAAAAGTTCAAACAATAAAGTCTGCACACAAAGAAATCTCTTCGTCTTACCATTTTTAAAAGCTATTATTCTCAATAGAGAATGAACAAACAAACAAAAAACTCTGATCCCGAATCCCTTGGCAGTGCAAAAAGAAAACACACATAAATAGTCACATAGGGAAGACAATGACTGGACTTACCATGTTGTAATTGAAATACATCCATCAATCTATTAGTCACTATATAAGAGAATCTTCAACCATATTGTCTTAAAATGTGTTATAATTCCTATGTGGCATGAGAAAGAAGACAAATATCTTTCATATGTGACAAAATAATATTCACAAAAGACAATAATCAAAAGTATTGAGATGCATTTTTTTCCAACTTTGAAGACAACTTCTCCTCTTCTTTCTTTTTCTAAATATTTTTTATTCGTAATTAATGACATGGAGGTGAAGATATTGTCGATTATATTATATAAAACTAGATAATCAATTTTATAATATCTTCTATAACTTTTATCACGTAAAAGAGATTTTAAATATATATATTTTTCTTAAGTCAACAATAGGGTCGGAGATGCTCTAATGCTGGAGAAAGTCTAGAGCCTTTTTCTTATGCATATAATATACTTTAATAATGTCTAAAAAGTGTGATATCATGCCATGATACTTTGGATATGTTTTTGGATATATTTTTGGGCAATATCTAAAATACAATAATTACTGAACCCGAATGACTCTTGTGGTTAGCGATGAGAGGTATAAGTCTGACTTGGTGGGAGAAGATGAATGGATCGAGCCACGGGGACGTATTATTCCATCCATTTATAAATGATGAGAGTTAGGAATAGTGGATCCAAAGACATGCAAAGCGGAATAAAGTAGTCCATAAAATGGTCCGAGTCCTACTTGTAGTTACTTGAGTATGGGATTCCAATTTCTTGATTAAAAATCCCTCACTATGCTTAACTCTTAAAACTCATAACAACAAGGAACATAATAACAATCCTACACATAATCTTCGTATGGCTTTGGGGTTGTTTGGTAAACCGGATTTAGAGTCGAATTTGAGGATTTCATAAATTTAGAGTCAAATTTAAAGAATCCTATGTTTGGTTGGAGTTGTATTTGGATATGAAAAGTGGATACCAAATATAAAATTAGAATTTGGTTGGAGTTGAATTTTATTAATTTATAATTTTATTAATTAATATTCTATTATAAGCTTAATGAATATTTAATTTATTTAATATTTAATAATTATTTATTTATTTATTTAATATTTATTATAATATTAATTAATACTTTCTTAATTTATTAATCTTAATTAATCATTTCTTAATTATAATCAATAATTTATTAATGTATAATTTTATTATCTAATATTTTATTATAATCTTAATTAATAATTTATATCTTTATTAATTATAATTATAATAAATAAAATTTTATTATAATCATAATTATACTGATTAATTAATAATTTATTAGTTTTTAATTTTATTCATTAATATTTTAATATAATCTTAATTATTAATTTATTTATCATAACTATAACCTTAATTAATAATTTAATAATTAATAACATTATAATTAATATTTTATTATAATCTTAATTAATAACATAATAATAATAATAATAATTAATAGTTAATAGTTAATTATAATCTTAATTAATAATTTTTAATCATAATTGTAATTGTAATCTTAATTAATTAATGTATTAATCATAATTAACAATTTATTTAATAATTTATTATAATATTAATTAATAATTTATGAATCATCATTATATTAATTAATAATTTATGAATCATCATTATAATCTTAATTATTAATTTATTAATCATAACTATAATAATTAATTAATTATTAATCATAAATATAATCATAAATATAATAATTAATAAGTAATAATTTATTATTTTATTAATAAATATTTTATTATAATATTAATTCATAATTTATTAATTTGTAATCATAATTATAATAAATAATTTAGAATTTTATGTAGTAATATTTTTTTATAATCTTAATTAATAATTTATTAATCATATTTAATAATTTATTAATTAATATTTAATTGTAATCTTAATTAATAATTTATTAATCATAGTTATTATTTTATTATTTAATATTTTATTACAATCATAATTAATGAATATATTAACATAATTATAATATGAATTAATAATTTATTATTTTTTAATTATTATTTTATTTTGATTTGGATTTGAAAACAATGAATTTAGATTAGTATTAATAATTTGAAACAAAATTCATATCCTATTTACCAAACAATGAATTTGATTTTGAAAATCCAATATTTGAATTTGAATGTTGGATTTCCAAATCTAAATTAAAATTCGATTTACCAAACAAGCTCTCAAAAATATTTATTAGACAAAGAAGAGCCACGTTAAAGCAAACGTAGTTGTGAAAAAAAAGACCAAAATCCTTGCAACAGTAACTGCACTCTTGGAGTCACTATGCTGATAAAAATATTTAAAAACAGGTTGAATTGTACTTTACTTTATTTATCTTAATTTAATGTATATTCTACTTATTTACATAATGTATGATATTTTTATTTTTGATAAAACCTGTTTCCGACGGGCAACTTTTTTAACCGAATTTTTTTACAAAAATATTCTTCACTATTTCTTCTTCCCCGCGTGTCTCGCGAGTAAGAAGGGAGAAGACGAATATGGCCGGGGTCGGACGACACGGAAGAGGGAGAGGGAGAGCGGCGGTGAAGGTCGCGGGATTGTGCGGCGTCCACCCCGGGGAGGCTAGTGCGGGAACGGAGGCTCGGAGGGGGACCCAGCAGGGGGGGAGGGGGGTGGCTCGTGCGGTGCGCCGCACTACAGGAAGACAAAGAGGTGAAGATCGATGGAAGGTTAGGGAGCTCGGATTGTCCAACACCTGAGCGCTGTCAAATCCAAAACATTGTGAATTTGTATTTAACAACTTCACCTCTGGTGATTCGATTCCAAGTCGAGGAGAACATGGATAACGAATCGAGAAACAGTTCATGGCAGAAGACTAGGATTGAAAACATGGAGAGACTATTAGTAGAAGTCAGTAGTCACAACAGATTCAAGGTCTGCTCTTCACAAGAACAAAGTGATGAAAAGAACCGTTAAAGCCTTAGATTTGTAACGATCGGAGACCGCAGCGTCGGCAATGCCGGCAGAAGCGGAGCTGCGGAGTCCACCGCGTCCCAGAGGAGCTCCTGGATGTAGTCCGACAGGGAAGGGGAAGTGGCGACAGCGACGGCACGGACGAAGACAGAGGTCCTTGTGGGGAGGTTGGCGGCGAAATTGACGGGTCAGTGGTCGTTCCACCCAGCGGAGGCGAGCTGGAAGAAGAGGGCGCCGCAGAGCTTGGCGTCGGAGTCCACTATGGCGACAGCAGCAGCTAGCAGCGGTGGCAGCAGCTGCGACTGCGAGTCGGACTCCCCCCCCCCCCCCTCTTTCTCCGGCATCGGAGGGGGGCTCCAGTTGGCACGCAACGGTGGCGACAGCTAGCTGCAAGTCGGAACCCCACCTCTCTTTCACCGGCATCGGAGGGGGGCTCCAGTTGGCATGCGACGGCAGGGCCGCACAGCGGAAGAAAGGCAGTGCAGGATGATGATGGAAAATAAAAAAAAGAAAATATTTTTATCCAAAATTTTCGTCACAAGAGCAATGTATCGTATTATGGTAAAGCAGTGAAAAACACCTTGAATTAGAATAAATAAAGTGGAATGCAACTCAAAATTTCTAGATTACTGAGCAATTACACTGTTCCCTAACCCAGCAAGTAATTTCATGGGAATACAGCAGTCGCATTAAATTATTTACCAAGCGCATATCCCCCATACCAAAGGGAATGCTGCACTCATGATCGAACAAAATGCGAGTAAAGTACCACATTCTCCCAAACAAAAACCAGTGCATAAGCTGCCATCAACTGCACCAAACTAGGCACCAACACGACTCAAAAAGCCATTGCAGAATGCAAAGACAGTTACATTAGCCCTCTCTGCACCAAACAAACAAATCTTCAAGAAAGCCTGATATTTCTTGATTCCAACTCCGACTATTCGAAAAACCTCATCCATCTTGCAACCTTGAACTAAACTTTAATGGCACAAGAAGGAAGCAGAGGCAATAAACTAATAAACTGCTCCAGTGACATAATCCAGATAATTCCATGAGAAAGTTAAAGAAAGAAAGCATCCACACTACACCTACCAACTTAAAAGGCCGAGAAAAGTACCTCAAGGACTTCTATAACCTCAATTACCATAAAATTTCCTTAATGAGCAAAAACAAAATAACCCCTCAGATACCCTTCTCAAGCATTGCACGGACTCTGGTAGGAAGCCCATAGAGCCTAATAAACCCAGCGGCATCAGCTTGATTGTAGATTGCTCCATTCTCAAATGAAGAGAGATCTTCACTGTACAAACTATTGGGGCTCTTCCGCGAAGCAACAGTGACCGGAGCCCGTAGTTGTCTTTGTGATCTCCTCCACGAACTTATCAATCGATTGGTGGAGAGGGTCAAACCAACGGCCATTATACACCAGTTCGGCATACTTGAGAGCAGACATGTCTTTCGTCTGCATGGCCTCGCGATCAAGCGTCATGGGATTCAAGTTCACGAGCTGCAGTCCACAGGATGGTTCCATCAAGAGTCTCGTACACTCCACGGCTCTTCATTCCAACAAGTCGATTTTCGACCATGTCCACTCTTCCGATCCCATGCCGCCCACCAATCTCGTTGAGTTCCGTAAGGAGAGCTGCTGGGGAAAGCTCCCTCACATTGACGAAAATAGGTACGCCTGACACTATCCCAATCTCTAAATAGATCTATTATCTACAGATCTAAAGGGCACTAGTATCATTAGATGAATGAAGAAAAGATTTTGCTTACTCGGGTTGATTGGGTGCATCTTCTGGGTCAACAGACATCATGAACATTTCCTTCCTTGGTTCATTTGCTGGGTCCTCCAGAATGTCTCCCTATAAGATGAGATTAGCTTTATCATTTATTGCAGTAAGTTTGGCAAGAGTCTAATTTTCATGATCAGAAGATCCATTCCACAAGATTGAAAACTGTTAGCTAACCAGCGGCATATGAAACCATAAACAAATACTACTTCAAAACAGAAAGCAACAGAGGTGACAACTTGTAAGTCCTCTGTTTAATATCCATCTAGCTGCTTACCAACATTCAGCTTGAACTACCAGCCAATAGTGCTATAAAAGTATGTGTTGCCTTCTAAATGCCACCATTCTAATGAAAAGTCCTTCCGGCTGTTGGCCAACATCCCTTTCGGCTTTCCGCGGTCGGGGAGATATCCGAAATATTCCCTTTCGGGTTCAGATTTGGGACTTCATCTGCTTTAGTGGCAGCTGCGTCTGTTTCGGCTTCTGATTTGGATTTAGATGTGGGTCCTCTTTCTCGTTCTACACTAACAGCCGCCTGTGCTATAAAAAGGAATTTCATTGACATTCATGAGAGAACAGCTATCGACTGTCTAAGTCAATAGGCATGGATTTTTCATGTGCAGAGCAAAAAATCTGGAGCAGTTTTATCAGTTATAAAGATGATGACTTAGCAGCAGCTACTACATATATCAGGAGGGAAATTTCCGTTTTTCAGGCTGACTTTTGGAGTTCAGATAACATTATGTATCCAGCCAGCCGACTGTGCTATAAAAAGGAATTTCATTGACATTCAAGAGAGAACAGCTATCGACCGTCTAAGTCTATAGGCATGGATTTTTCATGTGCAGAACAAAAAATCTGGAGCAGTTTTATCAGTCATAAAGATGATGACTTAGCAGCAGCTACTACATATATCTGGAGGGAAATTTCCATTTTTCAGGCTGACTTTTGGAGTTCAGATAACATTATGGATCAAGATGGTTATGTCATTCCATTTGGCTCCGCAGACTATAGTCCTACTGAGATATGCTTTCTTATACAAAATCTTATCATGTTACCTTGTTCTCCAACTTCTTCCAAACGACTCCTAAACTTGAAAGTCCCACCTTATGGTTGGCTACATGTGCTTAATTGCATAACCAAAATAGATGGCAGACCTTCCCATCTACCGACCTTACACCTTCCTATAACAAAATGCCTCCTTACTTGACTATCTTCTACGGATTCCACATCAGTTTGTACAAGTTTGATGTCAGCCAGGTTAACAAAGATTTGGAGAACTAGATTTCCCCATAGCTTTCTTGCCATTGCATCATGCTCCAAGTTTGCCCATTCGAATGAAATAAGTCTTTAGTTAATGAATGGCAAGGAAGATGTAACCTCCACTTTTCACCGTAGAGATATTTTGGTAATTTTGCATGTTGCTATTTATTTTATATTATTTTATGCTAGTGGTTGGTATAGAATTTATCGTATTGCCTAGGATTAAATTTTTATTTAGTTGTTAGTGGATTTGTTAGTGCTAATTAATGACCATAGTTAGTCTAATTAAATTAGTTAGTTGTCATGAAGAGAATGTTTTCTTTTAGTGTAGAGATTCTTTCCTTTAATTAATTAGATTCATTTTTCTCCTTAATTTGAAATTTAATTGGATGATGGAATGGCACAATTAGTAATTAGAACCAATTACAAGTCCATGTAGTTGTAACCTCCACTTTCCAATATATATATATATATATATATATATATATATATATATATATTGTTATTGATTAGGAATTAATTAGTTTCTAATTGGTGATTAATTCTAATTAGTATTAAGTATAGGGTTAACTTTGGTTTAAGTTAATGGAGGATTGGTATTAGATTAGTATTAAACTTAGATTAGGAAAAATCTAGATATTTTTCCTTCCCACTTCTTCATGACTAAAATCCTAGGGGTAAAATGATAATTTCTTTTTTCCACCTCTTCAAAACAAATATCAAGAAAGAGGCTTGTATGAGAAGCTACACAACACCTATTAAAATCCCATCCCTTCATTCTTTTCATCCCACTTCACTTCTTCTCCACTTCATCTTCTCCAAGTCCCAAATCCTAATTTTCTTCCCCCACCATTCCAAATCAACTCTTTCTTCCTTCAACTTTCTACCAAAGTTGGAGCTAAATTTTGGGAGCTCAAGCAGAGTTAGCAAGGAACACACTACCAAGGAGGATTGAACACATTTCTTCTTCCTACACCATCCATTTAAGAGGTGGTTATTGGGAGTACTTCCCAATAGGTATCTTACTCTTCCCTCTGGTAGAAATTCAATTTAGAACTCAATAGGAAACCCCTCTTGGTTAGGAATAGGTTCTACAAGACTTTAATATTGTAAAATCTAAAGTTTTCATAATAGGATAGTTGTCATGGGTTGCTAGTAGTGTTATGACCACCTTTTTGTTTGTGTAATTCTTCAAAAGAAACTTGTCTTTAATTATTAATAAAAATATCATTATATTCAAAATAGATATTCTAAGAGTGTGTCAAAGAGATTCATGAAATGCATGGCTAAACAAAAAGATCCTATATGTGTTTTTTTATCCTATATGTTTATGTAAAGTTAGTATCTTGAGGTGTTACATTATAACTTGAGTTATATTAGATATATATGTATGTATATGTATATATGTGAGAGAGTTGTATATATATATATATATATATATATATATATATATATATATATATATATAGAAAAGGTAAATGTATATTAATGAACTACAGCTATTACAAAAGTCTACACCGTGTACTCAGTTATGAGTAATGCTAGAACTATCTTTCTATAGGATATTTATATATATCCTCTTCAATACCATACAATAGGCTGTTAACTGTATTCTGTGCGCCTTGGAAGACACGCCTGTTACGTTTCCGCCATATATGCCAAACTGCACTAAGCAGTCTTTGTCGGGCCTCTTGGACCCACATGCTGCCTCTGTGCTTGTGTCCCTCTATCTCATTGATCACTTCCCTCAATGTTTGCTTACCATGGTGCACTAGTTTCAGGATGTCTTTTTGCTTCATCCATATACTCTCACTAAACAAGCATTGGAAGAGGATGTGATCATTAGATTCAACGGTTGAGTTGCAAAGTCTGCAGGACGGGTTGTCGATCTGGATCCTGAAGCTGATCAAACGATCAGTCATGAGCAGCCGAGGATATCTTAGTATATATCTAGATAAGGTATCCTATAGATAAGTGTTAAGGGTATCAAGGGTTGGTAGTGAGAGTAGTGTGCTAGTGTTGGGTATATTAGTGTGTGATATTTGGGGGTTGATACTCAAGTATCACTATTTTGGTAGTAAGTTGCTATGAGGTATTTGGATAATGGTTAGGATACCAAGTTGAGTATCAAGATATTAGAGAATGTCAAGATATCAAAGTGAGGTACGGATGCTAAGTTGAGGACTTGGTAATAAAGTAGTAGGATAATTAATTAAGGTATTGGTCTAGATGTGGTTATTAGCTAAGGTAATGTTTGGATATTTAGATATTAAGGTGATAGGTATTGAGATAAGTCAAGGTATTGGGATACCAAGGTATTAGTATCAGAGGGTATTAGAGTATAAGGTTAAGGTAACAAGTTAAGTGAGGTATAACTAATTTATATAGTATATATGGTATCTTGGTATAATATATTAACTAGTATAGTCTGTATTAGCTAGTATATCTAGTATAACTTGGATATTAGCCAGGTATTGACTAGTATGGACTAGAAAAACCTAGTTTAGCAAGGTAGTGACCTAGTTTAATCCAGTTGACCTAGTTTGACCTAATTTGACCTAGAAATGACTTAGAGACCTAGTATCAAGCTAGTATAGCATGTTTATAATTCCAAAACCATATTTTGACTTGATATTTCATATTTAGGTCCTTGAGGCACTAATACGGATTCTGTTTGACATTCCACACCGGATTCGAGACGAATACATTCTCTGATAGTTTTCATTATTTGATAATTTCTATAATACAAGTATTTAGAAATGTTTTACTCGATTCCTGACACGATGGTACACGGACTAGTACACATATGGATCTTCGGTCATGAGATATTATTACATGTTTATATTGTTTCTCGTATTCTCGTAATTATCTGTTTACATTGTTTCTCGTATTCTCGTATGATGGTTATTAGACAATGTTTAACATTAGACAATTCCTTGAGTACATTGCATTGTAACGTGTAATAGTTGGATCCATTGTACAAATCGGGACGGGAGAAATTCTAGCTAGATATGTGATCAAATCCTAATCAATGCTTAATGTTTAAGATAGACAATGCTTATCTACTTTTAAGTAGACAATGTTAAACCCAAGCCGATCACATGTCTAACTAGTATTTCAAAACACTTAGTACAGTTGCAGTTTTTTTTTTATATTCCATTTCATTGTGATCAGTTTATGCCACATTGCTCTAGATTATCTCTCTTTTCTACCCTATTATGATATCGGTTCATTGCTTTCTCGTCTTGTATTACATTCTCTATTTTTGTTTATAGTCATTATCAATTAACTTGGAACTGCTATTGGGTTGTACTCGCTCCATCCTGAATGAATATATTTTTCAAAGTATTGGAAAAATTTGTGTCCAACTCGTTACGGACCGCAAGAGGTAGCAGATGCAACTTTGGACCCTTTAGTTCAGAAGTGATTACCGGGAGGCCTAGCCGGTATCACTAGTTATTCTAGTTACCTTTACTCGGTATAATAGTACTGGATTTGTTTCCAGCATATTCGACTTTTGTGATGTATTTATTATTACTCCTAGACTTGTTTAGATTGATGTTGATGTTGAGGATTATCTAGTTGTGACTTGTGACTTCTTTGTTTTATCATATCATGCCAGTAATCCTCCTTATAGATTTTCTTGTGATTGAGTATTGATATTGACTTTATATTATCATCTTGTCCTCCTTATGGAGTTGAGATATCTTTGACATGTTATATTATTATATTGTGAGATGTTGACAGATAATATTGTTGACCTAGACAGCATTCTACATCGTTGTTACGATGTAGGCAGGACGTTGCTCACGTACTCGTGCCCTCACATCCAGGTACGGGTTGTGACAGAAGATAAGGTACAATATGATACAAAGTATTGCAATTGTTCAATTCTAGAAATTTCCATGATTGAAGTCAAATCACCAGTTAGTTATCAACTGGAAAATGTTGTGCAGAAGTATCCCAAACTAGACGAGCACACACTAACCAAATTGCATGGTCAATATGAACAAAATTTCTTT
This sequence comes from Iris macrosiphon, assembly GCA_036927795.1. Taxonomy (NCBI): domain Eukaryota; kingdom Viridiplantae; phylum Streptophyta; class Magnoliopsida; order Asparagales; family Iridaceae; genus Iris; species Iris macrosiphon. Next base: position 308,892,147 of record JAYESA010000004.1, on the reverse strand, counting down.
AGTGATTAGTTGATTACTAGGAGCATAACATAATTTTCCTAGATGAAGGGCCAGTCACTTACTGTCGCCCCTAGGCCTCAAACCCAGGAATCCATCAGTACAATACTCGTCCAGTGATGTCAATTTTAAATGACAGATTTACCTCATGGCTAAGGTGCCATAGATTCCTATCCCTGCTATAAATAGATTTCTTTGAAACAGGAACAGGTACGCCATGCTCTTTTGCATACTCTGTAGCATCTTCTCGCCCTGTAATCTCCCATTCCCTCCACGGGGCCACAACTTGGAGTTCGGGGTTTAAAGCAAAAAAATGTCAATTCAAATCGGACCTGAGAAGAAGAGTGGCAGCAAAATAGATATTTCAGACAAATTTAGATAGAAACTAGAAAACAAATCTTAGAAGTAGATGTGTAACCTGATCATTGCCTTTTCCGGTGCATCCATGTGAAACTGCATCAGCACCTACTTCTTTAGCAGCATCGACCATTGCCTTTAATTACACATCAGATATCTTAGTTAAAGACTTCTGACTTACTTGACAGAAGTGCATGTCATTTACTCAACACATTACTAGTTTGTAAATGGAAGTATATGAAGACAATTTGAGATGGTTTCTCATCTATATATGTCAGTTTTCTCATCCAATAATCTTGAAAAGTCCAAATAATCAGAAAAAAAATCGTCTATATTATTTTCCTAGCATATACATATGCTGACGTATATTTACAAACTTTATGTAGTTTTCACATATGTTCCTATTTTAATTAGCACCAAGCACTGGAAACATTCTTATAAAATATCACCATCTAAATTAATAGTGACAGCAGATTAAAGACAGAAATAACACCACCAATTCATTGCTCACAAAATAATAAAGCTTTGTTCTGTTCTTCTGCTTTGTTAGCGTATCTTTTGAATTCAAGTACCGAATCTATTAATACTTGCAAGAGACTCCTTATTCTTATAAAGAATACTTCCTTACTCTTATAAAGAATATAAGCCTCGTGTTATGGAAAATAAAAATACAAAGATAAGGAACAATATCTTGTCCATTTAAATCATCGTCTTCATCCAAATCTTCTCACCTGTGATGCATGGATACTTTTACAGGAGCACGCGAGATACTTGAAGAATCCAATACTACAAGGATAGTCTAGTGACATAACAATAAACAGACAGGCTTGATGCCACTCTGTTGACAGTCACCCTGCAGGATATAGATGGGGAGGGAATGTGGAGAAGAAGGAAATCAAGGAGAAAGCAAGGTGGATGAAGGAAGTGGGAAGTGGAGGGAGGTAGCAAGGTAAAGAGAAGGGAGAAAGGAAGAGGTGGGAGAGGGAGGAGGTAAATTGGAGGAAGGAGAGAGATGTAGGAAGGAAGGAAGGAAGGAAGGAAGAAGAAGCCACGCAGGTCTATGCACTGGAATATGGTGTGGGTGAGGGGAAGCATAGCAAGGAAATAGATGGACAGACTGCAAAGACTTTTTTAAAATGAGGAGCATTTTCATCCTTTTTTGAAAAAAAAAAATATACAAAAATTAAGAGATGAAAAAACAGAAGGTATTACGCGATACGCACCCAAAGGTCCTAAATGTGGGAGTTTATTGAAAGTTACCCAAATTAAAATTGTAATCGTTAGATAGATAAACAAAGGTTAACATACTATTTATATACTTATTTATCATCGTAGTCTTGCCACAATGTATCCTTTTTTTTTAACTTGAAGCGTCCTGTCCATATAATGTCATACCACGTCTTAGTATTTGTATCCGCAAGTAAGAATTGGATACAGGGAATTTACAATTGAGCAATAATGTCTGTTGGGACATGCATACGGGTGCATCCAGAATCCGGTATGGTTTCCATCCCATTATCCGGAGACCTATATAAATTACATTAATATATCATTAATATTATTCTACAGTTTTACAACTAGGCACCACTTTGTTCTCTATTCACAAACAAACCTATGGTATTCAAAGTATACAAGTACTCAAACATAACTCAAGTTAACTAATACATGACTAAACCTATATTAAAGCATCTCCATCTATTTTATATCCTAATCCATTTTTGTAGGATATGGTTATTGATTTTTATTTCTGAAAGATATTCGTATCTGTATCCATCTTCTTTACTAGAAAAAAAAATTAGGGATATGGTAAAGCCCATATTTCCATATCCAATTAGTATCCACTCCAAATGCCCCCCTAGGCATGGATACAAGATATTAAAAATTGGATGTCATATTCATGTCTGATTGGGATTAAACATGTAGAATATGAAAGCCATACACCATTTGGAGATAAATATAATATCAGGCATCTATATCAGGCTTCTTACATATATATCTTATATAAAGAACAAATACAATTAATCTATATGAACCATTTCAACAGTTCAATATATATATATATATATATATATATGGTAAATGGGATATGAGCCATAGTGCTCATTTTTCTTAAATGAGCCATGCACATGTAGACCAATAGGAAGTGTACTAGTGCACATGGGTGCACATGGGATGTAGGAATCCATTCCTATTGCTCCACATGTGCATGGCTCATTTAGAAAAATGAGCACTATGGCTCATATCCCGTTTACCCATATATATATATATAATATATATATATACTGCAGTCGTCTGGTCGCTTTCAAGAAAAGACGAAAGACGAGTGGTAGAAGAGAAGACAAAAGAAAAATCGAGAGGATACAACTTTTGATATCCTAATTTAGGTATTTATCTGTTTTACAACAGGCTAAAAGCATACTGGTTGTGCACATGCCATTTCGTTAAGGTTATTGACACCATTAAAACGGTTTTATAAATATCGGCAACATTTCTACTATTTGGGTATCGGTCAAATATTGCGGCCCAAGACTAATATGTCGGCCGGTAGTGGGTCAACATATCAGACACGCGTGGAGTACACTTAAAAAGTGAATTGAGATCATAATGAATGGTGCAACCTGTACATGGGGTAGCCGCCCACATAGTGATTAAATGATTATAAGCTGACCCCTTACCTACCTTAGGTACAGTGTTACCTCATATGCCTTGCTTCTCCGTATACGTATACAATATGTATATGTATACATATATGATTACTTAGGCTGTAAAATATAACAGTTTTTTCATTCATTTTATTCCTCCATATGTCTGCACATGTGATCTGGCAGTGCTCTTGCACACGTGATCTGGCAGTGCTCTTTTTCCTTCTTTGCTCATCTGCACAAATGATCTGACAATGTCCTTTCATCCGTCTTCTTTCTGCATGTTAGTATCTAAGCATAATGATGATGACCAGTTGTGGTAGATCGCGGATATGTACTTCCGTTAAAATTGAACTTTTACATCGACTTTGTTGTGTATTAGAGAACTAAAATTTAAGAGTTATTTTTAATTACTTGCTAGTTTTATGAATCAATTTCCTTTTTAGAAGTCACTCTAAGAATTGCTACACAATTTTGAAGATTGATGATATGGCAAAGTTTTAGTTTTAAAAGGTATGCTATTGATAGAAGTTATAGGAACAAATAAATGGTGGCCACTGCATGAGTTGAACAACAAGACTCAACCAAATCCAACCTGAGATAGTCACAACCCAATCCTAATTTACCCATTGAAGGCTCGGGTTGGATTTGTGTGATGTCCAACCCAACCTTGGTTTGGTTGGCCCTAGGACGGGGCTTGTAGAAGTCTGATTGGACTTGGATATTGCCCACCATCAGATCCAACCCAAACGACTTGGGCACCTATCTGGATCTGTAGACTTTACATCTTACACCACTATACACTTCTTACGGCAGCACTCTGCATATGACATCTGTATCTGCATCCAGATACTGCTACATGATACACTTGTTCATCAAGTATAGCATATCAAAAGTTGAATATAGAACATTTCATTATAAACCAACCAAGCAGCCATTTTGGTTAATTCCTAATCTGCTTCTCTAGTTTGTTGAACTATTTAGGGTCGTAAGAGAACTAGAAACGCCACTGGAACAAGCAAAAATTAACAGTTCTGGGAGTCATGGAAGATTGGTTATCCAATCAGGAATATGGGATGGAACCTTCTTATCAATCAATGGAATGTGATCTTCGCAAGAAGCATTTGAGATGCAAATGATCGACCCGTGAGAATATGCAAACTGCTACGTTAAGAAAAATAAGACACGTGAAGCTTTGACAAAGGAGTAGTCCCAACAAATCTATTTATAAATGGTGCATTCTAATCAAAGAATGACATCACACATATTACAATATGCTGCAATAGCATATGCCATTCTATGAAAGTAAGATAAGTATGCATTATGTTGCTTTTCTTCAATGAACATAAATGAAAATTTAGCAAGTAGAACTATTTATATAACAGCCTTCTAAATCTGCAAAGATGATGTGATGACATATATGTTAAATTTGATAAACATATAATGATGAAAGAATCTTTACAATCCGAGATTTTCAACAGATTAACCAACCGTATTTTAGTAAGGAAAAGACAAGACACAGGAGAAGTACAAGGAGATCACCTTAGCAATAACTGGGCAAGCCATTGAAGTTCCCAGCAAGTATTTCCTTTCATATACTCCACCAGCATGTAAACAAGGGAATATGTAATCTTTCACAAATTCTTCTTTTAAATCCTTCACAATGAGTTGGCTTGCACCACTGGATTTGGCTTTTTTTTCAAGGCCATCCATCTCCATGACACCCTTAAAAAAAAACATACAAGCAAAGGAAATTTACACAAGTTTGAGACATAATAAGGGCAACGTAGGGCATCAATGATGTGGCGTGCAAGTGAAGTAAATGAAAATCAAATTATATATTATAAAATGGGAGGAAATGAACAAATTTTAAGTTATGCCTGATGAAGCAACCAAGTTAGAAAACATGAAGCATATTAAGATACAGAATAGTAGTTTGATAAGGTTAAAGACCCTGTCACTGCACCAAAAGCTCGACAGTTCTGGTGAGGGTTGAGGTTTATACATTCGTATTATTCTTATACCCCAGAAGGCTTTGTTATTGTTGTAAGTGTCGCCGCAGGTCGAATGCCCATTTTATGGGTTGATAGCTGAATCCATGCAACAGTTTAATTTTGTCAAATCTGCTTAAAATGCGTCTCATACGGGATATGAACATGGGCGGTTCAATACCATGTTAACGACCATTAAGCATGTCGCCTAATACCTACTATCCTGTGTATGTAAAATGCTTTTTCATTTCCAAATGCAGTGGATTATGGACTTAATACAATGTAAATAGTTTGAATTTACTAAACAAATCAGAATTTGGTAATTGGTCCAAGCAGAACACAACACCAAACTGTTGGATATATAAAGAAAAATCAAAGTAAATGTGGACTGCAGAGCAAAGCTAATTTATACTGAGCTGACGTTATTCTAGTAACCAGTGACATACTTGGCCAACGTCTGCTGTGAAGCAGACATCACAGCCATAGTTCTCCCTGTGACAAGCAAATAACAGCAGATTAGGAAAAATATAACAGAAAGGTACTAATACTACACACAATCGGATTTTATAAGCAAACATATGACTGAATGAGGTGAACCTTGCAATGGATCTATTGATACAGTCATACCCCTTAAGATACCATCAACATGTTTTCACTATTTGAGTTCATAGCAAATTCAAACAATAAAACAAATTGGCCTATGGTTTAGCATAAGTCCTAGTGAAGTAAACAAGAAATCAAAAACCAAGCTCAACTACGTGCAAAAACAAAGCTAAATTATGTGTAAAGAAGTAAATACAAGCATAAAAACTAATAGATTGGCCTTCATTAATTGGTTTCCACAAAGAAAATGATTATCCGATGATTATAGTTTGTACCTTACTTCTATTAGGCAATTGAAAGATAGTTACATAACCTGCAAATATTTAGTATAACATTTGTGTGTTCTAATAACATCAGTTCAGCTCAATAATCAGATCTCAGCAAGTTATTCAGACACAAGAAATCTACCTGAGCCATGGGACAATCACAGATGTGTCCAAGCCACCACTATACGCTAAAACAACTTTATTCAATTTCTCCCGAAGTCCACTTTCATTATGACTACCACGAGAATCATCTTCTCCGCTCGAGAGTACACTTTTAATAGCTGCATATCAAAAGGAAATATCAAAACCAAACATATATAATATGATAAACATGGTTGAAATGAAATTACTGAAATGAGATGGGTGACTGGCAATACGTTAACAATAACTGAGTGTACCTGTAGAAATAGTATAATCTTAGTTGAAAGACATGCTAAACCAATGTCATCCTAAATAAGTTTGGATCAGGACCAAGCAAGTTTGGATCAGGACCAAGCAAAAAGGATATTGCATGTGCTAATGTTATAGAGGACACGACTACTAGAAGTGCTGAATAGATAAAAGGATTCTATGTAATTGACCCCAAAATTTTGGGACATAGGCTTTGCTGTTGTCGATGTAGATAATCGACCTCCCCAATTAAAATGTTTGATGGCAACATGTGCATCATTATTTACAGATCTTAATCCAGTAAAACAAATATTAGTGAATCTCTCCTAATTGGATTATGGCTTGTGAGTAGTGTTCAGTTATTCCAATATGCAATAAGAAATATGCTCCAAAGAGATGAATTACGTGATGCTTGAAGAAGTGGACCACATTAGTGGTTTGACCTTTGCCAGGGGTATAGCTTCCCCCTACTTGGAGATGTAATAGGTAATTGCTAGAATGAACAAATGACCTCTAGCTGATGGAGGGCTTATGGGCCCTATAAAGTCCATGTCGCATGCCTTGAATGGCCATGAAACGACTGTAAGGTGAAGAAGCTCTGGTGATTGATGTATGATATCTGTGTGGATCTCGCATGCTTTTACATTGTCTCACATATGTAACTGCGTTAGTAGTCATGGTTGGCCAATAGTAGCCTAAATTGGAAAATCAGAATCCCTAGAATCTCAACCTCTTCTCTAGTTTCCTTCTCTCTTCTTCTCCTGAAAGTAACATCTAAGATCGTAGCAATCACAAACGTCTATGGTGGCCACACCAACAACACCGTTATATCTCCAATGGTCACCGTCACCACCAACATTGTTGCGTACTTTTTGTTCATATACTATTTTTTTGTACTTTTTTTTATCATGTTCTTTTTCATGGGCATAATGAACAATGCCCATGAAAGAAAAAATGATGTTTACTGGAATTAAACTAACAAATAAATGATTTTTCAACAGCAGTGGCTACTACATGTTCTCTGAACACAGTCTCCCAACACAGCCACTCAAAACCATTCCTACCTGTGCAACAACGTGACCAAAATCAGAATATATCAACTATTAAACAAACAATATCCATACTAGATAAAAATAATAATAAAATCAATATTTCTCACCTTTCGGTATGACCATTTCATTCCAATGCAAATGCTATCACAAAAGTGTGGCGTTCCTGCAATCAAATTCCTAAATAAGAAACTTTTCTCCGATTTTGCAAAAACGGGGAATAGTGAGTTTTTCATTTCTTTTTTTACCAGACGGTGATTTGTTGGTGAAGCCATGGAGAGGGATCCTGTGAGAGGACTGAATGTTTTGCAACTGAGCCATCCGCAGAAGTAATGTAAGTGATGATAAAGAAGAGGAGAAAATTACAGGGGTTGATGAAACAGAAGTGTCGGCTGAGTGATGAAGTGGAAGAGGAATTTGTAGGGAAAATGGATGAATTGGAATCCAACAACGGCTGAGTGGTGAAGTTCCTCCTTTATCATAAAACCTGAACTTAAATATGTATTTCAAATTTTCAATAAGAATTTGAAGGAAGAGAGTTTCAAATAATCTAAACATAACAAATCATAATCAGTAATTACCAAAGCAAACCCCTTCATTGGGCTAGGAGTATGAGAGAATAAAAGCTTTCTCCTTCATGAAATCTATTAAGAACCAGAGTGTCCCTGGGACAAGCCAAACAAGTCCGCGGGCTTGGACAACCCCCATATTCTTAGAGCAACCCCCAGGTCCCCAGACCCAGCAGTACACCCAGGCCCAGCTGCTGAATTCTCTCTCTTTGTCGCTCGGGATCCCTAATCCCTATTCCAAGGAGCCTCTCTCTCTCTCTCTCTCTCTCTCTCTCTCTCTCTCTCTCTCTCTTCATTTTCCTTATTCCACCGCCTACATGCCCGCCCAATTTCCTAACCTCTTCTTCGACGAAAAAAAAAATTAGGTCTCTCGCTCGTGAGGTATTTCGATGAAACCTAAACCTATACCTTCAAATTCTTTTTTCCTTTAATTTTAATTGCATTTCCCCAAGACAGTAAATGAATTGAATTGAGAGAAAGAAGCATAATGAAACCTAATCTTAAGCTAATCGAACCTAATCGACCTGCAGTTGTGAACATTATTATTAGCTTAAGAAGAGTTGTTGTTGCTCTCTCCAATATATGTAATTGAATTACTTAATGGCCACCCACTTTCATTTGGTTTGGTATGGTTGGTACCAAACTAAATCAATGAGAAAAAAAAGGATGCAAAATGCAATCCAATCGAATAGAGACCATCATAGTTACTATGATCCATCCTCTTAAATCTTCCACTTGAAGGCTTCATTCTATATGCACTAGCAGATTTCCTTTACATATGTATTGATGGTACTTACAATATATTGTAAATATAATCAAATAGAACATACTTTCTGGTATTTGGATTCATGGTTGTTCATTCTTTTTGTGTGGTCATTATATCTTAGATTCTATAGTATTAGAATGTTTCTATATATACCTTATTCAATTGCATACTTTATTTTTTGTAGTTTCTCTTGGGATCGGGCACACGAGATATTTAAGCTCTTGTCTCATACTTTTGTAGATGCTTGTAAGCTTCATGAGCTTGTTGGACAAGTATGTTTTGCTATTTTTCTCTTATTTTATTCTACTTGTAAAATTTTAGGATTGAGTATATTGTGAACATAATAATTTGGACTTATATTTGCAGCGGTATGGGGACATTCCTTGATTGCTTCCTTTAATACCTTCATTATTAAACCCGTCCTTATTGATTTAACATGATCTGATCCACAACTAAATGGTTAGTTGGTAGTTTCAGATCATAAATCTGACCGATGTAGACATATCTCAAATAACAGAGAAATAAGTAGATACTTGAATACCTAGTTCCCTTTAAACATAAATTCTATAAAAACTCAATCCCATTGTGATCAGAATTATATATCCAAACACAAAACGTATACAGATTAAACCCTTATAAAAGTACATCTCGTAGTAAACAAAAGTGAATCCTCACCAGATAAGGAAATGTTAGCAGACACATGGTAGTTCTAAAGATTGAAGGGAAACCCAAACCAATTGGCAGCTACATTACTTCAAAGTAACAAAAATATGAGTTGTGAAATAGAACCGTCTTTGACTGTCGCGGGTTATGCCCCAGGACATAAAAAAAAAATGTCCCACAAGAGGTTGGATAAAGGGCAACCAAAATTAGCTCCGGCTAGAGCAACCCAACCCTCCGGGCTGACCCTGATAAGAACCCAGATAAAATAATCTTTCTACTTTTTGAATTTATTAATAACTACTTAGATCAAACATTAGTATCATAATTGTCCACCAAGCTTCCTCTTTGGTGAAATTTATTAAAAATCCATATGAAGAAAAGAGAAGCAGAAGCAGCCTATGAAGAAAATGCCATTCCTCTAAACTGACTTAACTAATCAATATGTATATTTCTTAAGAAAGGTTTTTCTTTTACTAAAAAAAAGAATAAATTAATGCAACTTATAAACAGTAGGAATCTTATAACCCAATCAGAACCCATATAAGAAACAACTATAACTGAAAAAAGAAAAACAGAACACAATAAAAACCATAAATTAATCCTCCGTAGCACAACTACTTAAACTTCCCTGTATTTTATTTTATTTTATGTCAAATCTAATAGAAATCCAGGTGATGGGAACAGGAAACAAATGTTCTGCTATAGCATCCATGAATCAACCAATCCATAACTGTAGGATTTGAACTTATTTTAGTGAAAATCTAATGAGAACTCATCTGATAAAAAAACTCAAAACAAGAAAAAACAATCTACAGCAGTAAAGATTCAATTTTTACGACCACATAACGAGGCAGGTCGAGCAAACCAATCAACAACCATAAAGATTCAAAATTTATGGCATATAATAATAAAATATGAGAACCTCTTGGAAGAGAGTTATGCCAAATAGAGATGTAGAAACAAATTCAGAGAGAGAGAGAGAGAGAGAGAGAGACAGTTGCAACCTGCTTAACCCAACAACAGGAGGTCGCAGAGAGTGTAGGATCCGGAGCCGTAGGAATCCGGAGAGAGAGGAGGAGTGCGCAGGAGCCGTCCAGACCTAGAGGGCGTTCCACAGTGAGATAGGGAAGGAGCGGTAGGGTTAGTGTTCTTGATGGCGAGAGAGGAAAGAAAAAGAGAGGACGAGTAAGGAATCCACGCTATGAAAGAAAAAAGCAGTAAAAATTATAAGATGTAATTACCAATAATTAATATTTTCCAAACAAAGTACCAGTGGTCTAGTGGTAGAATAGTACCCTGCCACGGTACAGACCCGGGTTCGATTCCCGGCTGGTACAAATTTTTTATTTTTATTGCTTAGTAAATTCACGTACAATAATTTATTTTCTTCTTATATTAATATAAAATTATTTAATAATCTAACAATACATACTATTCATAATCTAGTAAAATTTATAATTATTTATTAATATTATATATTTAAATATGTTATTTATATTATTTAAATATTTTTACAAAAAATTATATTAATTAACAGTAGAGATTTCATATATAAAATATTAACTATGTTATTATAAAACTTTGTTTATGTTGTGTATTTGCATGGACTTTCATGTATTTTATTGTCTCTCCCCTTCAAAACAAATTTGGATAGAAGAAGGTGGGAGAAAGAAGAAAAAAATTGAACATTTAATGCTAATAATAAAAAATTAAAACAAGTTACGTAATTTCTTATTAATTTTAGTATTACTAAACAACCGTAACAAAATACTTCTATTAACAACTTATGATAATTAAATTATTATTATTATTATGCATTATTGCTTATTTTTGTTTTATAGTATTTTTATAATTATTTAATATTAACTAGCATTACTATATGGTAGTTGACTTTGTCATAATTAATTATCTTAACTAGTATACAAATTCAGAATTATTAACATTACTTAATTTTACTGAATACTTAATATTATTTTATTATCTTAATATAAATTAATAGTAATATAATGATTTAATAATATGTGTTTTTAATTTATGAATAATGATTTAATTAATTTTGATTTTCTAATAACAATTAAGTATTATTAATTATTCAGTAATCAAGTAATTAAATTATTAACTAAATAATGTGATTAAAGAATGTTTAATATTTTCTCTTCTAAACGTCAAGTTCCAAACACAAAACTGACCAAGTTAGCAAGCATATGCACAAAAACGTGTGTGGTGTTACCATTACCTTTACATCTAGACACTAATAAATTCACAAGTTAGCATGCACACGTAGGGGTGGACAACGGTTCGGTTCGGTTCAAATTGAATCGGATATTAGAAAATCGCATAAACCGAAAATCCTTTTTATCAAAACCGTAAATCGAACCGAACTTTTAAAAAACCGAAAAAAACCAACCGAATTTGGACGGTTCGATTTTCGATCGGTTCGATTTTATGGGCCAAGTGGGCCGGGGCAACTGGAAAAAAATTATACAAAAAATAACAGTAAAAAATTTATTACAAAATTTAGAAAATCTTTTAATATTACAAACCTCTGCATTCTTTCTTTCCACTTGTATAATACACAGAAACAAGTTTCAAACATAAATTAAGAGTAGATCATAATTAAGCAAGTATCAACAAGTCTCAAACATAAACAAGTCTTAAACTTTTAATATACAGAAACAAGTCTCAAACATAAATTTTCTATACATAATCACTTCAAGCAAGAATCAAGTATCAACTCAATTATGTTTACATACATCATAATTAAGAGTACTATTATAAAGATGTTGAAATTACAAATTCTCTACATAGAATTTTACATTATAGAGAATCACTTGAGCATTTTCACTTGTATTCCACTGAGTGCAACCTGCAAACTAGAAAATCACTGAAGGAAAAAAAAAAATTGTAAGGCTCAGATGGTTTTTTATACATCAATAAAGATGTAGTGTAGTATATCATCACCAACTTTCTTATGAAAAAATGTTAGTAACATTCTATATGAATTAATACAAATCGAAACCCAATTATCAAAATAGGTGCTAAGTGCAAGACATTACAGTATCAAAATTTGCTAAGTATTAACATATGAGCCAAGTAAAACCCAGTCACTAAATCAAACCCAATGTATCAGATTTTGCACCGTGTATCAGACATGTTAAGTATCAGACATGGCAAAAAAATTTGCAAAAATGCATAAATGCACAAATAAAGCCATTTATAATTATCAGACTTGAAGTTTAGCTCCAAGTATCAGACACAAGATCCAAAATCAGTTTTGTTATAATAGTATCTTAAAGATGCATTTTACTATACCCACATCCATATCAGTTTCATGACAAGAAAAAAAAAGGTTCAAGACAAATCAACTAAGTAACTATAAGAAACTACCTGATTGAAGCCATTTTCTTCTAGCAGTAGACATTTTCTTATGCAAAATTCAGCCCCCCACCTCTTTTCACCAAATCTAGTCAAAACCTGCATTATACAACACTAAAGAAGAGAGACAAGATAGGCTCAGAATGACTTTTATGCATCATTAATGAAGCAATGTGTGTCTCGCCAATGGCTGCAGTAAATGCCAAATCATCATCGTCAGTTCTTATGAAAAAAATTAGTAACATTTCATAATATTAAACAAATCATCATCTCACCACTGGCTGCAACGAGTGCTATGCCATTGGTTGCATCGAGTGCCACGCCAATGGCTGCAACGAATTTCTCACAACTAGCTGCAACGAGTGCCACGCCAGTGGCTACAACGAGTGCCATGCCAGTACGCCGCTGCATAACAGAATAAATCAAACAATTGATATGAGACAAGGTACAAGTGTATATACAATAGCAGAGAACAAAATGTAAATCCAAAACATGTATCCAGATCAGAAACATATTGTAAGACCCCTAATTTTATAAAACCGTATTAATTATTTAATTATAGTAGTTATGAGCTAAATAGAGGGAATAGATTTTTATTTAATTTTTATTTGAGGTGTTTGTGCATCTAGGGGATTTATGGAGCCATTATAAATTTTTCCTAATTTATTTCATGTAGAAAACCCTTTGGACAGTTGTTAGCTTAATGGGTGCACCAATATAACTTTGAGAATTTTCTATGTATAGATATGTATATATATATATAATTCCTATTTGATCTCTACCCGAAACCCAAACCCCTTAGCCTACCCTACTCGCTTGAACCTGGACCCGTTAAGGGAAGAAATATCAACAGTTGCAGTAGCAAAAACCAACTTTGCTTTTTCCCTTCTTCGCGCGTGTGAACCTTCTCATTCCACCGCTTCTTAACTCTAGTATTACTAAACTCTCCTCAACCGAAACCCAAAAACAAAGAAAGAAAGAAAGAAAGAAACAGCAGCAGCAGTGGCTTTTAAGACCACTAAAAATTACCCCACCGCCTCTTATTCTCTCTATATATTACAACTCTCCCAAACCATAATCCCACTTCTTACACTTAACTTAAAACAATATTGGACGCTTGCACTCTACAGAACTCTTGCTCGGTAAGTATACCTTGTCATTGTACTAGTATTTACATTCCATATGATGTCTGCATAGTTTATTTCTGCTTATTTAGTTCATTTATTTCTATATAAATTGTACGTCCAAGGAAACTCGGGTGCAACGACGATGTCGTCGTATCATATTTTATTTATATTTTTGGACCTACTACTTTTATGAGACCACCCCAGTATTATGGAGCATCATTAGATTCATTGGCCGTGACACAGTTGTTACACAAGTTGTGAGTCTCATATAGATCACGGACTGCGTGACAGGTCTGTCCTCCTGTACGTATTGGCCGTGCGTTAGGGATGACTGCTGATAGAAACTTTGTATGCTAGTAGACCTGGCAGTTATTTAGAGGTTTTATCGTGTCATGGATGTGGCATATTTAGAGCATGGGGTGGGAAGAACAACAAGTAAGGCGTTTGGACTCATTTGCACTTTTCTCCTGTACGCCCGGATTCTTCGCCGGAGAAACGGGTGACGATGACCACTATATATTACAATTGGCGGCCTCTGTCGTTCAAAAGATGACATGCTTTGAGGCCCCTGATTCTCTGAGAGAGTCACGCCAATCCCATTTTTAGCCAGATAGCCCACTTGTTGGAAAGTTGTTCTCAAACTGCATTCACTTAGACGGTTAGGCGACCCATATATTGGATGTTTATATTTCAGTACTTTATTGGCATGTTATTATGTATCTTGTTACGTCCATCTGAGGACCTGGTCCCTTTCCAGATATGGACGAGCAGGAGTATCCACAGGAGTACGGACCTGGACCTGACTCTACGTACCTGACTGAGGAGGTCTTATCCTCAGAGTATTTGTGATTTATTGCCACTGTTTAGAGATTTTGTTGCTACTTCAGTATAGTCGTTTTGTAGTGGATTTGTTTCCACCCGACTATCAGACCTGATACTCATCTTGGATATTCAGTTATTATTCAGCTCTTTATTCCTACTGATTATTTGTGTTGTGGATGAGATATAGATTCTGTGTGACTTGTTGTGACAGTATATTACCACTGGTGGATTGAATATTCATAAACAACGTACGTGTATATATGGTTTCCATATATTGGAGTTCGTATACATACGGCTAGACGTGTTACGTATTCCAAGTCCTACGTATTTTGGGACTGGGGCATGACATATTCTTGGTGGTGGCCAATGCAAGTCAAGAATATATTGTCTCGGTTACGTAACTATACCGAACAAGCCTGCGTATAGGAATAGAGTATAAGGATCTCATCCATGCTTGACTAAAACATCATTCTTCCTTTCAACCATACTATATTTGGATAAACAAAGTTTTACGACAAAAACCCTTTACCCTGTGACCAGACCCTTTACCCTTGATGGCGTAAAAGCCAAATGACAGTTGTTGGCATAAAAGCCAAATAAACTGTTGTTAGCGTAAAAGCCAAAAGACTGACTGGTTGGCGTAAAAAGCCAAACTATGAAGAAGATTGCTTCCTTTACGCTGCGGTTATGACAACTGCTACCCACGTTCCCTTAGTCTTCAAAATCTGCGTATGACACGTATCCCTTTATAATATCATGGCATGCAAGCCACGTAGGTAACTGCGCTACGTAAACTTGAGGATTCATGAATAATAGATAACCATCGTAGAGTAACCTGATTAGGTGTAAAATATAAGGATGAGATGTGAGCATAATTGTCACAGTCTTAGCTTTCTCAGTCATGACCAATCTCGTGCATTAAATGCAGATATATGCCTTGAGCCCTGTGGAAGAAACAGCTTTTGACGCGGCGTCTGATTTTGTCCTATCTTGAGCATAAAAACTCATTTCTGTCGATTTTGTCTTATCTTGAGCGTAAAAACTCATTTCTATCAATATAGAATAGGCAGCGTGTTCAGAAGACTCCATTTTCTTCCTTTTGAATGCGTAAAAATGACTTGTATCCAATATATCACTAAACGACAACTTGGGTCTCTGTGCAAAATTATCATCACAGCCGTCCTCTCGATCATCGTGCAGTACTTTTGTCAGATGTCAGGTTCACTGATTTGTCTGACAAATTCATCCGAGGAAATACAAAGAGTTTCTCGTACGACTTTACGCTGCAACGTACTTTACGCAGGAAGTGTAGCAAGACTTTACGCACGCAGATTTTACGCGCAGAATTTTTACGCAGATTTTACGCACGCAGAACTTTTACGCAGGCAGAACTTTACGCAGACAGATTTTACGCGAGCTTTACGCAGGCAGATTTTACGCGCAGATCTTTTACGCGCAGATTTTCTACACAAACTTTACGCCGGCAGACTTTACGTGCAGACTTTTTACACGGACAGTCTGAAGTTCTGTTTTACGCCGACAACTTTGAATCTCTGTTTTACGCGGATAGCTCTGAAGCTCTACTTTACGCTTCTCTGCTTTACGCGGACAACTCTGAAGCTCTACTTTACGCCAAACTTCCTTGAATCTCTGTTTTACGCGGATAACTTAGCAACATGTTTTACGCAAACAACCTTGAAGCCCTGTTTACGCAGGGAGAGACTTCGTGTATGATTGGGGATTTTGACTGGAAAATACGCGGACAATTCCCCAGCATATTTTATGCTTCTACATCCTATTTAATGCTTGCATCCTGCTTTATTCATGTACTTTCCTAATAGTTTCTTGAGTATAGCCCCTCCTAGAATATAGAAGTCCTTGTTGTTAGATGATAAGTAAGGTAACATTCCTATTAAGAGTACAACTAGAGTGTTGACACACCACTAAGTTTAGAATATCTAGGGAATCCTAGAATTCCTTATCTATAGATTGGTTTACCATTACCCCTTGATGTATTTATGAAAACTTGAGAGTAGTATAGACACTACTAGAGTTAGTTAGAAGTTTGGCCATAGTGTTTAACCCTAGTATTGAGGGACCAATAAAATCCAAGGTTGAATAATTAGGACTAACCTAGCTTTTCATGGTGAGATAGTACTAGATATACCTCATAGGCCAATCACATTACTTGATGATTACTTTCCGTAATTAAGTATATCATAGGCGATATATTTGTGTAAACTTTGAGGATTGAATAACATGATTAAATAATTTGAGGAATAGTTTCCTTAGATGTATAGCCTATTTTGATAGATAGGTAAATTCTAAGTTGGGTAAAAATTATATTATTAAACTTGAGGAGAATTCTTTTAGATTGTGATCAAGTAAGATTAGATAGAGAGACCCTACCCTAATTTAATTTCGAAGACGAAATTTTTATAAGTTGGGTAGAATGTAAGACTCCTAATTTTATAAAACCGTATTAATTATTTAATTATAGTAGTTATGAGCTAAATAGAGGGAATAAATTTTTATTTAATTTTTATTTGAGGTGTTTGTGCATCTAGGGGATTTATGGAGCCATTATAAATTTTTTCTAATTTATTTTATGTAGGAAACCCTTTGGACAGTTGTTAGCTTAATGGGTGCACCAATATAACTTTGAGAAATTTCTATGTATAGATATGTATATCCCTAATTTTATAAAACAGTATTAATTATTTAATTATAGTAGTTATGAGCTAAATAGAGGGAATATATTTTTATTTAATTTTTATTTGTTTGTGCATCTAGGGAATTTATGGAGCCATTATAAATTTTTCCTAATTTATTTCATGTAGGAAACCCTTTGGACAGTTGCTAGCTTAATGGGTGCACCAATATAACTTTGAGAATTTTCTATGTATAGATATGTATATATATATATATATATATATATATATATATATATATATATATATATATATATATATATATATATATATATATATATATAATTTCTATTGGATCTCTACCCGAAACCCAAACCCCTTAGCCTACCCTACCCGCTTGAACCCGGACCCGTTAAGGGAAGAAATATCAACAGCTGCAGTAGCAAAATGTCACGCCCAAGTCCCAAATGACGAGGGACAGGGCACGTGGCAATGGCCAGCAGCACGCACCGATGGACAACCCAATTTAATGGATCCATCAGGCATGCTTAAGCTGTAGTCTAACAGGAATTAGGGCAATTGTTACAAGTCACGGGTTATTCTATTCTCATCCACAACAGAGAATCACAGATTAAAAGACAGAGTAATGCAAATAGAAATAACTGTCAAATCTCAATAAATTCCTCGGAAAATAATCCGAGAATATGTCTGGTACAACAATGCAAATAGACAGAAAATAATCAACTGGAAATATAAATAACTGACTACATACGGCCAATGCTCAGGAGAAGTCCTCTGGTACGATCTCGGCCTCAGGCCCTGGTACAGCTCCTGGAAGTGCTCCTGTACGGGGTATCTCTGGATGGATCTCCTCGGCTATACCTGGGGACATAGTCCATTCCAGGCCCTCAGGGGACATAGCAAGGTACAGATAATACAAGCCAAAACATAAGCAATGCAGAAACAAATAAGCAATAGGGTAAACTATATAACCAGCTAGGTGATAAATGCAAGTTGAGAGCATCACTAGAACTCAGGCTGAAGCTGCTACAAGCTCTGTGTCGGGTAGCCGGTAGCAGTGATATCATGTAGTTGTCGAGCTCAATGGGAGACTACGACGCCGGCATAATATAAAATCAACCTGTAGCCTGTGTGTCTCTCCCCACCCCATGTAATCATGCATTTCATGACCATAACGTCTCATGTCCATGTCAGCGGGATTATAGCTAATGCAACAAGTCATAAAGTATCTAGGAACATATGTCAATGTCAAGTCCTGTATCTTATACAGAATCACCATGAATGTCTCAGGAAGACTCTGTCTCATGAATAGTGTCAAGTGTCCTGGGTTCTGGAGTACTTGATAAGACAAGTGCGAGAATTATCGGGTCTCGATATCCATCTCTATGTGACGTTACACAACTCCGCGTACGGAGTTGGCACCCGACTGGTAATCGGACGCTAAGTACGCCACTCGGTCCTGGGTTTTAACAGTTAAACAGGTTTATATGCATTTAAACAAGAATTCAGGCAAGTTCTATAACAAGAATTACTACAATTTGGCAAGCTTTACTTGCCCACTGATGGATAAACAAGTCAAGGAAAATAAGTAGCAAGCTGCAAGGTTTGGCAAGGTACACTTGCCTGTGGTTCCGACTCTGATTTCGGCTCTGACTTCAGTTGGATTTGCAGGCGGTACTCCGGTTGCTGAAACAAACATCACCATCAGATCCAAAAAATATCAATCAGCTAGAAACGCCTGTCCTTGAGTTCAATTTGGAGACAAGGACAAAAACGGCAGTTTCGGGTCAAAACGGGGTCCCCATGTGGGCCCGCTTTGCACCGAAAAATGCGTCAGGGTCAAAGGTCTCCAAATTCACCAAACTTAGTGTCAACAGGTCAGGAACGATGATACGAACCCAACGGAACTTTCAGAATTTAATTCCGATGAGCCGATCACAAAATCGCCCGCCGAGTGGGGCCTGTGGGGCCCACGACACGCGATTTCGTCAACGTTCTCAGAATCGAACCAAACTTGACCCACAGGACCAGCGTATTGCTACGAGTCCGATGGCGCAAGTTTCGTCTCGATCTGACGTGTGTACACAAAGTTAGGGCGCGTTCCAGAAAGTACGGATACATGGCGATGTCCGCGGATACGCGTTGATCCCGGTGTGCACGCACACCCGAATCGACTTCTGCGAAATCCCACACGTCTGTATCGACGATGCGTACGTATCTGTGAAGACCGCGCGCGATCAAGTCGTCCCGTTTGGCGGGGCGTACTCAGTTCCGGGGTGAAACAGGGTCTGGTTTTTTCTGTTTTTGGATCGCCGTGTGCGATCACCACAGGACGCGATGCCCCGAACGGTTTATCCGGGCACCGAGAGGGTCATACAGGCTTCATAACGCAATTTGCGGAATCGAAAACAGAGCTACGAACAAAAAGTTACAAGTACCTGAAGGGGTCCCGAAAACCGAGGTTGAATCGTGTCCGACACGTGTCCGACACGTGTCGGATTCGAGAATCGAATCTAGGGTTAGGGTTAGGGCTTTCTCGCCGGAGACGGCGGCGCTGAGGCGGGGATCGGCCGGCCGGGGGCAGCGCGACGAGGCGGCGGCCGGGGCTTGCAACGGCGCTGGAGGCCGGAGGCGGCCGGAGCAGCGGGCGGAGGGGCTGCGGGCTGCTGCTGCTGCTGGAGGTGGAGGGAGGAGGAAGTCGGCGGAGAGGGAGGCGGCTGGGCACGGCGGCGAGGCGGCGAGGTGGTGGTCGGGGTGGAGCGGCGCCGGCTGAGCGGGTGGTGGCGGTGGCGGTTCGTGGAGCTGGAGACGGCGGGGGGGATTTAAATAGGGGGAGGAGCGAGGCGAGAGGGCCGAGGGAGGCGGGGTTCGGCCGAGCGGGCGGGGGCGCGTGGCCGCGGCGGACTCGGCGGGCGGACGCGGGCGGCGGCTCCGGACGCGGGGGAAAGAGAGCGGGTCGCGCGGGGGTGAGAGGGGGGGAAACGGGTCGCGGGTTCGGTTGGGCGGACCCGACCCGACCCAATAGCTATACGGGTTGGGTCGGCTGGGCCGGTTGGGCCGGGCTCGGGCTGGGCTCTGGATTTAAAATAAATAACCCAATAAATAAATAATTAATTAATAATAATTAAATAATTAAATAATAATAGTTTTTAGGTGATTAAAAATAGGTCCGGGGCCCAATAAATTCCAGAAAAATTACCCTAAGTCCAGTTTTTCATTTTACATCCAAAAATATTATTTCCATAATATTTTAACATTATTTATTATCATTTAAAAATTATTTAAATATTAAAATCCTGTTTTTAAATTACAGAAAAATCCCAGAAAATTCCAGAAAATTGTGAAAAATCCAAATTTGAAAATCTTGAAAAATCAGGAGGTTTACACAAAAACCAACTTTGCTTTTCCCTTCTCCGCGCGTGTGAGCCTTCTCATTCCACCACTTCTTAACTCTAGTATTACTAAACTCTCCTCAACCAAAACCCAAAAACAAAGAAAGAAAGAAAGAAAGAAACAGCAGCAGCAGTGGCTTTTGAGACCACTAAAAATTACCCCACCGCCTCTTATTCTCTATATATATTACAACTCTCCCAAACCATAATCCCACTTCTTACACTTAACTTAAAACAATATTGGACGCTTGCACTCTACAGAACTCTTGCTCGGCAAGTATACCTTGTCATTGTACTATTATTTACATTCCATATAATGTCTGCATAGTTTATTTCTGCTTATTTAGTTCATTTATTTCTATATAAATTGTGCGTCCAAGGAAACTCGGGTGCAACGACGATGTCGTCGTATCATATTTTATTTATATTTTTGGACCTACTTTTATGAGACCACCCCAGTATTATGGAGCATCATTAGATTCATTGGTCGTGACACAGTTGTTACACGAGTTGTGAGTCTCATATAGATCACGGACTGCGTGACAGGTCTGGCCTCCTGTACGTATTGGTCGTGCGTTAGGGATGACTGCTGATAGAAACTTTGTATGCTAGTAGACCTGACAATTATTTAGTGGTTTTATCGTGTCATGGATGTGGCATATTTAGAGCATGGAGTGGGAAGAACAACAAGGCGTTTGGGTTCCTTTGCACTTTTCTCCTGTACGCCCGGATTCTCCGCCGGAGAAACGGGTGATGATGACCACTATATATTACAATTGGCGGCCTCCGCCGTTCAAAAGACGACATGCTTTGAGGCCCCTGATTCTCCGAGAGAGTCACGCCAATCCCATTTTTAGCCAGATAGCCCACTTGTTCTCAAACTGCATTCACTTAGACGGTTAGGCGACCCATATATTGGATATTTATATTTCAGTACTTTATTGGCATGTTATTATGTATCTTGTTACGTCCCTCTGAGGACCTGATCCCTTTCTAGATATGGACGAGCATGAGTATCCACAGGAGTACGGACCTGGACCTGACTCTACGTACCTGACTGAGGAGGTCTTATCCTCAGAGTATCTGTGATTTATTGCCACTATTTAGAGATTTTGTTGCTACTTCAGTATAGTCGTTTTGTAGTGGATTTATTTCCACACGACTATCAGACCTGATACTCATCTTGGATATTCAGTTATTATTCAGCTCTTTATTCCTACTGATTATTTGTGCTGTGGATGAGATATAGATTCTGTGTGACTTGTTGTGACAGTATATTACCACTGGTGGATTGAATATTCATAAACAGCGTACGTGTGTATACGGTTTCCATATATTAAAGTTCGTATACATACGGCTGGGAGTGTTACGTATTCCTAGTCCTACGTATTTTGGGACTGGGACGTGACACATATCAAGCATTAAGTTGGGTTGTAGATTGCAGAAGTAACAGTAGCAATAACAGGCTAAGTAGCAAGTCTAATATCAAGGAATAACATTAGAAGCAGTAAGTAACATCAAGCTGCCAAGCTCCCAAAATATTACAAATACCCCATGAAACATCAAGTCTAGGTTAATAGCAGCAATAAATATAAAAGCAAGTCTAGCACAGAGAGTCTTTCAAAACTATTACAAATATTTTGTCTCCAACTAAAAGAGTGTGTTCCCAAAATATTAACAGCAGTTATTAATCAACCATCGCTTGTTGACGTTGATATTGATTCCACGGTTATCTTACCCAAATCTAAATGAAGAAGTTAAAAAAATGAAGAAGTTAAAACACACAATAAAAGATACAAAAATAATATAACAAATAAGAAAATAAAAATTACCTATCTCAACTTTATACACGTCTTCAAACTCTTCTTCAACAATAGATACTATAGGTCGATCGGAAGGCCTCCGTAACCAAACTTGACAACAAATAAGAGCTTGAAAAATTTTTGGAGTCAAGGAGCTCCTATATGAATCAAGCACACGGCCACCCATACTAAAAGCAGATTCGGACGCCACGGTGGATATGGGAACGGCCAACACATCCCGAGCCATCTTTGAAAGGATCGAAAAACGAGGAGAATTAAGCTTCCACCATCCCAAAATATTAAACTCATCACTCTCATCATCATCATCTACGATGCTCTCCTCTAGATATCGATCAAACTCCGATTTAGTATCACCACCACCCAATTCCTTCTTATGTTTCTTGAATTGAGCTTTCATAAACTTCTTCAATTGTAAGTTGTGCACCGGTTGATTTGCACTAGAAGGTTCAACTCTTTCACTATTAGTAGTAGTACCACCACTTTGATGAGAGCTTATATTTTTGTACTCATTGAACATGGAGTACGCAACACTTTTCACTTTTTTTTTCATGGAATCGCTCTTCTCCAGACCGTAGAGATGATCAAGAGCATATTCCACGTATTCTAACTTATGTCGAGGATCAAGAATTGGTGCAATAAATATCACCATATTCATTTTCTCAATGTCCCCCCAATACTTTTGATATATTTCTCTTATTTTGTCGGCCATGAGAGACAAGTCAAAGTCATCACTCTCCTTTGAAGAGCGCAAAAGAATATCAATGGATGCAATTTCGTCAAAGAAATACATATAAGGATCCCGAGATACGGGAAGTAAGTTCATAAAAGTGTTCTAAGAAAGTGCACAATCTTCTTGCATTAGCCCAATCCTCCTCGGTTGGAAACCCATAATTCTCTGCTAGTTCTAGTTTGAACCATGGATCTTGTTCGGTGAATCTCTCAAAGGCACTTTCAAACTTTTGCGCCGTGTCCAACATAAAAAATGTAGAGTTCCAACGGGTGCTCACATGAAGACACAATATTTGTTTGCTTTGTATCTTTTCAGCTTTAACACACTCCTTGAACTTTTAAAATCGACTAGGAGAATGTCGCACATATCTCACCGCATTTCGAACACGAGCAATCGATGGAGACATCAATTTTTAAGCCGTCAACCACAACAAGATTAATGATATGTGCAATGCATCGCATGTGTAAATATTTGTATTGTAGAATGCTATTTCCCCAATTATGAATGTTTTTGCTTAAATAAGAAATAGCCACATCATTGGAACTCGCATTGTCTACCGTGATAGTGAATACTCTATCAATACCCCACTCTAGCAAGCACTTCTCTACGGCTTTTCCGATGGCCTCGCCTTTATGACTTGAAATTGGACAAAAGTTTATAATTTTTTTCTTCAACTCCCAATCATCGTTTATGTAATGTGTCGTAAGACACATATAATTATTTTTTTGTAACGATGTCCAAGTATCCGTAGTAAGACAAATCATTTGCTTGGACTCTTTCAAATATGTTTTGAACTTACTCTTTTCAATAGAGTAAATATCATAAGAATCCCGAGCCATGGTCCATCTTGACGGAATACGAAAGCTAGGACACACCACATTCATAAAGTGTTTAAATCCCTCACACTCTATAAATCAAAACGGAAGCTCATCAACGATAATCATGTGTCAAGGCCTTTCTCACCTTGCCATGATTAAATTTCCAACTAGTTAGTATTTGCTTGCCCTTTACAATTGATTACAAGTTGAGTATTGTTTGACTAGGTTCATGATTCTTTGGATTCAATGGACATGCATTCCGGTGGGTTTTGTAAACCCCCTGATTTTTCAAGAATTTTTAATTTGGATTTTTCACAATTTTCTGGAATTTTCTGAGAATTTTCTGTAATTAAAATCAGGATTTTAATTATTAAATGATTTTTAATTGATAATAAATAATATTAAAATATTACGAAAATAATATTTTTGGGTGTAAAATGAAAAACTGGATTTAGGGTAATTTTCTGAAAATTTATTGGGCCCCGGACCTATTTTTAATCACCTCAAACTATTTTTATTATTATTTACCTAATTATTATTATTATTTTTAATTAATTAAAAATAAATCCGGCCCAGCCCAACCAAACCCAGCCCAAACCCATCCGCTGCGGGTCGGATCCGGGCCAACCCGCGACCCGAACCCGCAGTCCAAAACCCGTTCAGCTAACGGGTCGGGTCCACCCGAACCCGACCCGCTAACCCACAGACCCGTTCCCAGCTTTCCTCCCCCACGATCCCGCTTTGACCGATTCCCCCGCCGCCGGCCACGTCGCCGCACCCTCGTCGCCCCCTCCGGCCCACGCCCCCACGACCCCGGCCACCTGGCCGCCTCACCCGGCCACCCCCCAACTCACCTCCCCTATATAATCTCTCTCTCCTCCCTCATCTCCACCCGAAGCCCCTAACCCTAGGCCTCCGCCACCGCGTACCTCGCCGGACGCCGCCTCGCCCGGCCCAGCCCCGCCCAGCCGCACTGCCCTCTCCTCCTTCCTCCTCCTTCCTCCCCTCCTCTTCTCCGGCCAGCGGCAGCAGCAGCAGCCGAGTCCAACGCCCCGCCGCGAGCCGCCGTCCGGCCTCCTCGCCGCGCCGCGCTGCCCCGCCCTAGCCCGACCAGCCTCCCCCGCCGCAAAGCCGCCCCGTGCCGCCGTCTCCGGCCGCCTAAGTACCCCTGAACCCTAACCCTAGGCGTGTTGGACAAAGTGTCCAGGACACAGGACACGAGAAACCCTAGTTTCCCGAAGCCCAGTTCAGGTACTCGTATCTTCCTCCTCGTAGCTCTGATTTTGATTCCGTAAATTGCATCGTGTAGCCTGCATGACCCCCTAGGTGTCCGTGCAAACCGCTCGGTGCATCGCGTCCTGTGGCGATCGCGAACCGCGATCCAAAAACAGAAAAAATAATGCCCTGATTCACCCCGAAACTGGGTACGCCCCGCCAAACGGGACGACCTGGTCGCGTGCGGTCTTCACAGATACGTGCGCGTCATTGATACGGACGTGTGGGATTTCGCAGAAGCTGATTCGGATGTGCGTGCACACCGGAATCAACGCGTATCCGCGGACACCGTCCCGTATCCGTCCTTTCTGGAACGCGTCCTAACTTTGTGTACACACGTCAAATCGAAACGAAACTTACGCCATCGGACTCGTAGCAATACGCTGGTCCTGTGACCCAAGTTTGGTTCGATTCTGAGAACGTTGACAAAATCGCGTGTTGTGGGCCCTACAGGCCCCGCTCGACGGACGATTTTGTGATCGGCTCATCGGAATCCAATTCTGGAAGTTCCGTTGGGTTCGTATCATCGTTTCTGACCTGTTGACACTAAGTTTGGTGAATTTGGAGACCTTTGACCCTGACACGCTTTTCGGTGCAAAGCGGCCCACATGTGGACCCCGTTTTGAACCGAAATTATCATTTTTGTCCTTGTCTCCAAACTGGACTCAAGGACAGGCATTTCTAGCTGGTTGATATTTTCTGGATCTGATGGTGATGTTTATTTCAGCAACCGGAGTACCTCCTGCAATTCCAGCTGAAGTCAGAGCCGCAATTGGAACCAGAACCACAGGCAAGTGTACCTTGCCAAACCCTGCAGCTTGCTATTTATTTTCTTGGCTTAATTTTGCATCAGTGGGCAAGTATAGCTTGTCAACTCGCAGTAATTCATGTTATAGTATTTTACTTGAATTCTTGTAGATTCATATATAAACTTGTTTAACTGTTCAACCCAGGACCGAGTGGCTTTACTTAGCGTCCGATTACTAGTCGGGTGCCAACCCCGTACGCGGAGTTGTGTAACGTCACATAGACATGGATACCGCGACCCGATATTTCTCGTACTTGTCTTATCAAGTACATCATAACCCAGGACACCTGACACTATTCATGAGACAGAGTCTTCCTGAGACATTCATGGTGATTCTGTATAGGATACAAGACTTGACAGAGATTATATTTATATATACTATATGACTTGTTGCATTAGCTATGATCCCGCTTGACATGGACATGAGACGTTATGGTCATGATACGCGTGATTACATTGGGTGGGAAGAGTCACACAGACTACAGGTTGATTTTTATATATTATGCCGGCGTCTTAGTCTCACTACGAGATAGACAACCACATGATATCACTGCTACCGGCTCCCCGACACAGAGCTTGAAGTAGTTTCAGCCTGAGTTCTAGTGCTGCTCTTATCTTGCATTTCACTTAGATGGTTACATAGTTTACCCTATTGTTTATTTATTGCTGCACTGCATTTATTTTGGCATTAGCTTTCTTGTACCTTGCTATGTCCCCTGAGGACATGGATCCGGACTATGTCCCCAGGTATAGCCGAAGAGATCCATCCAGAGATACACCGTACAGGAGCACTTCCAGGAGCTGTACCCGGACCTGAGGACGAGCTCGCACCAGAGGACTTCTCCTGAGCAGTGGCTGTATATAGTCAGTTATTTCTGTTTCTATTTCCAGTTCCTTTATTTCCTGTCTATTTGCTTTGATGTATCAGACTTATTCTCGGATTGTTCACCGAGACACTTTTATTGAGATTTGATAGTTATTTCTATTTGCATTACTCTGGCATTTAATCTGTGATTATCTGTTGTGGATGAGATTAGAATAACCTGGGACTTGTAATAATTGTTCTATTTCCTGTTAGACTACAGCTTAAGCATGCCCTAATGGATCCATTAAATTGGGTTGTCCATCGGTGCGTGCTGCTGGCCATTGTCACGTGTCCAGTCCCTCGATATTTTGGGACTGGGGCGTGACATGGTTTTCACACTAGTAGTCTCATTTAGCTTACTATGGCAATGGTATTCTTTTCCTCAATGGTTGCAACTTGCTTTTGGACGACCATTCGGATCAAGAAATTTCTTAAAATATTTTCAATGCAGAGCTCTTTCCTTCGAAGGCTTTCTTGAAACCCGAAGCTCAACATTTGGATTAGATATAGGCTCATTTGTGGCTTGAGAACTAGTTGGTGGTTGAAGATCACCTTGTTGCGACATCTAAAAGCACAAATTTGTACTTTGAAAATATAAAATATAAATAACAAATTTCAGTCCAAAAATTAAGAAATACGCACATTGCATGAATATGAAGTTGTTGCCATTAATTGGTTTGGTGCTACACCTATTAAACATCACACAATTATATGAGTACCTATGCCTATGCTACCTAACCCTTACCCAATCCCAACCTACATAAATAGCCCTTATTATATGTGCAGAATGTCCAGTGCAGACACTGCAGAGTCATTGTGCCAAGGTGCAGTGTCTTAGTCACTAGTCAGTGTGCCAAAATGCAAAATCAGAGTGCAGATAGTCCCATTACAGAGTGCAACACAAATATATGAGATTCCGTTATAATACTGAATTCCAAGAGTGCAACATAATTCACCTATGAAACCCAGATATATGAGATTGCCCAAAATTGAACTATGAAACAACAAATAATATGAAAATGAATGGTACAAATAAAAATCTTTTTTGAACTATAAATTGCCCAAAATTTATTACAATAGTACAATTCAGAAAATACCAAAGTGCATAAATGTTTAGCCACAATTCAAAACAACAGAGATTAGTGGAAGCACAAAGTAAGTAGCATCAGAATCTAAGCCATGAATGAGAAAATCATTGAATCCCTGTGTTTCTGTAGTAAACTTTGAAAAATACAAATATGTCACTCTACCATGCATTAGTCTTTTTAATAATCAGGATTCATAATGTAAGAAACAAAAAACAGAACACATCCAAAGTTAAACATCAATTGTGAAACAGAGGATTGAACACATTCAAAGTTAAATATCAAAATATAATTTTTTATTTTTTTATTTTATTGAATTCCTGGTTTTCTATAATATGTGAAATATGCATATAAAAGTTCCAAACATTTAACAAGAATTCTTCATTCTCTATAATGATGTATGAAAAAATTGACAAATATGAAGAAAAAAATTAACTACTATATAATCATTAAAAATTGTATCTAAATTACCCACAAATAAGAAAAAAATAGCTACTATACATGAAAAATTAGCAATTCCTACCAGAAGTTAACTATGAAAAAAAAACTTATTTACATACCTACAACCAATTAATATATAATCATAAATGCAAGAACATGTATAGCTCTTGCTCTGTCATGAATCTATTGTGTATAATATAACATATATATTAGTATTTTTGACTCAGCTGACCAAGGTACCCCATAAAATTTAGGGGCCTTTTTTTTATTATAAATTGTTCCTATGTTATGGTTGCTGTTATTTTTTTAGAGGTTAATGGTGGGTCAAAGTTATGAATAGATCCTCCCATGAGTCTACCACATGCATGTAAAAACGTATAGAATTAGAAAAAATACTCAAAGAAATCCTCTAGATAAAAAAAAGTGATAAATAACATATGTACTGCTATATTCCAACCATATTATTTTTTGGCTTTAAAGCAAAACTATTCCAACCATATATTCCAACCTACTCATGAATATATATACTAGCAAGTAGCAACTCATGAGCAAGCTATAAGCAATTTTTTTGGAAATCCTGCATTTTTTTTTTGCAGAAAACAATTATCATAAGCATAACCATTTTTTTGGCAGCAAACATAAGCATTTTTTTTTCCAGCGCCCTGCTTATGCAATGATGCAAAATACATATTCAAGAAGGAGACATCAAGAGAAAGGGACCAAGGTACGTGGTTACTTACAGTGAATGAGTAGTGAGTACTGTGAGCGAGAACAAGAACAATGTTGCTTCGAGCCTTCGAGTTCCATCATTCATGCAAGAAAATAACAAATTAAGTCAAATCTGAGTCTTGAAGTCGAGATCGAGACTCAGATCTGAGAGAGAGGGAGGGAGAGAGACTTACTAAGTCTTGTAGGAAAAATTGAGATCCTCAGATGAGTTAGATCTGAGTCTTAGAGCCGAGATCAAGATCGAGCTACTCAGATCTGAGAGATGGAGAGATGGAGAGAGAAGCCCGGAACCATTAGATCTTAGAGATGGAGAGACGGAGACAGAGAGAGAAGCCAAATATTAGAGTTAAGATCACCTTCGGCTTCGCAGACTCGCAGAGATTCGAGAGAATAGGGTTAGGGTTTTCAGGGAAAGAGAGCAGAGGCAAATAGCGGCGGGGAGAGAGCAGAGAATAGGATTAGGTATTTTCTCTCTCCCCAAACAAAAAATTAATATATATATATATATATATATATATATATATATATATATATATATAGGGTTGGGTTAAAAGAGTAATTTAACATTTTGATTTTCGGTTCAGTTTTGAAACTGTTGTCCAAACCCGATAATCGAACCGAAACCCGATTATTAGTGGATCCAGAACCGAACTACGACCCGCTAATTTAAAAATCGAACCAAATTTGCATTTCGGTTCGGTTCGGTTCAGTCAGTTTTCGGTTTAAAATTCGAAATCTGCTCACCCCTGTGCACATGCACAAAAAAGTGCGACCCATTCCACTTCCAAATATCAAACAATAATGCTAAGTTTACTACCAAATGCTTACAACCTTTTTACAACCCTCTCTCCCCCCTGCTATGTGGGCCACACCCGGCCCTACCTCTCCCTCCAATGAACGGCTGCCACGTGGCGGCCACCTGGACTGCCACCGGGTCCCACCTCTCCCCCCTCCTCCAACGGGCGGCCGCCACGTGGCGGTTGTAAGAGGGTTCTAGGCCAATATCAAAACAAATTCGGACGTGTTTGGTTGCAATGAAGTGGAAGTGTACATTTTGTACTTGTATCACTTTTATTGTTTGGTTACAAAAAAAAAAGGTGAGACTTTTGTAATTATCAATAGTTCAAAAAATAAATATAACCAAACAAAAGTTCACTTCATAATTTTTTTTTTAAAGTGGAATTTTGTAAAGTCACTTTTCTTTTCTTTTACTTTACCCCACGTAGTTGCAGCCAAATACACTTTATTTTATTTGGTTGGGATAAAACTAAAAACTCAAAAAGATAAATTTTGGAATACACCACTTCCTGTCACACCCCATTCCAGATTTAGTATTTCTTGAATTTCTAGAATTTAATTTTTTCTGATAATGTATTCCTGCTGTATTTCTCATGTTGGTTCATGTCATTTTTTTATTATTTTTTTCTGTTATTGAGAGAGACTACCCGAGACTAGTATAATACCCATTGGCATTGCCATAGACCCGGTTTAGAACCCGCATGTAGAATGGACACTTGATTCAATTCATTTTGGGTGAACCCATGACTAAACCATCTCCCTCTCCTCTTATTATATATATGAGTTTTTCTCTCTCCTCTCTTTCTTCTTCTTCATTTTTATTTCCTTCTTCCTCCTATCCTTCAAGCCCCCTCTAGCCAAATCCTAGCCCTAGGGAGAAGTTGTTGTGACATGGACCGTGAGAGGTAGAGGCTCGGAGCCACCCAAGGCAAGTACATCTTGCTCAATGGTGAAGTCATAAATTTTTGGATTTTTATATATATGTTGTTTTAAAAATATTTTTGATGGAAAATATTCTCCTTGAGTTGTTGATCATATTTAGTTCTTGGAGTTTTGGATTTTGTTGTATATATTTTTTTAGATCTGAGTTTCAAGTTTAGGATTTTTATGTGTTTCATGAGTTTTTCTTGATTTTGATATATTAATATTTTCGAAAACTAGTGGTTCCTTATGTTAGAGCATTTTATTTCGTTCAATTTGGCTTTTATTTCACTTGATTTGGGGTTAAAATGGAATTTTTATGAAGATTTTTTTTTGGAGCTTTCGACCATAGCTGAACCTGCTGTTGGAGAAGACAAAGTCTTCATGCGGCCAGTGA
Organism: Iris macrosiphon; assembly: GCA_036927795.1. Classification (NCBI taxonomy): domain Eukaryota; kingdom Viridiplantae; phylum Streptophyta; class Magnoliopsida; order Asparagales; family Iridaceae; genus Iris; species Iris macrosiphon. Next base: position 308,860,776 of record JAYESA010000004.1, on the reverse strand, counting down.
GCTATGCGGTTGAGAGTGCTATGCGGCCCGAGAGGATTATGCGGCCTGAACTCTTGCCACATACTGACAGCATGTGTCCATCTTGTTGGACGTATGACTGCTTATTTACACAAGTGTCCTTGAACACCTTGTGCTTTCACTCGCTGAACGAATAAAAAATTCGCTAAGTCCAAGAGGGGCGTCCATGCGGCCAGTGAGTCCATGCGTGTAACCACCACATTTCTATAGCAAGGATATTTCTATCATTTGATCATTATTTGAATATTAGAATATTATATATATATATATATATATATATATATATATATATATATATATATATATATATATATATATATATATATATTAATTATATGACTATTGGGTTAGCTAATGAGTTTAGACTAGTTGGGTTGAGTCTATTTGAGTCATTAGTTGTTCATGACTAGATTAGGTCCATTAAACCCAATTTGGACTCAAGAATAGAATATTTCTTCCTAAGAATTATAAGATTCTATTCATGAAAGAATGATATGGAGTTTTGAGTCAAATCAAACCATCATGACACAAACCTAACCCTAACCCTAAGGGAAGTCTATATAAACATCTTTATTCATGAATGACCTCAATTTATTTTCATTTAGTTCATCCCTAAAACTTGAGAGCAAACCCTAATTTCTCCACTCCAAACCTCACCCCTCTTATTCTCATTTTCCAAGGAGGCTAAGGAGCTTGTCATTGCTAGATGAAGCTTGAAGAGGAGTCCTAGTGTTGAGGATCATGTCCACTTCGTCTTCCTTGTGTCCAAATTCGAAGTTCTTCAAGGATGTCACTCAAAACCTAGATAATTCTCTATTTTTCAGTCTATTTATGGTTAAGAACACCCATTGGACCTATATGAACCCTCTCATAGGTGGAATTGACTCTATATGGCTAGATCTAGGTGTTAGAAGCTTTCATTTTGCTAGATCTAGGTTTTTCTCTTGAGGAACATTTAGTTTCGTGTCCATTTGGAGAAAACTCTGAATTTGCACACCAAGTGTTTGGTGGAATGTCAATGAGTAGTGTGTATGAGTAATCTCCATGTTCAGGTGCACCAGGTGCTTGAGGTAGGGTGCATGTGCAGGAAGGTGACTTGAGCAGAACAGACATGGAGTGCCGATGCTTAGGCCAGGGTGTTGGCAACTGCAGGGTCTTCTCAAGACTGCAGTTGCAGTGGGGGTAAAGTGCAGGCCAGGGAGCCTGGAAGGGGGGGGGGGGGAGAAGTGTATATTTCAGATGGTTGCAGTTGTATGGGTGTAAGGGAGTTAACTGCAGATGAGTGATGCAGTTCTGTACTGCAAGGATATAGTAGTACTGCAGTGTTTAGGAGCTTGGGTAGTAGATTAGGATTTTTGGTGTCCAAGATACCAGGGTGTGTAGGTGTACCTGGGAGCAATGTTTCCAATTTGGACTGCAGAGCATGGGGGCTCGAGTGCAGGATAGTGGGGAGTGTAGGTGATGCAAGAGTTCAGTCAAGACAGTGAGAGGGGAGTGAGATTTTGTGCCCATGTTCTTTGAGTGTATGCAGGCTTATTGAGCTCTTAGGTTCGGGTATTGACTTGGAGGAGGAAATGTGGTATATGCAGGTGCACATGTGTTCAGGTATTTGTAGGGGAACACTGTGTATAGTTGGTGGTGTTCAGATATTAATGTTTGGTTTAGGGGCAGCAGTACCTGTGTTGATTGGGAAAATCTGCAGTTCATTTCAGACAGTGGAGTGGTTGTGTGGGAAAGGCCTTGGCGCATGGGAAGGAAGTTAAGTATTCCAGTGTATCATGAGGACTGATACACTGGTAGCAATCTGGGAGAGTTGTGAGTGCAGTGGGTTCAAGCCCAGGCCTAAACTTGAGTATGAGGAAACTGATACCTGATATCAGTTGTATCTAGAGTATCAGTAATGTGAGGGTGTGTTTATGGACCAGTGAGGGTTCAAGTCATAGAGTGGGTGTGTATTATAGTGTGCAAGTGTGAGGGGGTACACTAAAGTGGTATTGGTGTTGGGTGTCATCTTAGGTCAGGTTAGATGTGTGGTATCAGAAAGCTTGGAAAAAAACCTGTTGTTGAGCACCAACTGGAGGAGTATATAGTATAGGTATTGGTGTTAGAGTATGAGTGAGAGTTGAGGGTCTGGTATCAATGAGGGTCTAAGTGCCTAGAAATTGTGCTGTGAGTAAGGGGAGGATCGAGTGTGTATATACAGTGTGTCTGTGGCAAGCTAGGTGCACTTGTGTGTGTGTGTGTGTGTGTGGAGGTATTAGTGAGGAGTCAAGTTTTTGTATTTTTCATCATACAGTTTCCACACATATTCTTGAGTGTTTTAAACTAGCTAAGTATTAGTTGTAATCACAATTGGTATTATGGTATTAGTACACTTATAATTTAGGTTGGTTTGAACTAGTGAAGTGCATAGAGGAACTGGAAGAGTAGAAGCAATTAGAGCAAGCAGCAGGTGGTCAGATTCCAGTGTATAGGTGATGGAACTATAACAACATCAATAAGAATAGGAAGTGGCAGTAGCAACACAAAAGAAGTTGGCAAAATCTGAGTGTGTATAGTGTAATTATTTGTGTGTATCATATAATTGGTGATGTATCCAAGTGGTACCATGGGATGGAGAGTTTTGGGTGTTCTGTTCATTGATTTCAAGGGGGTAGCAGTTGCACACAGATGTGCAAGCTCGGGTATGTAGCAGACATGTGGAAACATCATGCATATTGCAGTGGATAGTAGGAAGGGTAACAACACTAGGAGTGATCAATATTAGGGTGTTGCTCGAGTGCCTGAGTGAAGACTATGTGTGAGTGTAGGTGTGCTGGTATGTGACAATGAGTGTGGGTCAAAGCAGTGTATCATGTGAGTGTGTGGGTTTTGATGCTCAGGTTTATAGGATGTAGACTATGAGTATATTAGTGTAAAGTATTACTTAAGTATATACAGGTAATGTGTATGTTAGATAAGGTATCAAGTCATTGTTGAGATAATAGCAGTATTAGCTAAGATACTTAAGTTATGGATAACTATGAATCTATAGCTTATCTATAAATATAGTATGCTAGTATGAGAAGTGAGTTGGTATTGAGATTACCTTGGTACCATACCCACTTGATGTGGTTTCATGGTACATATACAATGGGTTGGTGAGATAATAGGTAGATGTGATACAAGGGTATTATAGGATATTGTTAAATAGTTAGGGTACTAATATTAGTGTATATATATATAGAGTTAGTACCTAGTATTGATTAATATACTTTAGTATGACATAGTTTGATTAATATGACCTAGTCTTGACCTAGAAAATCATATTTTAGCTTGTTTAGGCATGTTTATTACTTCAATACACCAATGACATGGAATTTCATATTTAGGTCTCTGAGGCACCGATAAAGACACAGTTTGACATTCATTGTTCTAGACCACAGGCGAGTACATTCTCTGATAGTTTCCATTATTTGATATCTACTATGATTCTGGTTTATATCATTGTTTTACCTGATTTCTCGATACTATGGATACACGAATTAGTATTATATGGATTCACTCTCTTGCGACACTTGCATCATACTTGTCTGGCCTCTGCTTCAGGGCTCTTTACTGACATCACATCAGGACTCACTTACTGGCATCACTTACTTTATCTGGCTGGCCCCGTACTTGATTTGCGTGTCAAGACTTGGATTCATTTATACTAGTCTGGCGGAAAAATATCTTAATAGACATGTAAATATTCTCAAAATCTGGAATCACCCATTACTAGTCTAATCTGGAATGATAGAAATCGCACACCTCACGTGCGATGAGCCGTATTACCCTTAGCCGTTTACATGTCGAAAGTGGAATTTCAAACACACTAGTTTAGTTACATTCTTGCTGGCTTCACATGATACTCGCTGGACATGCATCATATTTATCTAGTTCAGTTCTCATTTATTTATAGTCTTTATTTACCATACTTTCTTGATTCACCATGCATATCTTGTCTTGCTTCTTAAAATTAAATGTGATTGTATTTATTCTCTGACTCTTTTACTTTCCTTGCTCATCATGTATTACTTTCTATAACTGTTTTATAATCTTTGTCAATTAATTGGAACTGCTATTGGGTTGTACTCCGCTCCAATTCTGACTGAATATATTTTTCAGATAATTGGTTAGAGGAGATGTGTCCCACCTTTTACGGACCACAAGATGGCGAGTAGATTGAGGATTTAGTGTCAGCTACTGAGGCGATTTAGATTTCCACTAGCGTATTGTATATATTTCAGTTTTAGACATTGGCATGTATACATTATTGAGACTTGTGTTGTAGCTACACTATTAGTCTTGGATGTAATATATTGTGACTTTAGTTTTATATTGTGATTGAGTATCGATTATAATTATACCATTATATTGTCCTCCAATTCGAGTTGAGATATCATTGACAGGTACCATTATATGTATTGTGTGAGATGTTTAGATAGTATTGTTGACCTAGACAACGTTCTACCGTCGATGTTGCGGCTTAGGCTGGACGTACCCACGTACTCGTGCCCCTACACCAGATGCGGGTTGTGACAATACGGCCAGTGGGTGCATGCGGCCCATGAGTCCATGCGGCCAGTGGGTGCATGCGGCCAGTGAGTCTATGCGGACAGTGGGCGCATGCGGCCATGAATTCTTGTGTGCATTTTTTGTTTCCTGTTGTTATGTTCTTTTAGTAATTCTTTTAGTGATTATTGTTGTGTGATTCCTTATGTCGATACAAGTTTATGATACCAGACAAATTTTGCATGTGAATTCACAAGACAAGTTTACGTACAAGTTCACCATCCTCACGACACCGTGAAAATGTTTGTGTATGAAAATCCATTACATTTTGGCATCGGGCAATCGAGTGTGAGTATTGTCCAATGTATCGCGTGTCGCGAAATACGATGACTCATGAAAAGCTCGTACTCGCGACTCGTTATTTTAGGGAGTTCTCAAGTGTCCACGACTCGAGAACTTGAAATAATTTAGTAATAACTAAACAAGATAAGGTTTACCTAGATCATTGGGAGGGAAGAATATTGCGCTACCGGCTATCCCAATCCCTAAGGGCCCCATGCAGCATGGACAACCCTGCTAGGCAAGGGCTCCATGATTGACCAAGTTTACGCGTGCTACGATACTTACAAGACAAGTTTATATACAAGTTTATGTTACAAGACAAGTTTATGTTTATAAAGCAAGTTTATGATTGCAAGTTTATGCTTATAAGTTCAATTTCTGGTTGTGACAAGTAACGAGTTATGTTAATTGTATGGTTGAATGTGCATTTAAGTTTACTAGACAAGCGTACCCTTGGCCATCTTGGTTAACAACAGTGTCGGTGGTAGCAATATTCTTAAAACATGCATTTAGTAATTAATGTCTGTGACAACCCTAACTAGTTAATCGTAGCAAGCCGTAAAGTTGTTTGGTCGTACGATGAATGATGTTATTTTCATTATAGCTTGCTCTTCTAGTTTCATTTTCTTCCGGCGCGTGGTTAGAGTGTTAAGTTTTGCTCGGGTGAAGGGCTGCAACCCTGATCCTTGTTTGGTTTTGTGGTCCTGATCCAGAGTAGTTCCTATGCTCTCTTGCCACTCGTCGCCTTACTTTCATTTTTGCACTTGTTATCAGTTCTTCCAGTATTATTCTTGAGACAAGTACATTGGTACCATACAAGTCTCGATCAGCATTTATTTCTTATATGTCTCTTTCTGCTTATGTTGGGATGTGTTTGGTCTATCACCTCGAGCTCCTTTGTGGTAATTGTTGCTTAGGGTTCTGTCCCCACTGGCTTTACATGGCCAGATTATCCCGAAGAGAACCAGGATCCACCGGCTTCTAGCAAGATGGCTCGCACTCGTAGGACTGCGGTCGAAGCTCGCGAGTGGGTTTCCTTCTTCCACCATCGTCTTGATTACTTCATTTTGTGGTGTTTAGCAAGGAGCAGAGTTAGCTCCTTATATTTTTGAGACTACGGTCAACATGATGTATATATTAGAACATAGCTGGTATATTTGATCATGTATATTTAAACTCTGCTAGTGCAGCATTTTGTATTCACTAGCTTCATGATCATATGTGACATGTAATTTGGGACGTCTTTTTACTTTCATATATGATATACTCTTGTACTTGTGTTGCTGGATTGAGATAATAGGATTTGTCGGCCTTAGGACTGACATCATAGCATGCTAGAGTTCACTTATCTGTCTTTTAGACAACCTTAACACATTACGGCTTACTTCGGTATTCTGCAATGTGCGGTTGGCCATGTCAGTTCCCGTATTTATTCAGTATTATGGGAGCGAGACGTGACACTTCCCTTTCCCAAATTTTGGCTTAGAACTTAGTGAAAGAACTTGGAGAGCCTAGTCTTATGTGGAATAGGAACATGTCAATGTGGGTTGAAGTTGTTTTTCTTCCAAGTTTTTCAATTTTTTTATACCAAACAAGAGAACTTGTAAATGCCTCCAAGTCCTCCAAGTTCAAAAAGTTGTTGGCTAAGTTCAAAGATCCAAAGAACAACAAATTTATTGATTTTGACAACTTAGGACATTAACTTCTAATAAGCAGATAGTGCAAACCCTTCTAGTTTGTGCTTCATAAATTGATTTTATCTATCTATACTACTATATAATAGAAAAAATTGGACTTCACCGTTAATATATTTTTTCTTCCAAAAATGATCTTGCCCAAAATTTACTAATTAAAATAATCATTAAAATTATGAGGACAGTTAGATTATTTCGATTAAGAGGGATGACTAGGTAATAAATATTTAAGAATTTGAAGCAACAATCATATGTCGTGTGTTGAGAGTAAACAAGATATTATTATGTCAAATTACATATCATTTATGTTAAAAAAAAGTTTGAGCAATAAAATCGGCATGTCGTGAAGTCTCTTCACCTTACCATTTTTTTAAAGACTATTATTCCTAATAGAACAAAATCTGGAACTTGAATCTCTTGGCACTGTAGGGAAGGCAATGTTGTCTTTCATGGTGTCTATTGGGTCGGACCGGCCCGGAGACCGATTTGACAGGGTTTGACCGATTTAGTCCGGTACAGGAAGCGGGCCGGCCCGGCCCGGAAAGGAGGGAGGAGAACCTAGCCCGGACCGAGACCCGGGTAGCTCCGGGTCGGGCCGGGTCGGGTCCAAGCTTAACCGGGCCGAACCTGACCCGCGGACCGAGTAATTTTAAAAAAAAAAATTAGTTGATTGTATTATATGTTTATCTCATTTATGTATAATACAAACACAATTCAATTGGATTGACTGGTTAGTGGAAGCAGTTTAAGGAAAATGTTGTTCCTAGGAGGATACTGGGTTCGAATCCTACCCTCCATATAATTTTTTTAATTTTTAATGTATATGGTATCGGATTTGAACGGGGTCGAGGACCGGGCCGGGTCAAACGGGTTTTCGGACCGGTTCTTGAACCGGACTGGGCCGGACCAAATTTCGGACCGAAAATACAGACCCAATCCGGACCTGCTATACATGTGGGTCGAGACGGACCGTTAACCGGATCTGAGCCGACCTAGACCAACATTGACCGGGCCAAGCCCGAACCGCCTGGCCCATTATATACACCTTGAGCTATCTTAGCATGCTCTAATTGAAATACCTGCATCAATCTACTAAGTCACTATATGATGCAAAAGACAGACTAGTGCCTTTTTTTCTTATGCATATAATATACATTAATAATGTCTAAAAAGTGTGAGATATCATGCAATGCTACTATGGAAATGTTTTTGGATATATTTAAGAGCAATATCTAAAATACAACAATTTGCCTCTAACAAACTTGTACTTGAGTACGGGAATTTCTTGATCAAAAAATCCCACTAGAAGAAGTTCAATGGACATAAACAAATTATTACTGTGAAGAATGCTCTATAGAGATTTTCTTCTAAAGAGTTTCGCAACCCATCTCTATCGTGGTTACATATGGTGAGGATAAGATTTGAGTCTTGAACTCTGGAAACTCTTAACTAGGAACATAATAACAATTCTAAACATAATGATCTTTCCTATGGTTTTGAGTGGAAGAGAAGACAAAGAAGGGTCCATTAAAACAAAAATATTTATTAACTCGTCCAAAGATTGCTAAGAGCAATTGCACTGTTCCATAAGATTAGCCGAGAAAAGTACCTCAAGGACTTCTATAATATCCATTACCTTAAAATTTACTGATTGAGCAAAAACAAAACCCCCCCTCAGATACCATTCTCAAGCATTGCGCGGACTCTGGTAGGAAGCCCATAGAGCCTAATAAACCCAGCAGCATCAGCTTGATTGTAGATTGCTCCATTCTCAAATGAAGAGATATCTTCCCTGTACAAACTATTCTGGCTCTTCCGCGAAGCAACGGCGACTGATCCTTTGTAGAGCTTAAGGGTGACGGAGCCCGTAGTCGTCTTTGTGATCTCCTCCATGAACTTATCAATCGACTGGCGGAGAGGGTCAAACCACCGGCCATTATACACCAGTTCAGCATACTTGAGAGCAAACATGTCTTTCGTCTGCATGGCCTCGCGATCAAGTGTCAGGGATTCAAGTTCACGAGCAGCAGTCCACAGGATGGTTCCACCAGGAGTCTCGTACACTCCACGGCTCTTCATTCCAACAAGTCGATTTTCGACCATGTCCACTCTCCCGATCCCATGCCGCCCACCAATCTCGTTAAGTTCCGTAAGGAGAGCTGCTGGGGAAAGCTCCCTCCCATTGACGGAAATAGGAACGCCTGACACTATCCCAATCTCTAAATATCTGCAAGTAATCAGAGTATACTCAAATCAACTGAAACCCACGTATCTAAAGGCCAGTAGTATCATTGGATGAATGAAGAAAAGAATTTACTTACTCGGGTTGATTTGGTGCATCTTCTGGGTCAACAGACATCATGTACATTTCCTTCCTTGGTTCATTTGCTGGGTCCTCCAGAATGTCTCCCTATAAGAAGAGATTAGCTTTATCATTTATTGCGGAAGTTTGGCAAGAGTCTAATTTTCATGATCAGAAGATCCATTCCACATAAGATTGCAATCTGTTAGCTAATCAGCAGCATAAATGAAACCATAAATAAAGACTAATTCAAAACAGAAAGCAACAGAGATATGACAACTTGTAAACCTTCTTTTTAATATCCATCTATCAGCCGACTGTGCTATAAAAGTGAATTTCATTGACATTCAAGAGAGAACAGCTATCGACTGCCTAAAGTCTATAGGCATGGATTTTTCATGTGCAGAGCAAAAAATCTGGAGCAGTTTTATCAGTTATAAAGATGATGACTTAGCAGCAGATACTACGTATATCAGGAGAGAAATTTCCATTTTTCAGGCTGACTTTTGGAGTTCAGATAACATTATGTATCAAAAATGGTAATGTCAATTTGGATCCAAGGACTATTGTCCTAATGAGATATGCTTTCTTATAGAAAATCTTATCATGTTACCTTGTTCTCTAACTTCTTCCAATCGACTCCTAAACTTGAAGGTTCCACCTTAGGGTTGGTTACATGTGCTTAATTGCATAACCGAAATAGATAGCAGACCTTCCCATCAACTGACCTTACAACTTCCTATAACAAAAGCCCTCCTTAGTAAGCTACCTTTTACGAATTCCACACCAGTTTGTACAAGTTTGATGTCAGCCAGTTCAACAAAGATTCCGAGAACTAGAATTTCTCATAGCTTTCTTGCTATCGCATCATGCTCCAAGATGCCCCATTCGAATGAAATAAAGTCTTTCGTGTATGGCTAGGAAGATAAGGTACAATATGATACAAAGTATTACAACTATTCACTTCTAGAAATTTCCATGATGAAATCAAATCACCAGATCGTTATCAACTGGAAAATGTCACGCATAAGTATCCCAAACTAGATGAGTACAAACTAACCAAATTGCCTGGTCAATATGAAAAAATTTCTGAAGTGATTACAAGGAGCATAACATAATATTTTTAGAAAGTGAGTTGTCAACTAGTAAAAGCAATGGACGGTCAGTAACCAAAAAACCATAATATATTAGGAAGCCATCTGTAAAGTGCTAGTCCAGTGATGTAAATTTTAAAATGATATATTTACCTCATGGCTAAGGTGCCATAGATTCCTGTCCCTGCTATAAATAGATTTCTTTGAAACAGGAACAGGAACGCCATGCTTTTTTGCATACTCTATAGCATCTTCTCGCCCTGTAATCTCCCATTCCCTCCACGGGGCCACAACTTGGAGTTCGGGGTTTAAAGCAAAAAATGTCAGTTCAAATCGGACCTGAGAATAAGAGTGGCCAAAAATAGATGTTTCAGACAAATTTAGATAGAAACTAGAAAACAAATCTTAGAATTAGATGTGTAACCTGATCATTGCCTTTTCCTGTGCATCCATGTGAAACTGCATCAGCACCTACTTCTTTAGCAGCATCGACCATTGCCTTTAATTACACATCAGATATCTTAGTTAAAGACTTCTTGCTTGACAGAAATGCATGTCATTTACTCAACACATTACTAGTTTGTAAATGGAAGTATACGCAAGACAATTCGAGATGGTTTCTCACCTACATATGTCAGTTCTCTCACCCAATAATCTTGAAAAGTCCAAATAATCAGAAGAAAAAAATGCCTATATTATTTTCCTATCATATGCATATGCTGATGTATATTTACAAACTTTCTGTAGTTTTCACATATGTTCAAATTTTAATTAGCACCAAAGCAGAGGAAACATTCTTATAAAATGTCATCATTTAAATTAATAGTGACAGCAGACTAAAGACACAGAAATAACAGGGAGATACTTGAGCAATCCAATTTGAACTGACATTGCTGGAGTATTCTTTTGAATTCAAGTAATGAATCTATTAATACTTGCAAGAGATTCCTTATTCTTATAAAGAATACTCCCTTGCTCTTATAAAGAATATAAGCCTTGTGTTATGGAAAATACAATACAAAGATAAGAAACAATATCTTATCCATTTAAATCATCATCTTCATCCAAGTCTTCTCACCTATGATGCATGGATACCTTTACAGGAGCATGTGAGATACTTGAGCAATCCAATACTCCAAGGATAGTTGGCTAGTGACATGACAACAATAAGTCAGTCAGTTCTTATTCAGGGGCGACGGGATATTGGAGGAAGGAGAGAAAGGTGTATAGAAAGGAAGAAGAATGGGGTACGCTGGTCTATGCAATGGAATATGACGTGGGTGAGAGCGAAGCATAGCAAGGAAATAGATGGACAGCCTGCAAAGACTTTTTTTAATGAGGAGCATTATCATCCTTTTTTGAAAAGAAAAAAATACAAAAATTAAGAGATGAAAAAAACAGAAGGTATTACATGATACGCGCCAAAAGGTCCCAAATGTGGGGGTTTTTTCTGAAAGTTATCCAAATTAATATTGTTAGATAAATAAACAAAGGTTAACATGCTATTTATATACTTATTTATGATCATGATCTTAACACATTGTATCCTTGTTTTTCAAACTTGTAGCGTCCTGTCCATATAATGTCATACCATGTCTTAGTATTTGTAACCGTGAGTAAGAACTCGGTACAGGGAATTTACAATTGAGCAATAATGTCTGTTGGGACATGGATAGGGGTGCATCCAGATTCCAGTATGGTTCCATCCCATCCCATCCCATTATCCAGAGACCTATACAAGTATATATATAAATTCTATTCTACTGTATTACAACTAGGCACCACTTTGTTCTCTATTCACAAAGAAAGCCATGGTATTCAAAGTATATATGAGTACTCAAACATAACTCAAGTTAACTAATAGATGACTAAACCTATATTAAAGCATCTCCATCTATTTTATATCATATATGTATCCATTCTTATATCCAATCCGGATTCAGATCCATTTTGTCGGATATGGTTATTGATTTTTATTTCTGAAAGATAGTATCTGTATCCATCTTCTTTACTAGAAAGAAAATAGGGATATGGTAATACCCATATATCCATATCCAATCAGTATCCACTCCAAATGCCCCCTAGGCATGGATACAAGATATTAAAAATTGGATGGCATATTCATGTCTGATTGGGATTTAACATGTAGAATATGAATGCCATACGCCATTTGGAGATAAATTATAATATCCGGCTTCTATATCAGGCTCCTTACCATAGTTTGCAGTATCGACCGATATGAACGATACCGATACGATTTCGCATGGATACAAGATATTAAAATTGGATCGCATATTCATGTCTGATTGGGATTTAACATGTAGAATATGAATGCCATACGCCATTTGGGGATAAATTATAATATCGGGCATCTACATCAGCATGTATATCAGGCTCCTTACCAGTATCGACCGATACGAACAATACCGATTCGGTTTGGCATGTACCGATATGATACCGACCGATACCCGATAGTGGTCGGTACCGACATTGGAGGTCTCTTTTCCGGTCAATTCGGAAAGAAAATTGAAGGAAAAAGACCAATCAGCAAGGGTGTAAAAGAATAACAAGGTTGTAAAAGCATATAAAATAAGAAAACTTATCTATCGATGATAAACCTGTCGGCAAGGGTGACTACTATTTCATTATATTTCAAAACTATTAAGAAATAACACATGAAATACTTAAAATTATGCATAAATGTATAAAATATTTTTCTAAAATGTTAATAATTTATTAATAATTATTTGCTTTCTGATACCATTTTTTTTGATAATACGATCCGAAACCGTCGATATTGCCGATCCCGATACTCATAGGAAGGGTCTGATACTGATACCGATTTCAATACTGCGAACCTTGCAACAGATAAAATTAATCTATACGAATCATTTCAAATGTTCAAAACATCCTAAATGACCTCTATATATATATATATATATATATATATATATATATATATATATATATATATATATCGAGAGGATACAACTTTTGATATCCTAATTTAGGGATTTATTTGTTTTACAACGGGCTAAAAGCATACTGGTTATGCCATTTCGTTATGATTATTGACACCATTAAGCTGGCTTTATAAAGATCAGCAACATTTCCACTATTTGGTTATCGGTCAAATATTGCGGCCCAAGACTGATATGTCGGCCGCTAGTTTGTAAACATATCGGACATGCGTGGAGTACATTTAAAACAGTGAATTGAGATCATAATGAGTGGTGCAACCTGTACATGGGGTGGCCGCCCACACACTGACTATAAGCTGACACCTGACCTACCTTGGGTTACCTTGTATGCCTTGCTTCTCCGTTTACGTATACATTATGTATATGTATACATATATGATTACTTAGGCTTTGTAAAATATAACAGTTTTTTTCATTCATTTTATTCCTCCATATGTCTGAACACATCATCTGGCAGTGCTCTTTTTCCTTCTTTACTCATCTGCAAAAATGATCTGACAATGTCCTTTCGTCTGTCTTCTTTCTGCATGTATTAGTATCTAAGAATTTGGGGTAGCTGAACCTAACCCAAATTAAATAAATAACTAAGCTTGTGTTAAACACTTGGAATGACGATGATCCGTTGTGGTAGATCGTGGAATATGTACTTTCAGTAAAATTGAACTTTTACATTGACTTTGTTGTGTATTAGAGAACTAAAATTTAAGAGTTTTATTTTTAATTACTTTCTCATTTTATGAATCAATTTCCTTTCTAGAAGTCACTCTAAAAATTGCTACACAATTTTGAAGATTGACGACATGGTAAAGTTTTAGTTTGAAAAGGTACATTATTGATAAACCAACCAAGCAGCCATTTTGGTTAATTCCTAATCTACTTCTCTAGTCTGTTGAACTATTTAGGCTCGTAAGAGAACTAGAAACACCACTGGAACAAGCACAAATTAACAGTTCTAGGGTCATGGAAGATTAGTTATCCAATCAGGAATATGGGATGGAATGTTCTTATCGATCAATGGAATGTGATCTTCACAAGAAGCATCTGAGATGCAAATGATTGACTCGTGAAAAAAGAAGACATGTGAAGCTTTGACAAAAGAGTAGTCCCAACAAATCTATTTATGAACTGTACATCCTAATCAAAGAATGACACAACACATATTACAGTATGCTGCAATAGGATATGCCATTCTATGAAAGTCATATAATATGCATAATGTTGCTTTTCTTCAATGAAATAAAGGAAAATTTAGCAAGTAGAACTATTTCTATAACAGCCTTCTAAATCTGCAAAGATGATGTGATTACATATATGTTAAATTTGATAAACAGATAATGATGAAAGAATCTATACAATCTGACACTTTCAACAGTTAACCAACCGTCTGTAGATAGGGAAGAGATTTTAGTAAGGAAAAGACACAGGAGAAGTACAAGGAGATCACCTTAGCAATAACTGGGCGAGCCATTGAAGTTCCCAGCAAGTATTTCCTTTCATATACTCCACCAGCACGTAAACAGGGGAATATGTAATCTTTCACAAATTCTTCCTTTAAATCCTTCACAATGAGTTGGCTTGCACCACTGGCTTTGGCTTTCTTTTCGAGGCCATCCATCTCCATGACACCCTTCAAAAAATAAGCATTCAAGCAAAGGAAATTTACTCAACTTTGAGACATAATGAGGGTACATAGGGCATCAATGATGAGGCGCACAGTGGCACAAGTGAAGTAAATGAAAATCAAATTATATATTACTAGTATATACGCACGTGCGTTGCACGTATTTCATATTATTTGAAAAAAATAGTTTATTAAAAGAGCAAACGGCAATTTCTTAATTTTATTATAGGTGGAAATATAATAGGCAGGAGCATGAAAGTTGGGAGAAATTAAATGACGGAAATATGAAAGGTTTCTCTTATCTCTTGGGTTCATGTACCTACTTTGCATGCATGCATTCTTTATTAACTTTTGTTTTATTCTCCAGACTACCTACTTTGCATACATGCATATCTTTGTTTTATTAACTATCATTCCCCAAGTTGCCTCATGCATGCATGCATACATACATTTAATGCGTATTTAATTACTGTTTTTAATTACTTAGATATCCTTATCAATGTTAATACATATTGAAATGTAATGAAGGGTATTTTTGGAACGAAAATTTTTCACGGTGAAGCCTAGTTTTGACATTATATAGTAGAATAGATAACGTGGGAGGAAATGAAACAAATTTAACTTATGACCGATGAAGCAACCAAGTTCAAAAAACATGAAGCATATTAAGATAAAGAATAGCAGTTCCATAGGGTTAAAGACCCTGTTACTGCACCAATAGCTCGAGAGTTCTTGTGAGGGTTGAGGTTTATATAATCATATTATTCTAATACCCCAGAAGGCTTTGTTGTTGTTGTAATGTGCCACCGCAGGTCGAATGTCCATTTTATGGGTTGATAGCTGGATCCATGCAACAGTTTAATTTTGTCAAATCTGCTTAAAATGCGCCTCAGACGGGATATGAACATGGGCGGCTCCAATACCATGTTAAAAGGCCATTAAGCATGTCGCCTAATACCTACTCCCCCGTGTATGTAAAATGCCTTTTCATTTCCAAATGCAGTGGATTATGGACTTAATACAATGTAAATAGTTTCAATTTACTGAACAAATCAGAATTTGGTCATTGGTCTAAACAGAACAGAACACCAAACTATTGGATATATAAAGAAAAATCAAAGTAAATGTGGACTGCAGAGCATAGCTAATTTATACTGAGCTGACGTTATTCTAGTAACCAGTGACATACTTGGCCAACGTCTGCGGTGAAGCAGACAACATCACAGCCATAGTTCTCCCTGTGACAAGCAAATAACAGTAGATTAGGAAAAATATAACAGAAGGTACTACTACTACCCAATCAGATTTTATAAGCAAACATATGACTGAATGAGGTGAACCATGAAATGGATCTATTGATATAGTCATACCCCTTAATATACCATCAACATTTGTCACTATTTTAGTACATAGCAAATTCAAACAATAAAATTAATTGACCTATGGTTTAGCAAAAGTCCTAGTGAAGAGTAAACAAGAAGTCAAAAACTAAGCTAAACTATGTGCAAAAACAAAGCTAAATTATGTGTAAATAAGTAAATGCAAGTATAAGAACTAACAAATTGCCTTCATTAATTGGTTTCCACAAAGAAGATGATGATCCGACGATTATATAGTTTGTACCTTATTTTTATTAGGCAATTGAAAGATAGTTACATAACTGACAAATATTTAGTATAAAATATGTGTGTTCTAATAACATCAGCAAGTAATTCAGACATAAGAAATATACCTGAGCCATGGGACAATCACAGATGTGTCCAAGCCACCACTATAAGCTAAAACAACTTTATTCAATTTCCCCCGAAGTCCACTTCCATTATGACTACCACGAGAATCATCTTCTCCACTCGAGAGTACACTTTTAATAGCTGTATATCAAAAGGAAATATCAAAACAAAACATATATAATATGGTAAACATGGTTGAAATGAAAATACTGAAATGAGATGGGTGACTGGCAATACGTTAACAATAACCGAGTGTACTTGTATAAATAGTATAATCTTAGCTGAAAGACATTCTAGAACCAAGGTCATCCTAAATAAGTTTGGATCGGGACCAAGCAAAAAGGATGTTGTATGTGCTAATGTTATAGTCTTATAGAGGACATGACTATTAAAACTGCTGGTAATCGACCCCAAAAATTTGGGACATAAGCTTTGTTGTTGTCGATGTAGATGATCTGAGAAATAACCTCTCCCCAATTAAAATGTTCGATGGCAGCATGTGCATCATTATTTCCAGAGCTTAATTCAGCAAAACAAATATTAGTGAATCCCTCCTAATTAGATTATGGCTTGCGAATAGTGATCGGTTATTCCAATATGCAATAAGAAATATGCTCCAAAGAGATAAATTATGTGGTGCTTGATGAAGTGGACCACATTGTTCGACACCAAATGCAGATTTTATCCTTTTGGAATATATCGGCAGACATATCTAACTTGGGCTGTAATATCATCCGATATCCAATTTAGTTAAATGCCACAAACTTTTGCAAAAGGTCGGCTTATGGATTCACTAACTATAACAGGTCAATCCAGTATAACTTGTGTATTGTTAACCGATTATAGAGCTCCTAAATTGCCGAAATTGGAAAATCAGAAACCCTAGAATCTCAATCTCTTCTCTCCATGAAACAAAATAATATTTACTGGATTCAAACTAAGAAATGAAAGATTTTTCGAAGGCGGTAGCTACTACCTGTTCTCCGAACAATATGTCTTCCGACGCCGACACTCGAACCCGTTCCTACCTGCGCGACAACATGGCCAAAATCTAAATATATCAACCTATCAAACAAATAAAATCAATATATTGCATAAAAAAAAATATCAAGATTTCTCACCTTTGGGTATGACCATTTCTTCCCAATGCAAATGCTGTCACGAGATTGTGGCGTTCCTGCAACCAAATTCCTAAATAAAAAACTTTTGCAAATAAGTTAGGGGGAGAGCGAGATTTTCTCTTCTTCATTTTCTTACCAAATGGTGATTTGTTGGTGCAGCCATGGAGAGGGATCCTGGGAGAGGACTGAATGGCTTGTAACTGAGCCATCCGCGGAAGTAGTGATGGAAGTGGCGGAAGTGAAGGATCAAGAAGAGGAGGGGGAAAAAAAATCAAGGGTTTGTTTCTGAAGCGGAACTGGCGGCTGGTGTAGTGGGAGAGGAGGAATTTGTAAGAGTTGGAATTGAGTACATCGTACCGTAGCCTACCAAATTGGAAAAAAAAACGGCTGCGGAGGTCAAAACCATGAATATTGTAGGTTGTGATAAAGGCATTACAAAAACACTTTGGACTAGCCCAATATTGGGACTAGTCCGTTAACGAATAAACTTTATTCGTACTAGTCCAAATATTATTCATACTAGTCCAACCTCACCCCCAAATTCCTCAAATCTCCAACACCATCCAACCTTGGCCGGAGCCCTCCTCCTTCACTCCCTCCATTTGAAATCTAAAATTTTGTAATCTCCATCTCCTCAAATTCCAACCATTAATTGATGGCTCCCAAATTCTAAAAAAAATCAAGGTACAATTCTTCCTCCTCCTTCTACTTCTCTATTTTTTTTATTTTTCATTGTATTTCGAAAAAATTTCAAAAAAAATCTTTCCAATCTTCGTTAGAGGCTTAAAATGATAGTGAAATAAGCTAAAATAGGTTTTGGATGTAGTTTCGACGTATTTCTGGAATCTTGAACCCTATTTTAGGGTATACAAGTTCGAATTTTCTCGAATGTTCGGGACAGAAACATTCCAGACTGTAGACATTTCTATAGTCCTATATACATTGTGGACTGTTGAAATATCTGCAGTCCTTTATGTATAGAGGACTGTAGAAATTTCAACAGTCCTATATACAATAGTCCTATATACATATATGACTGTTAAAATTTCTACAGTCCTGATTGTTCAATTAATTTTGGGATGTTAAAATATATATCTTCTTTGTCTTATAGTGACGACCCTCGAAATGGCCTTGAGGATGAAGGTATCATAAGAAGACGTTCCACTGCGTCGATGCGTAAGAAACGCAATGTTGAGCGTGCTGTTGAGACAACCCTCACTATCGTCGACCCCGAGGCACCTACTTAAGTTAAGAAACGTCGACTGAAGAAGACTGTAACTCCTTGGAAGAGACGTGCTCCTAGTACTTCTGGTTTTTTTTCTCCTCCGATGAAGACATACCTGTAAACCCCCTCGATTTATTCTATAGATAGTCAGGTTTGGATCTGGAAAGTTTTGGATTTAGCAGCAGATGTTGAGGTTTAGAGTGAAGATAAGTTTGTCTGGTATTTTAATTCATTTAATTAAACCCTTGGCGCGCCCTATCATTGCTTAATTATTCGGAGCCCAATATCAGCCCATAAATTCCATCGGATTATGGTACTTCTGACTAGACCCGCCAAATTAGGCACTGGACTTTTCCGTCACTCAAAAATCAGATTTCGTTGTGCGCTAAATTAATTGCACAATTTTCCGAAACCGTAATCCATATTTAATTTCGTGTCGGATACCTGTGTCGTTACCCTCAATTTTGAGATACCAACTTAACCCGTTGAGCCGAACCAACTAAAGGGTCCAAGACTGACTCCAAGCTCCCACCATTTTTGCCCTTTGCGTCATTTCCGAATTTTGACCCCAAGTGCCCCCATTTAATTTAAAAGCGCGGGACACTTTAATTCTATTTAAATCGAGGATACCAATTTTTTTTAATCCTTAATTAATCCAGATGGCCATTAAATTAAACCCGTGCCAAACCCCCAACACCCCCTCGCCATGCAAATCATCAACCGCAATTTTTTCCACATTTTTTGCCTCATTTTATGTATTCATGCAATTTCTCGAATTTAAGGGGCTAAGTTGCAATTTAGTGATTTTAGGTGCCCTCACCCCATTGGCCAAAATCACATGGAGAGGTCACAAAAATTTGGACCGAATTAAACTTTCCCTCTTCTTTTCCTCATGAAGAAATAATTCTTCTCATGAGTGATCCTATCCCTCCATTTTGAATAGGAGCATCTTCACCCTCCATCCATTCACCACTCCCCTATAAAATATCACCTCACCCTCACAACTCCCCAAGCAGGCCCTAATCCCAAGGAACCTAGACCCCCCCTCACTCTCTCTCCTCCTCCATTTATTCTCCATACAAATTCCTTCTTCTTCCTTTAATTTTTTTCTTCTTCTTCCTTCTTCTCCCTGAAGGAGAACTCAGGCCGGCTGACTTCGACCCCGGCGGCCTGGCCAACTTCCGGCGCCCTGAGCAGCTCCGGTCCAGCCCGCTCGAAGTGCAGCTCCGGTCCAGCCCGCCCGACTGTGCACTGTGCAGTCCCGACCCACTGTGCAGCTCCGGCCGGCTGACCCGCGCAGCTCCGGTCCCGACCCGCTGTGCAATCCGGCCAGCCCCACTAAAGCCCTCGACTCCGGCCCGCTGTGCACTCTGGTCCCGACCCCGCTGTGCACTCAGGTCCCGACCCAGCGGTGCAGCTCCGGTCCCGATTGTGCAGCTCCCTGTCCGGCGATTCCTGTCCGGACTGCAGCACCCCCGGCCGAGACTCCCCCGTCCGGCCAGTGCAGCTCCCCCTGACCCGCAGCAGTCCGCCTGCACCCGACTCCCGTGCGGCCTCCCTTGTCCGGCCATCTCCACCGGCCACTGGCGAGCCGGCCGCCTGCACCTGAGAACACCCGACTCCAGCCTTCTCCCCTTCCGACTCCCTGTCAGCTCCCACCACCACCACCACAAGCTTCCATCATCACCACTACCACCACTCGGCACCACCTCGCGGCCACCCTCCACCGGCCGTACTCGTCATCAACGACCTCGTCGAGGTCGACTCTCCCCCTCTCTTGAATTAAATTCCAAATTTTAATATTGCTTTAAATAGGATGGTTATATATATATGGACTTGTATTAGCTAGGTTTAAGTATAGATGTTGTATAGATTGTAGTGTAGTAAGACAATGAACCCTGTGTTTAATAACGTTTGTTTAAGGGGTTATTATACATGTCATAATATGGAATTGATGGTTAACTGCAAGGTTGATATTTAGGCTTAATTCAGGTTATATATGCACTTGATGGTTGGGGAGGATATGGATAAATGAGGGTTTATGTATGTATCAAGTTTTAGGGTCTGATATGATTGTTCCAAGCAATTGACGGTTAATTGAGGAGCAGGTTAAATGGTAGTGAAATGATACGGTGATAACAAAACAGTGGTTATTTGGAGAGCTAATATTTGATGATGAATTTAAGTGAGTAGTAGCTAGGTTATTGGAAAGCGGCATTCAAGTATT
Source organism: Iris macrosiphon (assembly GCA_036927795.1). Lineage (NCBI taxonomy): Eukaryota > Viridiplantae > Streptophyta > Magnoliopsida > Asparagales > Iridaceae > Iris > Iris macrosiphon. Next base: position 308,839,888 of record JAYESA010000004.1, on the reverse strand, counting down.
AAATCAATGGTTTGTATAATCGAGGGTTTAATTGATTAATATTTAATTTATTCGAGGATGATATATTTATACGTGTATATTAACGTCGGTAAAAACCAGGGAAAAATCTGAGGATGATCACGACTTGAACTACTGAGAAACATCATGATGAACATTAGAGATTGAGGATTGGGTCTGATAATATTGTACAGGCGATTGATTTTGAGATATGTATTATTCAGATCAAGGATCAGAGATTGAGGACTGTGAAATTGGTAGTAACTATTTGAGTTGGAGACTGAGTTTAGGTGTAGATGTGTGACGCAACCCTGCCTGTCATGGAATAGATTATTAATTATTGGTTTGTATCTCATCTCTAGGTACTGCGGGACCTGAGGACTTGGACGCGGTACCGGGACTCCGTCATCAGCAGCCTCGCGCAGGCAAGTGTACCTTGCCATCCTGTATTTCAGTTTACAGATATTTATTGTTTCGTTATGTACATTGTGCACGTATTTATGTTGACGTTCGATACCCCGCGTCCGGATCACAACCGGGTGCTGACGTTCGTCGTAACATCTTAGAATAATTGTTAGATGCTTTATAGTACCTCGATGCACGTACCTGAGTACATCGATACCCCAGGACACACTCATACACTGTGATCGTGCCAGATTCCAGTATCCTGATACGGACATCATGACCAAAGACTGGGACGACCTTAGGGTCGCGTCTGTTGAGTTATTTATGTGTGTCGAGACTGTAGTTAAAGGTTCAAGTTTAACGCACTATCGTTGACCGCTTGGGAAGGGGAAGACAGTTACTAGACGCTTGGGCTCCTCTGCACGGGCTTATATATATGTGGTATCTATGTAGTGATCTTGTATCTAGTGTAGTGGTATCACCCGTGTGACTCTTTGCCCGGAGCTGCGGTACGTCCCGTGTGTTTCCGTGTCCGGAGCTACGATTTTATTTTGGACAGCCCACGCGTCGAACATTGTCTTTAAATTATGTCTCACTAGTTTGGTTATGATAGAGTACCCTGTTGTGCACTTGTACTTTCTGTTACTTGGCTTGTTGTATTTTTGTACCTTGTTACGTCCCTCTGAGGACCTGGTTCCCTGCCAGTTTTGCAGCATAGGTGATTACGGAGCATTTGGAGTTGCTGTTTGGAGTTGCATGTCTGGCGGGCATGGTACCAGGTACTCACATTATATCTACCGGCATGATGGTTATTTTATATTGTTTATTTCATCTGCTGTTGTAGCCTAGTTTTTATAGACTCATACTTCTTCTCGAGTCTATTCGAGTTAGTGTGTTATTGGACGGCCGACTCTAGCACATATAGCTCTTTCTTGTATACTTCTGTACATTGTGGATTGAGACATAGAGGTTTATATTTATGGGATATCTAGTTAGTGCCCTTTATATTTTACAGCTTATACGTATTCGAGTCAGACCAGAGTCTGGTCGAATGCGTAGCTGGCGTGTCACGTATTCCTGGTCCTACGTATTTTAGGACTGGGGCGTGACAATACCAACCGTCAAAAATCGGCCAACTGATGGTTCAGGACCTTCTCAGCATGCAGATAGTCCAGTCGAGACTCGGCCACCAACCCTCAAAAACTGACCTACTGATGGTTCATGACCTTCTCAGCAGCCAACTAGTCCAGTCGAGACTCGTCCAAACGGTTGCTCTATGTTGTCGTCGATCAAGAACCATATTGCATACCAAATATGGAACAATCCGGTAGGTACATTACGTTATGATAATTTTATATATAGTTCTAAGTTCTAAGTTCATCCAATTATTTATAGATAACTACATTTTATATATAGTTTTAAGTTCATCCAATTGTTTACTTTTTATGAATGTTCTCGTATGTTAACGGTGATCAACCACTGCAAAAAGTACAATACATGGGGGGTTTGAATTTTTCAGAGATGACGTAGGCTAAAATTAATCCCACCGATTTACAAAATTTGGGTAATGTCACGCCCCAGTCCCAAAATACGGAGGGACTAGCCACGTGACAATGGCCAACATCACAACTCTAATGGACAAACCCAATTTAATGGACCCGTTATAGTGCACTTAAGCTATAATAAATATTAATGCAGTCTAGACCATCTATCACAGAATAATTTTAATCTCATCCACAAAAAGAAACATAACTAAATATGATAGACTAATCAAGATAATAGATAAAAAGAAATATAGTCTATCAACAAGTCCAAATAAATAGTGTCTCGGGGAACAACTCGATAAAATAAGTCAATTCATAAGTCAAAGAGTCAAGATATGAAATAACTGGAAGCATAAATAACTGAGTATGTAACAGAATACTCAGGAAAAATCCTCTGGCACAACCTCGTCCTCTGGTGCGAGTACTGCTCCAGCGTCAGCTCCTGTCCCGTAAACCTTGGGGTAATTCCCCTCTGCTATACCTGGGGACATAATCCGGATCCAAGTCCTCAGGGGACATAGCAAGGTACAAGAATAACTCAAGCCAAATAAAATACAATAAATAAAAATAGATCCTCAGGACAAGCTATGTAACCAGCTATGTGAAATGCAAGTTGGGAGCATCACTAGTACTCAGGCTGAAACCACTACAAGCTCTGTGTCGGGGAGCCGGTAGCAATAATATCACGTAATGGGCCAAGCTTTGGAATATGAAATATATATATATATATATATATATATATATATATATATATATATATATATATATATATATATATATGTAATCAGCCTGTATCATGTTTATCTCTCCCCACCCAATGTAATCTCACATCTCATGTCCACAACGTCTCATGTCCATAACACGCAAGATCATGACTTCTAACTATTACAACGAGTCATAATGATATCTATGTATATGCAAGTCTTATGTCACGAATCATGTAAGCCTATACAGAATCACCACGAATAACTCAAGAAAGATTCTGTCACATTAATAGTGTCAAGTACCCTCTGGTATGACGTACTTGATAAAGCAAGCACGAAAATATATAGGATCGTGGATTCAACTCTCTAAGTGACGTTACACGACTCCGTGTACGGCATCGACATCCAAATCTTGTTTGGACGTTAAGCAATGTCTCACGGTCCTAGGTTAAACAGGTATAACATAGAAGTATATAGAAATAACTCAAGCAAATAATGTCTCAAGATCTACTGCAAGTTGGCAAGGTACACTTGCATGTGTTCTGAGCTCCGTCAGTTGCTCCGATATAAGTGGAATCTCTAGGTACGCCTCCGAATACTAAAACAAATATCACCATTATCCTCAAAATACTTGAAATAGCTAGGATTGACTACCCATAAGTCCAATTTGGATACATGAGCAGAATTGACAGTTTTTGGTCAAAGCGGGGTCCACATGTGACCAACTTCACACCAAAATATATTCTAGAGACAAAGTTCTCCAAATTCGTCAAACTTAGTGTCTAAGAGTCCAAAACGATGATATGAACCCAACGAAATGTCCAAAACTAGATTTTGATGAGCCGATCATGATATCGCCTGCCAAGTGGAACCGTAGGACCCACGAAAATGTGGTTTTGTTAACATTCTCAGAATTAAACCAAACTTGGGTCACATGACCAGAGTAATGCTATGAATCCAATGGTACAAGATTTGTTACGAAACGACAAGCACACACGAAATTATGACGAGTATCAAAATGGGCCGATACAGGGCTTTTCGACGGATATGCGTCGATTCCGGTGTGCACGCACATCCAAATCAACTTTCGCAAAATCTCACACATCCGTGCTAACGATACGCGCCTTTCATTATAATTCGCACACGACAAAGTCGCCTCGTTTAGCGGGTCATACCCCGTTTCAAAAAAATTTGGGTTTAGAAAACTAAATTTTTGGTCAAATTCAACAGCGAATAAATTATAGTATACAACGAATTAAAATAAACTAATTGAAGAGATTAAAACTCGGTTATATTATCTAAATTATTGTTCAAGTAAAATTTAAAAGTATTAACTAGGATGGAAGAAAATCAAACATGAACATGGGTGATCGGAACAGTTTTTGAACTACAAAAATGGTTATTTTTTCCTGTTTTGCATCGCGATTTGCGACCGACACAAGACACGATAGGCTGAACTAATTATACATACTTTAAAAGGGTCATGTGGTCTTCGCATAGGATTCGACAGATCAATATTTAGTTAACTGTGCAGGGAGATACAAGGGCTAGAAGATGGGTACCTCGCTGTGTTGTTTGCTCAGGATGTTGGGCGGCTGCGCAGTGGCTTCTTCTGGCATGCGGCGAAGACTATCCGGCATTCGTCGGCGGTTGAGGTTGGTCGGGGTGGTAGTGGAGTTGATGGTGGTGGTGGTCGGCTAGGCTAGGGATTTTATATGGTGGAGGGGAGGGAGTTACGGGGAGCAGAAGTGAGGGGTTGGGACCTTTTTGGAAGAGGGAGGGAGGGGACTCATTGATGTTATAGTGGGGGTTGGTAGGTTGCGGGTTGGTGGATTGCGGGTTGCGGGTACGGGTTAGGATCCGGGTTCGATTTAGGTTGGTTCGGTTTAGTTCGGTTTGGTTCTGTTTGGGTTGGTTTGGGTTGGTTTAATATGTATATATGGTCATTAAAACTAGTTTTGGACCCCAATAAATTCTAAAAAATACACAATATTCTATTATTAATTATACACCAAAAATATAAATTTTACACTATTTTAATAATTAATTTAATACACAAAAATATAAATCCATGAAGAATATTTATTATAATTAGCTAAAAATTACAGAAAAATCTTCCTTAATCTCAAAAATTCATAATTTCAATAATTAAAATTAAATTCTAAAAATCTGGGCGTTTATAATCTATCCACCTTAAAATAATTGAGTCCTCGTAATTAAGAAAACAAAACGTAATCGGTCAAGAAAGGTTTGCTTTAGAAGAGATGATGTGATTGCAAGACATGCTTGTTGAAGCATGACACAAAGAATAAGGAACCATGAACAAGAAAATTTTTTGAGGAAGGGTGAGGGTTTTGTTCAAGCAGAACACGTAGAGAAGCAATAAAAACTTTTTCCTAGGCAATGAGAGAGAAGTAACTCAAGAGTAAAGGAGCCTGGTTAGAGCGAAGATCAACTACATCTTATGAAAACTTAGGTACCAGTGACATATTACTAATATAGACTAACAAGTTAATGCTAACATAATACTAGGTTTAGGCTAGGGAATGGAACTAATAGGCACATGCTAAAGTATTAGTAGGAATATTCGCTATTATAGCCAGCTATGATAAAACTAAATCTTACTCATATTCGCTACTCCTCGAGTCTGTGCCTCCTCCATTGTTATCGTAAAAGCATGTCCACGTCCCTGTGGTGGTGCCCTCTGCTATTGCTGGGCCTGTTGGAAGAGTGATGTCTGTGGTGCCAAGGGTGGCCTCGGCTGATATCCTTCCGGTGTTGGTAAAGCTTGTCGATTAACCATCGGTGCTCGTCGGTGAACCATCGATGTTTCTCCTCGATGCTTCGGACAATCCCTTGCTGAATGTTGACTGGATCCGCAAGCTAAATATAATCCCAATTTGAGTCTGCACTTCCTCTCAATATGGCCTACCTTGCCACAGTAGTGACAAGTAGGAAGGACTAGTGCTAGTGGTATAAATGCTTTCTGTGGTGGATTCATCTGTGGTCGCTTTGCAGCTCCTCCCTGCTGTGCTCGGTCTGGTGCCAGTTCATGCGACCGCTTCTGGCTGGACTCTCTCCTGATAATAGGCTCCATGCGTCGGGCTATAGTAAGGATGTCCGTATAAGAAGTAGTTGCAACGGAACTGATTAATCTCTGTAGCTCAAAGCTAAGTCCGTCAAAGAACTTCTCCGCCCGGCATTGCTGGGCCTCTTGATGAACCAGCTGTTGTGCTTGCATCATTGCATAGAACATTTGGAACATCTATTGACCATCTATCGGCTGTCCTAGTGGAAAAGTAGGCATCAATGGAGTAAACTGCGACGGTGGTGGAACCTCGAGGTGTGCTGATCTGCTTGATTGCTTTGTTGAGTGGATGGATCTCCACCCAATGGTATCACCCCATCGTCGTAGGTGACCACAATACCTTGTGGTGTACCCACAGGAGTCTCATCACTGGCTCGTGGATCCATTACTCTGTATCCAAACTAAACTATAAGAGGCGCACAGAGGAATCAAGGCATGATGCAAGTTAAAAATTTATTTTGAAGTCGATATAGAGGTCAAAAACAGATGAACAAGTGGATGAGATCCTATAACTTATCATATCCTAATCGCAAGCTTGCTCGGTTCCTTAGTTGAAACCGAAGCAATATAGTCGTAGACCTGCATAGGCCACCACAAAAACCATGTCACGTCCCAGTCCCAAAATACCGAGGAACTAGCCACGTGGCAATGGCCAGCAGCACAACTCCAATGGATAAACCCAATTTAATGGACTCGTTATAGTGCACTTAAGCTGCAATAAATATTAATGCAGTCTACACCATCTATCACTGTAAATACCCGAATTTTTTTAAATAAAAATTTGAATTTTTGGAATTTTTGGTAATTTTTAAATAAGTAAAATAAATGTTTTTCAAAGGATAAATATTTTTGAGTATTAAATTTAATATTAAAATATTATGAAAATTATATTTTTAAGTGTAAAATAAATAATTTGATATAGTGTATTTTTTTTGGAATTTATTGGGCAAAAAAAAAACTATTTTTTAATAGCTAAAAACATCATTTTTAAAATAAACCTGATTAAACCAAAATAAACCCACCTGAACCGAACCAAACCAAGCCTAGAATAAACCAACCCAACCCAAACCGTAGTGGGTCGGATTCGGACCCGACCCGAACCTGCCAACCCGACCCGTTGTCTACAGTAACCGAGGGAAATAAATTTCTCCCGACTGTTACAATAGCAGCCGGCCGTTTTCCCCAACCGCCGGCCATTTTATCCGCAACCGCCGGCCGTTACCTCCCCGCGGCCATTCATCTCCACCTCCCCGTAACCGCCGGCCACCCTCCTCCTATTTAAACTCCTCTCCACCACCACCACCATCACCATCACAACCTCTCCGGCCAAACCCCCGACGAACCCCCATCACCACCGCTATCACCATCATCCACACCGCTGTCACCATTATCATCCACCGTCACCACGACTACGTCGAGCTCCCCTCCGGTGACCCATAACTCCCCGGTGACCCTCCGCCACGAGTCTGTCACCACCCCATTTCCAGAGCCGGGTATTTTTTTTATTTTTAATTTAGTTAATTGTGTATTATTTATATTTAATTATATTTATATTTAATTAATGATTGTATTAATTTTTATTGATTATTTTAGGATTTTGGCTAGCCTGGACCCATGTCAGACCCTAGTGGACCCATGTCCGACCCAGCCCACACCCCTGTGAGACTTATTTTGGGTTTTAGAATATTTATTATATTTTTAGTGGGTTAGTGGGAGAGATTTGGAGTTAGTTTGAGTGCTTTTGGAACCCGAAACCCAAAACCGAGTTACGGGAGGGCATTTTGGTAATTTTCCAACTTGGCAACCCCTTTATTATTGCTTTGGCCGATCATTCCCATCCCACACCCGAACCAAACAGCAGGAGCAGCCCCTCCCCACCTCATTTCTTCATCACTTCTTCTTCTTCTTCTTCTTCTTCTTCTTCTCCACTCTCCATTTCTACTTATTTCCTTCTCCCAACTTCAAGTAAGCATCATTTTCCTCTTCTTTCTTCTTCTATTCTCCATGGTTGCTAACCCTAACCTTATATTCTTCCCCAACCTAGGTGGGTAGAGCTTAGATTTGGTGTTGGAGCTAGATTTGGGAGCTTGGAAGCTTGGTTTGTTGGATTGGGAGCTTTTTGGAGATTTTGGCTTGGGATTCCAACTCCCAAAAGGTAAACCCTAATTTTCCCCTTGTAATTTGTAAACCCCCTGAATTTTCAAAATTATTAAACTTGGATTTTTTTCACAATTTTTCTGGAATTTTCTGTAATTAAAATCAAGGTTTTAAATTATTAAATAATTTTTATTTAATAATAAATAATATTAAAATATCATGGAAATAATATTTTTAGGTGTAAAATAAAAAACTGGACTTAGGGTAATTTTTCTAGAATTTATTGGGCCTCAGACCTATTTTTAAATGCCTAAAAAACTATTTAATTAATTAATTATTTAATTAACTGATTTATTATTATTATTATTATTATTTTTATTATTACTATTATTTTGTTTTAGGCCGGCCCGGCCCAGTGGACCGGCCCAACAGCCCAGCCGCCAACCAGCCCAACCCGCTCCCCTACCGAGTCGGGTCGGGTCTGCCCGGACCCGACCCGCCTCCGACCCGAAGACCCGGTCCCCCACGACCCTCGTCCTAACGCGCTGCCGCATTTTCCGCCGCTCCGGCCGGCCACGCGGCGCCCAGCCCACGCCACGCCCTCCACGACCCCCGGTTCCTCCTCCGCCTTGCCCGGCACCACCCTCTCCCTCACTCCCCCTATTTAACCCCGCCCGGTCGTCTCCCTCCGCCACCCGACCACCTCGCCCCCACCGTGCACCACCCGGCTCCAGACCCTCGCCCACAGCCCGCAGCGTCGACGACGACCGCCCGGCTCCTCCCTCCTCCTCTTCTTCTCCGGCAAGGCCAGAGACAGCAGCAGCGGCTGCAGCAGCGCCCCCGCCGACGCCCGCCTCCGCCGCTCGGCTCCGCTCTCCTCCGCCTCGCCCCGGCGAACCCTCCCCGGCCCTCTCCGGCGTGCCTCCGGCCGGCCCCCGACACGGACACGGAAATTTCTGGTTTTTCGAGCCTCGTTCAGGTACTCGTATCTTGCACCCTGTATCTTCGATTTCAATTCCGTAAATTGCGTTGCAAAGCATGTATGACCCTCTCGGTGTCCGGATAAACCGCTCGGGACATCGCGTCCTGTGGTGATCGCACACCGCGATCGAAAAACAGGAAAAACCAGACCCTGTTTCACCCCGGAACTGAGTACGCCCCGCCAAACGGGACGACTTGGTCGGGTGCGGTCTTCACAGATACGTGTGCGCCATCGATACGGACGTGTAAGATTTCACGAAAGCTGATTCGGGTGTGCGTGCACCCCGTAATCAACGCGTATCCGCGGACATCGCCCCGTATCCGACTTTTCTGTATTTTACCCTAACTTCGTGCACACATGTCGGATCGAGACGAAACTTACGCCATCGAACTCGTAGCAATACGCTGGTCCTGTGGGTCAAGTTTGGTTCAATTCTGAGAACGTTGACGAAATTGCGTGTCGTGGGCCCCACAGGCTCCGCTCGACGGGCGATTTCGTGATCGGCTCATCGAAATCCAATTCTGGAAGTTCCGTATGGTTCATATCATCGTTCCTGACCTGTTGACACTAAGTTTGGTGAATTTGGAGACCTTTGACCCTGACACGTTTTTCGGTGCAAAGCGGGCCCACCGGCGGACCCCATTTTAACCCGAAACTGCCATTTTTGCCTTTGTCTCCAAATTGGACCCAAGGACAGACGTTTCTAGCTATTTGATATCTTCTGAGCATGATGGTAATATTTATTTCAGCATCTGGACTCATTTCTGGAAATTTCCCCGAGATATAACTATAATTGGATCCAAACAACAGGCATGTACCTACACTTCAAGTTTAAATCTTTATATTGTGATAATTAATTCCCTGCTCTACTAGTACCCTTGATGATTACACGTAGTGTTAGAATACTGGATTTTATGTCTCGAATACTGGAGTTCATGTCTTGTTTTTTGTGTCGGATGGGCGAATACTAGAAGGCATGTAGTTTACCCTTCCCCCTGCCGTGTTTAATAGCTGTTGGTACGCGACTGTAACCTCGGTCGGATCTCGATTATTCATGTTTAATAGCCGTCTATGACGGCCGGATTAGCCTTATACACCCCTGCATGCCAACTATGTATTCTAAAATAAACACAAGTTCACACACATAGCTTCTTGTCTTGTTGCAGCTCCTGTTGTCTTATTGTAGTTTCATTTCCTGTCTCATATTATTCCTGTTTACTCATATTCTTGTTTATAGACTTAACTTTTAGTTATTATTGTTTCTTTTATGCATATTCTCAATATGATACTCAGTCAGTTTCTTTTCTAATTGTCATAAATATTTAGTTTAATCTTGTTGTGCATTGTGTACTTTGCTCCTTTCCTGACTGGATCCGTTGATTTAGGCGATGATGAGGACTTTGCCCCTACCTATTATGGCCCCTATGAGGGAACAGGTGATACTTATGAGGAGCCAGTTCCCACCCAGGAGACTACTTCTACAGAGTAGTTAGCAGTAGCTTTTTATTTATGCACTTTTATCTTAGTAATCGGGTTTGTCCCCGATTTCATTTCTGGATTCTGTACTAAACATTTGAGCTGTTGTCACATTTATTTCATTGAAACCTCAGCATTCTTTTCCTGTTATTATCTTTGTCTATTTCATTATTCGTGAATGAGCTAGATGTTCAACTGTGGATATGACCTAGACAGCGTACTACCACCGACTCTGCGGCGTAGGCTGGACGTACCCACGTACTCGTGTCCGAATTTCCGAGTGCGGGTCGTGACACGTTTTTATGGTGGCCCATGCAGGTCTAGTATCCTTAAATAGGGTAATACCCTAGGACAGGGTATGGAATAAGATTGAGGATTCTAGGAAAAGCTCATTCACATAATAGGATCTTCATTTCAATTCTTGATATCATTCCTAATCAATTTTCCTATCGCCCTTGATTTCCAAGTAATCTATTCTAATCTTCCTATCCCTTAATCTTTCAGAATGGTTCAGACAAGGAACACAGTAGGAGGCACATCAGAACCAGCTGAGCAGACTGTGCCTGAACCTCTTGCACTCCCGTCGCCTTCATCTACTCCAGCAGTTACTCTAGATGGGGCACAGCTACTCAGAGTATTCCAGGGACTTATAGAATCCCAGAAAGAACAGACTGCACTTCTACGAACCAGCCTCTCAGAAGCCCTTCGGTCTCAGGAGTCACCACTAAAGAGGCCAGGAAGTGCCAAAGACTTCAAGAACCTCAAACCCCTGGAATTCTATGGAACTGAGGGCATTCTCTATGCCGATGAATGGATAGAGAATGTGGAGCGACTCCTGAAGACTGTTCGGGTCCCTGATGATCTCAAAGTGGAGTCTGCAAGCCTGCAACTGTTCGACATAGCTCGGACCTGGTTTAGAGATGAACCCCAACTATCTGCCCCTGACCTCACCTGGGAGGACTTCAAGAGGCTATTCAAGGAGAAATTCTATCCCGAAGTGGCTCGGGAAGCTCTCGAAAGCCAATTCGAGAGACTGGAACAAGGTAACCTATCTGTTGATGAGTACACTGCTGAATTTAGCAGGTTGAGCCACTTTACAGAGTACATGGTTCGTACCCCGGAGGACAGAGCCCGTAGATTCAAGAAGGGGTTGTCTCCGGATATTCGCCTTGCTGTCACCACTAGCCGAGCTCGTACATACGAGGAAATCTTGAGCGTGGCACAAGGCGTTGAGAGAGACATGGGGCATAAACTAAAGCGTGAGAGAGATACTGGAAGTATGGGACCCCACAAACGCCCATTTCAACAACAACCACAGCAGAGAACCCCGCAGCAAACTCAGCGTCCTCTCCCTCGAGCCCCAGCACCCCAACACCAAGCTCAAGGACAGAACCAACAAGCTGCCGCTTGTAACTTTTGCCAAAAACCAGGTCACACTTGGCAAGTCTGCAGGAAGAGGCTAGGTGCCTGCCTCTACTGCGGCTCAGCAACGCATCAAATGAGGGACTGTCCTGCTGCTCAAGGACGCCCAGCTGCACCAAAGGCTCCAGTCCAGGCCAGGCCCCCAGCAGCACAGCAGAGGGGACCCCCGCTTCCAACTCAACAACAACGTTTTGCTCAGCACCAACAGCAGCAACAGAGGGTTGCACCTCAGCAAGGCCGTGCTTTTGCAATGACTCTGGAAGAAGCTGAAGCCATAGCAGACGTGATCACAGGTTCCGTGCTTATAAATTCAATACCAGCCATTACTTTATTTGATTTTGGAGCTTCACATTCATTCATGTCAGTAGATTTCCTTATGAAGCATAGCTTAATCACTGAGCCCCTTAGGAATTGTTATAAGATTATTACCGGTGGAGGAATTATCCCGGTTAGTGATGCATGTAACAATTGTCCTATTACATTATGTGGAAGAGAACTATATGCTAGGCTACTCGTAATGCCAGTTCCCAGTTTTGACATTATACTGGGTATGGATTGGTTGAGTCAACATCATGTCACTATAGACTGTCACAGAGGTAGTATAATCTTCAGGCCCCCTGATAAGCCAGAATTTGAATTCGCTAGAGGTTCTAGAGAAATGGGTAGTAACAAAATTTTTGGAGCCCTAATACCAGAAGAATTGCCACTCCCTATCATCTCTGAATATCTTGATGTCTTCCCTGAGGATCTCCCAGGTTTACCCCCAGACCGAGAAGTTGAATTCTCTATTGACTTAGTGCCAGGAGCAGCGCCAGTATCTCAAAATCCCTACAGAATCAACAAGAAAGAGATAATAGAGCTAAATGAGCAGATTAAAGAGTTAGATGACAAATGCTTCATTAGGTCTAGTGTCTCACCCTGGGGAGCTCCAGTATTATTTGTACCCAAGAAGGACGGAACATCCCGAATGTGTATTGACTATAGGGCCTTGAATGCTTTAACAATCAAGAATAAGTATCCCCTACCCAGGATAGATGACTTATTTGATCAATTAAGTGGAGCTCGGGTATTTTCAAAGATTGACTTGAGGTCTGGTTACCACCAAGTAAGGGTGAGGAAGAAAGACATCCCTAAAACTGCTTTCAATACCCGGAACGGACACTACGAATTCTTAGTGATGCCGTTCGGGTTGACGAATGCTCCCGCAGTTTTTATGAACTTAATGAATAGAGTCTTCCAGCAATACCTAGACAAATTTGTAGTGGTCTTTATTGATGATATTTTGATCTATTCCAAGACTCCCGAAGAACATGAAGAACACTTGAGGCTAGCATTGGAGACTTTAAGGAAGGAAAAACTTTATGGAAAATTATCTAAATGTGCATTCTTCCTAGACAAAGTAGAATTCTTGGGACATGTTGTGACTGGAGATGGAATAGCAGTAGATCCCAAGAAGATAGCGGCAGTAGAATCATGGCCCACTCCAGACTCTGTAGCAGAGATTAGAAGTTTCCTGGGACTAGCTGGCTACTATCGGAAGTTTGTGAAGGACTTTGCTAGAATTGTTGAGCCCATGACAAAATTAACAAGGAAGGATGAAGAGTTCATCTGGACTAATGAATGTCAGCATGCTTTTGAAGAATTGAAGAAAAGGCTGACTACTGCCCCTATTTTGACCTTACCATCTGGAACCGGAGGATTCGCTATATATAGTGATGCTTCTGGAAAAGGTCTAGGTTGTGTATTGGAGCAGAACAAGAAGGTGATAGCATATGCCTCTAGACAGCTTCGACCTCATGAAAAGAACTATCCAACTCATGATTTAGAATTGGCAGCTGTTATCTTTGCTCTTAAGCTATGGAAGCATTATCTTTATGGAGAAAAGGTAGAAATATTTACAGACCATAAAAGTCTAAAATATATCTTCACTCAGAAAGAGCTGAACATGAGGCAAAGAAGGTGGCTGGAGCTAATGAAAGATTTTGATATCACCCTTCAATATCATCCTGGGAAGGCCAATGTAGTTGCTGATGCTCTAAGCAGATATCCTATGGCAATGTACTTGACTATGGACCGACACTTGCTCGAGGACTTGGAAAGTTTAGGTATTGAGGTAATTATCCCAGGAAAAGAAGGCCAAATGATGAACTTGCAGATTCAATCTACCTTAATAGATAAGATCAAGGAGACTCAGTTTTGAGACGAAGGTCTGCGAAGCATTCGAGGTCAAGTGCAAGCTGGATTAGTGGAGGACTTCAAAATTCATAAAGATGGATCACTGAGGCATGGAGATAGATTATGTGTACCTCAAGGAGACATAAGAGAAGAAATTATGCAAGAGGCGCACAGATCGCATTACTCTATACATCCAGGAGCCAACAAAATGTACAAAGACCTGAGGACGCATGTTTGGTGGCATGGCATGAAAAGAGAAGTAGCCAGGTTTGTATCTCGTTGCTTAGTGTGCCAACAAGTCAAGGCTGAAAGACAAAGACCTGGGGGATTGCTTCAACCACTACCCATTCCGGAGTGGAAGTGGGAACATATTACAATGGATTTTGTTTCTGGGCTTCCAAGGACACCTAGTGGAAAGGATGCAATTTGGGTGATAGTGGATAGACTGACCAAGTCTGCACATTTTCTACCCTTCAAAGTAGGGCTATCTACAGAAAAGTTGGCAGATTTATATATCAGACATATTGTTAAATTGCATGGGGTTCCAGTAAGTATTGTCTCCGACCGAGATTCAAGATTTGTCACTCCCCAGTCCCGCAGGGCCGTTCGTCCTCACCTTGGTCCCTACGGAACCGATCGTCCTCGCACGGGCGTGATGCCGTGCAAGCCTAAGATGCGCTTGCACAAGGCCAAAGCTTTGATACAAGGGCAAGTAATCTATTTGATACTGAAGCAGCGGCACACATATTTCAGAAAAGTGAAGATCACAATGGCATATGAAAATAAGCTCTTTTATTGATAATCGAAAATTGTTACAAGCGGCGCATGGCCGAGGTTACAGATCGCTCAAGCCCTCTTCTCTCGACTACAATAACACTGTTCCATACATTATGTCCCTTTATACAAAAGCAACTCAAAGCAGGCACAACTCGATGCGACTCCAAGCATCGACTCCAGATTTCTGGCTCCTTGGGATGAGGTACGGCTATCGCTTCCTCGCACGAACAGGCACCTGAGAACAAGCAAACTGTTGGTGGGTCAGCACTTTATGCAAGTACTGGTGAGATATAAACAACTGAACAGAAGCTACACCCCCTGAAACCCACACTAAGTAAACTTGTGGCAAAACATTGCATTACTAGTGATCTTGCTAGTTTTACCTAAGTTCTTTTTATGCAGCTCGGAACTATAGTCAGATTACATATTTTTGAAAACACAAGTTAGAAACCAGTTTTGCATATTCGATACTCAAGCATTTAAGCAACTCTAAGGGACAGTGTTCTCATCGTGTAGTGCGCAGCATGTATTGTGCATCACAATCTATCTCGTTTGGGACAAAGTTATCTAGCAGACTGATCATATCGAATCAAGGCAAGCATATCAAGTAGGCTATCATTCTATCAAGCGATTGAGGCAACACATCTATATGATTTCGGTCCCCGAGAAACTCAAGATTGGCAGCGATAATCCAGCTATCCAATGACTCACATACTGGTACTATTAGCAGCTGTGACTGAGGTTCAGCTCTGCACTAATAGCCATTGTCCAACCGATGTTTGATGCATGAGTCACTATCAGATAAATCACGATGCAGACTAAATGAATAAGCAGACTATATATATAAACTCATATTTTTTACCCCATTGCCGAACGGTTATCCCTGCAGCAGACACACAAGTTAGCAACAATTTGCATAACATAAAGTATACAGTTCTCTAGTTTCCTGTTCGTCCCTGCATCAAACAGTTAGGTATGCAAGAAGGCTAGCCTAGCATGCGCCCTAACTATATGATGGTCCCCTCATCGGGATTAGCAGTTGGGACGTACAAGCCCATCTCACTAATAGACGAGTCGCGGCTACCCAAGGACGTATAAGCCTTAGGTATCTAGATCTCTTCCCGGGCCGAACGATCCCCAGTGCCCCAGGAACCGCTCGAGAGAAAATCCTTGTGCACAAGTTGTCCTGACCAAATGCGAGACTGCAAGCTCCTATCGATGCAAGATTATGCACTTAATCCAGAACAACCAAGCAAACACATCTATCAAGTCCAGATAGCCGAAGCTCACTCTCTTAATGCACATTGCCTAATAGCCATGTCTCCCCCGTAAGGTTTTTAAGCCTCAGGGTGGGCTATTAGTCTAGATTCACAAGTTCACGCTATTCTCCAAGTTCCATCTCTTCATAAGCCAACAATAAAACATATTCAAGCAAGCTAACTCTTAAACAAGTAACAAGCAAGAACAGTTCTTATAACTCTAGCATGCAAATTCTATCTCTTGTGGACAAGCATTCTAGTATTCCAGTCTAGCATACGATATAAGTGCAAGCAATCCTCTTTATTCTTGTTATTAGCATGGCAAGGTTCTATCTCGTCTCAGACAAGCATTTCTAGTTCTCTTATTAAGCAAGCAAGCAGATTCGTTTTAATGACAAGCTATGTGAGTTCTCTTATTAGCACGCTGAGTCGGTTCTATCTTTCTTCTTATGACATAATCTTATTAAGCAACAAGCATTCAAAAACTCAGATTCATTATTAAGTCGTGCAAGAATCAGAGAATGCAGTTCTGCCCACTCACTTTGATAAATCGGTCGGGAACTCTCCGAGAAGACTTCCGTTCGAGCAAGCAAGGCGATCCCACTTGTACATAGTGCCTACGCGAAGCGGGGCACTACATACTTACCCACCAATAAAGAGTTTCGTCCTCGAAACTCAAGGAGAAACTCACGATAACACAGAGCAGCGATAGTCCTCATCCCTCATATTCCTTAATCAAAACTCAGCAAATCCAGAAATCACAAATCACTTCTCAAGCAATGAAAACAAATCCAGAAAACTTTTTGCGCGCATCTTTGAGAATATCTATGGACTTATTGTATGGAACGCTTATTGCAACACAATCACAACTCAGGGTCGGAGGCAACGGAACGGGCAAAGAATCGAGTCGCTGCTCTGATACCATTATGTCACGCCCCAGTCCCGCAGGGCCGTTCGTCCTCACCTTGGTCCCTACGGAACCGATCGTCCTCGCACGGGCGTGATGCCGTGCAAGCCTAAGATGCGCTTGCACAAGGCCAAAGCTTTGATACAAGGGCAAGTAATCTATTTGATACTGAAGTAGCGGCACACATATTTCAGAAAAGTGAAGATCATAATGGCATATGAAAATAAGCTCTTTTATTGATAATCGAAAATTGTTACAAGCGGCGCATGGCCGAGGTTACAGATCGCTCAAGCCCTCTTCTCTCGACTACAATAACACTGTTCCATACATTATGTCCCTTTATACAAAAGCAACTCAAAGCAGGCACAACTCGATGCGGCTCCAAGCATCGACTCCAGATTTCTGGCTCCTTGGGATGAGGCACGGCTATCGCTTCCTCGCACGAACAAGCACCTGAGAACAAGCAAACTGTTGGTGGGTCAGCACTTTATGCAAGTACTGGTGAGATATAAACAACTGAACAGAAGCTACACCCCCTGAAACCCACACTAAGTAAACTTGTGGCAAAACATTGCATTACTAGTGATCTTGCTAGTTTTACCTAAGTTCTTTTTATGCAGCTCGGAACTATAGTCAGATTACATCTTTTTGAAAACACAAGTTAGAAACCAGTTTTGCATATTCGATACTCAAGTATTTAAGCAACTCTAAGGGACAGTGTTCTCATCGTGTAGTGCGCAGCATGTATTGTGCATCACAATCTATCTCGTTTGGGACAAAGTTATCTAGCAGACTGATCATATCGAATCAAGGCAAGCATATCAAGTAGGCTATCATTCTATCAAGCGATTGAGGCAACACATCTATATGATTTCGGTCCCCGAGAAACTCAAGATTGGCAGCGATAATCCAGCTATCCAATGACTCACATACTGGTACTATTAGCAGCTGTGACTGAGGTTCAGCTCTGCACTAATAGCCATTGTCCAACCGATGTTTGATGCATGAGTCACTATCAGATAAATCACGATGCAGACTAAATGAATAAGCAGACTATATATATAAACTCATATTTTTTACCCCATTGCCGAACGGTTATCCCTGCAGCAGACACACAAGTTAGCAACAATTTGCATAACATAAAGTATACAGTTCTCTAGTTTCCTGTTCGTCCCTGCATCAAACAGTTAGGTATGCAAGAAGGCTAGCCTAGCATGCGCCCTAACTATATGATGGTCCCCTCATCGGGATTAGCAGTTGGGACGTACAAGCCCATCTCACTAATAGACGAGTCGCGGCTACCCAAGGACGTACAAGCCTTAGGTATCTAGATCTCTTCCCGGGCCGAACGATCCCCAGTGCCCCAGGAACCGCTCGAGAGAAAATCTTTGTGCACAAGTTGTCCTGACCAAATGCGAGACTGCAAGCTCCTATCGATGCAAGATTATGCACTTAATCCAGAACAACCAAGCAAACACATCTATCAAGTCCAGATAGCCGAAGCTCACTCTCTTAATGCACATTGCCTAATAGCCATGTCTCCCCCGTAAGGTTTTTAAGCCTCAGGGTGGGCTATTAGTCTAGATTCACAAGTTCACGCTATTCTCCAAGTTCCATCTCTTCATAAGCCAACAATAAAACATATTCAAGCAAGCTAACTCTTAAACAAGTAACAAGCAAGAACAGTTCTTATAACTCTAGCATGCAAATTCTATCTCTTGTGGACAAGCATTCTAGTATTCCAGTCTAGCATACGATATAAGTGCAAGCAATCCTCTTTACTCTTGTTATTAGCATGGCAAGGTTCTATCTCGTCTCAGACAAGCATTTCTAGTTCTCTTATTAAGCAAGCAAGCAGATTCATTTTAATGACAAGCTATGTGAGTTCTCTTATTAGCACGCTGAGTCGGTTCTATCTTTCTTCTTATGACATAATCTTATTAAGCAACAAGCATTCAAAAACTCAGATTCATTATTAAGTCGTGCAAGAATCAGAGAATGCAGTTCTGCCCACTCACTTTGATAAATCGGTCGGGAACTCTCCGAGAAGACTTCCGTTCGAGCAAGCAAGGCGATCCCACTTGTACATAGTGCCTACGCGAAGCGGGGTACTACATACTTACCCACCAATAAAGAGTTTCGTCCTCGAAACTCAAGGAGAAACTCACGATAACACAGAGCAGCGATAGTCCTCATCCCTCATATTCCTTAATCAAAACTCAGCAAATCCAGAAATCACAAACCACTTCTCAAGCAATGAAAACAAATCCAGAAAACTTTTTGCGCGCATCTTTGAGAATATCTATGGACTTATTGTATGGAACGCTTATTGCAACACAATCACAACTCAGGGTCGGAGGCAACGGAACGGGCAAAGAATCGAGTCGCTCTGATACCATTATGTCACGCCCCAGTCCCGCAGGGCCGTTCGTCCTCGCCTTGGTCCCTACGGAACCGATCGTCCTCGCACGGGCGTGATGCCGTGCAAGCCTAAGATGCGCTTGCACAAGGCCAAAGCTTTGATACAAGGGCAAGTAATCTATTTGATACTGAAGTAGCGGCACACATATTTCAGAAAAGTGAAGATCATAATGGCATATGAAAATAAGCTCTTTTATTGATAATCGAAAATTGTTACAAGCGGCGCATGGCCGAGGTTACAGATCGCTCAAGCCCTCTTCTCTCGACTATAATAACACTGTTCCATACATTATGTCCCTTTATACAAAAGCAACTCAAAGCAGGCACAACTCGATGCGGCTCCAAGCATCGACTCCAGATTTCTGGCTCCTTGGGATGAGGCACGGCTATCGCTTCCTCGCACGAACAAGCACCTGAGAACAAGCAAACTGTTGGTGGGTCAGCACTTTATGCAAGTACTGGTGAGATATAAACAACTGAACAGAAGCTACACCCCCTGAAACCCACACTAAGTAAACTTGTGGCAAAACATTGCATTACTAGTGATCTTGCTAGTTTTACCTAAGTTCTTTTTATGCAGCTCGGAACTATAGTCAGATTACATCTTTTTGAAAACACAAGTTAGAAACCAGTTTTGCATATTCGATACTCAAGCATTTAAGCAACTCTAAGGGACAGTGTTCTCATCGTGTAGTGCGCAGCATGTATTGTGCATCACAATCTATCTCGTTTGGGACAAAGTTATCTAGCAGACTGATCATATCGAATCAAGGCAAGCATATCAAGTAGGCTATCATTCTATCAAGCGATTGAGGCAACACATCTATATGATTTCGGTCCCCGAGAAACTCAAGATTGGCAGCGATAATCCAGCTATCCAATGACTCACATACTGGTACTATTAGCAGCTGTGACTGAGGTTCAGCTCTGCACTAATAGCCATTGTCCAACCGATGTTTGATGCATGAGTCACTATCAGATAAATCACGATGCAGACTAAATGAATAAGCAGACTATATATATAAACTCATATTTTTTACCCCATTGCCGAACGGTTATCCCTGCAGCAGACACACAAGTTAGCAACAATTTGCATAACATAAAGTATACAGTTCTCTAGTTTCCTGTTCGTCCCTGCATCAAACAGTTAGGTATGCAAGAAGGCTAGCCTAGCATGCGCCCTAACTATATGATGGTCCCCTCATCGGGATTAGCAGTTGGGACGTACAAGCCCATCTCACTAATAGACGAGTCGCGGCTACCCAAGGACGTACAAGCCTTAGGTATCTAGATCTCTTCCCGGGCCGAACGATCCCCAGTGCCCCAGGAACCGCTCGAGAGAAAATCTTTGTGCACAAGTTGTCCTGACCAAATACGAGACTGCAAGCTCCTATCGATGCAAGATTATGCACTTAATCCAGAACAACCAAGCAAACACATCTATCAAGTCCAGATAGCCGAAGCTCACTCTCTTAATGCACATTGCCTAATAGCCATGTCTCCCCCGTAAGGTTTTTAAGCCTCAGGGTGGGCTATTAGTCTAGATTCACAAGTTCACGCTATTCTCCAAGTTCCATCTCTTCATAAGCCAACAATAAAACATATTCAAGCAAGCTAACTCTTAAACAAGTAACAAGCAAGAACAGTTCTTATAACTCTAGCATGCAAATTCTATCTCTTGTGGACAAGCATTCTAGTATTCCAGTCTAGCATACGATATAAGTGCAAGCAATCCTCTTTACTCTTGTTATTAGCATGGCAAGGTTCTATCTCGTTTCAGACAAGCATTTCTAGTTCTCTTATTAAGCAAGCAAGCAGATTCGTTTTAATGACAAGCTATGTGAGTTCTCTTATTAGCACGCTGAGTCGGTTCTATCTTTCTTCTTATGACACAATCTTATTAAGCAACAAGCATTCAAAAACTCAGATTTATTATTAAGTCGTGCAAGAATCAGAGAATGCAGTTCTGCCCACTCACTTTGATTAATCGGTCGGGAACTCTCCGAGAAGACTTCCGTTCGAGCAAGCAAGGCGATCCCACTTGTACATAGTGCCTACGCGGAGCGGGGCACTACAAGATTCACCTCTCACTTCTGGAAGAGCTTACAAGCCAGCTTGGGGACTCAACTCAAATTCAGCACAGCTTATCATCCCCAAACAGATGGACAATCAGAACGTACAATCCAGACCCTTGAAGATATGCTCCGTACATGTGTTCTGGATTTTGGAGGATCGTGGGAAGACTATCTACATCTTGTAGAGTTCTCTTATAATAACAGTTAGCAAGCAAGTATTGAGATGACTCCATTTGAAGCTTTGTATGGACGAAGATGTCGTACCCCGCTATCATGGGACGACGTAGGAGAAAGAGCCTTACTGGGACCAGAGATGGTGATCGATTCAACTGAGAAGGTAAAACAAATAAGAGAAAGACTTCGGGTGGCTCAAGACAGGCAACGACATTGGGCAAATAGCCACCGAAGGCCCTTGGAATTTGAGGTAATTAAATTTATGAAATTCAAGTTAATTTAAACATTATGATTATGGAATTAAGACTTGATTATGACTTTATTAAAGGTTGGAGAACTGGTATTCCTGAAGATTTCTCCGACACGTGGCACCATTAGGTTCGGAAGAAGTAGAAAACTCAGCCCAAGATTTATTGGACCTTTTGGCATACAGGAGAGAATCAGAGAAGTGGCATACCGTCTGGCATTGCCACCCTCGCTGGATGGAGTCCATAACGTTTTCCACGTGTCGTAGCTGAGAAAATACGTGTCAGATCCCAGCCATATTTTGGATCACTCAGAGCTCGAAGTAGGTCCAAGCTTGACTTTCCAAGAGCAACCCGTAGAGATACTGGACCGATCGGAGAAAGTTCTAAGGAACCAGGTTATTTCCCTTGTTCGCGTAGCTTGGAAGCACCATTCTCCCGGTGAATCCACCTGGGAGCGAGAAGACGAGATTAGAGAGCGCTACCCTTATCTTTTTTGAACCCTGAGGTATATTTTAACTCTCGGCCTTTCTTTTCGTGCCATTGTTATTTTTAAATTTCGAGGACGAAATTTTTATAAGTTGGGTAGATTGTAAACCCCCTGAATTTTCAAAATAATTAAACTTGGATTTTTTCACAATTTTTCTGGAATTTTCTGGAAATTTTCTGTAATTAAAATCAAGGTTTTAAATTATTAAATGATTTTTATTTGATAATAAATAATATTAAAATATTATGGAAATAATATTTTTAGCTGTAAAATGAAAAACTGGACTTAGGGTAAATTTTCTGGAATTTATTGGGCCTCAGACCTATTTTTAAATGCCTAAAAAACTATTTAATTAATTATTTATTTAATTAACTGATTTATTAATTATTATTATTATTTTTATTATTTTTATTATTACTATTATTTTGTTTTAGGCCGGCCCGGCCCAGTGGACCGGCCCAGCAGCCCAGCCGCCAACCAGCCCAACCCGCTCCCCTACCGGGTCGGGTCGGGTCGGGTCTGCCCGGACCTGACCCGCCTCCGACCCGAAGAGCCGGTCCCCCACGACCCTCGTCCCCAACGCACTGCCGCATTTTCCGCCGCTCCGGCCGGCCACGCGGCGCCCAGCCCGCGCCACGCCCTCCACGACCCCCGGTTCCTCCTCCGCCTTGCCCGGCGCCACCCTCTCCCTCACTCCCCCTATTTAACCCCGCCCGGTCGTCTCCCTCCGCCACCCGACCACCTTGCCCCCACCGTGCACCACCCGGCTCCAGACCCTCGCCCACCGCCCGCAGCGTCGACGACGACCGCCCGGCTCCTCCCTCCTCCTCTTCTTCTCCGGCAAGGCCAGAGACAGCAGCAGCGGCTGCAGCAGCGCCCCCGCCGACGCCCGCCTCCGCCGCTCGGCTCCGCTCGCCTCCGCCTCGCCCCGGCGAACCCTCCCCGGCCCTCTCCGGCTTGCCTCCGGCCGGCCCCCGCCGTCCAGAACGAAACCCTAACCCTAATCCCAATTCTTCGTGTCGTGTCGGACACGACACGGACACGAAAATTTCCGGTTTTTCGAGCCTCGTTCAGGTACTCGTATCTTGCACCCTGTATCTTCGATTTCAATTCCGTAAATTGCGTTGCGAAGCATGTATGACCCTCTCGGTGCCCGGACAAACCGCTCGGGGCATCGCGTCCTGTGGTGATCGCACACCGCGATCCAAAAACAGGAAAAACCAGACCCTGTTTCACCCCGAAACTGAGTACGCCCCGCCAAATGGGACGACTTGGCCGCGTGCGATCTTCACAGATACGTGTGCGCCATCGATACGGACGTGTAAGATTTCACGGAAGCTGATTCGGGTGTGCGTGCACCCCGGAATCAACGCGTATCCGCGGACATCGCCCCGTATCTGACTTTTCTGCATTTCACCCTAACTTCGTGCACACACGTTGGATCGAGACGAAACTTATGCCATCAAACTCGTAGCAATACGCTGGTCCTGTGGGTCAAGTTTGGTTCGATTCTGAGAACGTTGACGAAATCGCGTGTTGTGGGCCCCACAGGCTCCGCTCGACGGGCGATTTCGTGATCGGCTCATCGAAATCCAATTCTGGAAGTTCTGTTTGGTTCATATCATCGTTCCTGACCTGTTGACACTAAGTTTGATGAATTTGGAGACCTTTGACCCTGACACGTTTTTCGGTGCAAAGCGGGCCCACCGGCGGACCCCATTTTGACCCAAAACTGTCGTTTTTGCCTTTGTCGCCAAATTGGACCCAAGGACAGGCATTTTTAGCTATTTGATATCTTTTGAGCATGATGGTAATGTTTATGTCAGCATCTGGACTCATTTCTGGAAATTTCCTCGAGATACAACTATAATTGGATCCAAACAACAGGCAAGTACCTGCACTTCAAGTTTAAATCTTTATATTGTGATAATTAATTTCCTGCTCTACTAGTACCCTTGATGATTACACGTAGTATTAGAATACTGGATTTTATGTCTCGAATACTGGAGTTCATGTCTTGTTTTTCGTGTCGGGTGGGCGAATACTAGAAGGCATGTAGTTTACCCTTCCCCCTGCCGTGTTTAATAGCTGTTGGTACGCGACTGTAACCTCAGCCGGATCTCGATTATTCATGTTTAATAGCCGTCTATGACGACCGGATTAGCCTTATACACCCATGCATGCCAACTATGTATTCTAAAATAAACAAAAGTTCACACACATAGCTTCTTGTCTTGTTGCAGCTCCTGTTGTCTTATTGTAGTTTCATTTCCTGTCTCATATTATTCTTGTTTACTCATATTCCTGTTTATAGACTTAACTTTTAGTTATTATTGTTTCTTTTATGCATATTCTCAATATGATACTCAGTCAGTTTCTTTTTTAATTGTCATAAATATTTAGTTTAATCTTGTTGTGCATTGTGTACTTTGCTCCTTTCCTGACTGGATCCGTTGATTTAGGCGATGATGAGAACTTTGCCCCTACCTATTATGGCCCCTATGAGGGAACATGTGACACTTATGAGGAGCCAGTTCCCACCCAGGAGACTACTTCTACAGAGTAGTTAGCAGTAGCTTTTTATTTATGCACTTTTATCTTAGTAATCGGGTTTGTCCCCGATTTTATTTCTGGATTCTGTACTAAACATTCGAGCTGTTGTCACATTTATTTCATTGAAATCTCAGCATTCTTTTCCTGTTATTATCTTTGTCTATTTCATTATTCGTGAATGAGCTAGATGTTCAACTGTGGATATGACCTAGACAGCGTACTACCGCCGACTCTGCGGCGTAGGCTGGACGTACCCACGTACTCGTGCCCGAATTTTCGGGTGCGGGTTATGACATAATTACTCTTTTATAGTGTAATTAATAGTTTAGAACCTTCCTAGACCCTTAGGCTACCCGTGGAAGAAAGTTGGAACTAGTTTGGTAGTGTTTAGAGACTTTAACACTAGGTTTTGTGTCAATTTCGGGTGGAATCCGAATTTGGTCCAATTTTGGGTGATGCCCTAGGTTAGACGGACCTAGGTAGACGTTGTCGGGTGTCTTGAGGGTGAGTGCGTGTCTCCGTTCGGACACGGGAAGTCGTGTCGCGGAGAAACGGATATTTCGGACGAATTTGGGGCTTTTCATCGTCGCCGATTCTAAGTGCGTGTAGAATCGACGTGGGAGCACTTTTTCTAGGATCTAGGCATCGTTTAGAGCGCGTGGGTAAATTTTGGGCCGATTCTGAGTTCGTTTGGTGTGCGTTTCAGGAGATTTTCCGTACCGCGCACCGCGTGTTCGTTGAAATGACCGAACGACCATTTCTACTTGGTTTTCTTGTTTCGGGCTTGTGCGCGCGTTGGATTAGCTTCGGGGAGTGTGTGCTAGAGTTTTTGAGTTATATTTTATATATTTTAGGGTGTTGGTGAGTGTCGGGGTCGTTGGGCGTGAGTGGGGCGTGTTGTTGTGCGTTGTGTTGTGTGTGTGTTGTGTTTATATATATATATATATATATATATATATATATATATATATATATATATATATATATATATATATATATATATATATATATGTATTTGTGTGTGTGTTTCTATATATATATATTTATTTATATATGTATGTGTGTTTTTATGTTTGTGTGAGTGTGTTAGTGAGTGCTTGTGTGAGTGTGGGTTGGTGCTAGTGTATGTGTGTAGGTGAGTGTGTGTGTGAGTGTGAGTGAGTGTTTATAATATATATATATGAGTTTGTGTGTATATATATGTATATATATTTATATATATATATGTATTTGTGTGTGTGGTTATGTATTAGTGAGAGTGTGTGCTAGTGTGTGTGAGAGTGTGTGTGTGAGGGTGTGTGAGAGTGAGAGTGTGAGAGTGAGTGTGTGTGAGTGAGGATATATATATATATATATATATATATATATATATATATATATATATATGTATATGTTTGAGTGTGTGTGTGTATATGTATATATATATTAGTGTGTGTATATATATATATAGATATATGTGTGTGTACCTATATGTATTAGTGTGTGTGTGTGTGTGTGTATTTATATATAGTAGTGTAGATATATATATGTATGTATGTTGGTGTGTGTATATATATATATATGTATGTGTGTGTCTGTGTATGTGTGATTGTTTGTGTGTGGTCATGCGTGTGTGTGTGTGTGTGCTTGTGTCTGGGTGCAGCAGAGCGAGGCAGCGGACTGCACACAGCCGCTGCAGCAGCCAACAGAGCGAGGCAGCGCCGCGGCAGCAGCTCGCTCGAGCAAGGCCACGCCGCGGCAGCAGCTCGCTGCAGCGCGGCCTGCAGCAGCAGCAGCAGCAGGCTGCAGCAGAGCGCGCGGGTGCAGCAGCGCCGCGGCAGCAGCTCGCTGCAGCGTGGCCTGCAGCAGCACGCAGCAGCAGCAGTTCCAGCAGCTCCAGCAGCAGTTCCAGCAGCTCCAGAAGCATTGCAGCAGCGGTTTCAGCAGCAGAGCGAGGGAGGGAGAGAGTTATGTATAGGTATGTATATCTATAGTTAGATATATTGATAGATAGATATATGGATAGAAAGATAGATTAGTTAGATAGATTGTTAGAGAGATTAATAGATAGTTAGATATTTAGATAGATAGTTAGATAGGTAAGTGGATAACTAGTTAGATAGAATGATAGATAGTTAGGTAAATAGATAGATATCTATAGTTAGGTAGATAGGTAAATAAATATATGGATAGATAGATACATGGATAGCTAGATTGATAGATAGATATATAAGTAGATAGGTAGGTAAATAGATAGATAGATAATTACCTAGATATGTTAGATAGATAGATAGATAGATAGATAGATAGTTAGATAGATAGATTGATAGATAGCTAAATATTAGATAGATAGTTAGATATCTATATCTATATGCATAGATATATATATATATATATATAGATATATACATAGCTAGATAGATAGTTAGATATCTAGGTATAGATATATATATTTATGTATGGGTAAGGTAAGGTATTGGGTATATATATATAGGTATATGCCTATATGTATTAGATATGTATATTTTAGCCTAGATTATAGCTAGATATATATGTTTATGCATAGTTAGCTAGCTAGAGGGGTAGTAGGGTTGAGTTTAGTGAGGTATCTCAATACTTTGAGATACTGAGGTATCTCAATACCTTGAGATAACCAAGGTATTGGGTTTCGAGCGGGGTATTTGAGCATTAGCCTAGGAAATGTATTGGAGTAATTTTTATATGCTTATGTTTATATATTTATGCGTGCTAGCATAGGTTTTAGCGGGTTTAGGCGGGGTGCGTGGCCTAGGGCGAGGTATCGGATACCGAGGATATCCCGGTATCTCAAGGAGGCGAGTTTGAGAGTTTTCTAGCTTAATGAGCTCGGTTTGACCTAGAGTTTCAGGAGTACCCTAGTTTGACCCAGACTTGACCGTAGGTGACTCGGTTGACCGCCAAAGTCAACTTTTGACCTAGTTTTGACCCAGAGTTGACTTTTTGGACATAGAGTTGACTTTTTGACCCAGATTTTACCGGTTTGGCCCGTTTGACCTAGAACGACCCTAGAAGCCTATTTTTAGTTATTTTATATCTGTTTAACTCATTAGAAACCCTGTTTAATCTTGTTTTTCGTAATAGGTCCTTTCGATACCGATTCGGATCGCCAGTTGCTCAGGATATCAGGCGAGTACATTCTCTGATAGTTTTCATTATCTGATGATTATTATGATTCAGCTTCTAGTATAGTATCATCTGATTATTCTGGCACAACACGGGACACTGACTGATATTTCTGGATTTATTTACTTGCGACACGTACATTTCATGTTTCTGGCCTCTATTCTGGAATCACTACTGGCATCACCTACAGGCATCACTCATGTTTCAGGCTGGACTCATCTTGATTTATGTGTCGGGTCTTGGATTCACTTGTATTAGTCGGGGAGGGGAAATACTCGAATAGACATGTAAACATTCCCATCTGGAATCATCAGGAATCACTCCCTCTGGTCTAATCTGGAATGATAGCAGCCGCGCACCCAGTGCGCGGTGAGCCGTACTTACCCCTACCCGTTTACATGTCGAAACAAGTATTTCAAAGACACCGAGTTCATTCTTTCTAGTCTGGACTCTCTTGCATTTCTTGACTTGTCTCACTTACATGTTTCTGGACTCGACTCACTACATGTATTTCATGCTGGACTCACTACACGTTCTTGTTCACGGACTTGATCTTAGCTTAGATTTCTTGTATCTTGCAGTTATTACTATCTTGCTCTGATATTCATGCATCTTTACCTTTATGCAGTGATATGTATATTTCCTTGTTCCATACTTTATTTCATTCTTCTTGCTACTTGCTATAACTGTTTTATAGTTTTTATCATTTAAATGGAACTGCTGTTAGAGATGTACTTGCTCCAGTCCTGACTGGACATATTTTTCCAGATTATCCGGAGGAGTGGTGTCCGACGTTTTATGGACCTGAGCCTGTCGATGGTGCAGACAGGGACCCTCTAGTTTAGGAGTGATTTTCGGGTTGGTAGCCGGGATCACTAGGACCTTGTTATTGTTTTTATTAGCCTTTAGCACCGCATTTTATCTCCGGCTTTGGATTGAGACCTTGTATTGTATATTATTTTGGATGATGTATTATTATTATTGATGTTGTGGTTGTTGTAGTAGTTGTTGGTTAGACTTTGTAGTTGTTAGCCTTCTGTGTTATCTATTGTGCTTAGATTCGTGATTGAGTACTTGATTATCATTATGATATTGCTCCTCCGTTTGGAGTTGAGATCTTGACAGGTTTATATATTAATTGCGTGAGATTGTTATCTAGATAGTTGACCTAGACAACGTTCTACCACCGATGCTGCGGCGTAGGCTGGACGTACCCACGACTCATGCCCGATTTTTCGGGTGCGGGTCGTGACAGAGTCCGACCTCCGACGACCAGCACCGACGACCTCCGCCGCCGCCAAAAGCCACATCAGCCGAGCAACCACCGTCGACGAGCACTGCCACCCCGCAGTCACCTTACCGCCCCGTACACGTATAATTTCAGTCGATTCCGACCCCTGTTCCGGTGAGCTTTTCATCCTCCTCGCTGTGTCGATTTTCGATCGGACTGTTACGACACGTTCGTTGTGTAACCCTCTCAAACCCCGTGCAATTAGATTGGAATATCGTATCTCGTGTCGATTGTAAACCCACAGAATTTTTAGAAATTTAAAAATAAATTTTTGAAATTTTTCTGGAATTTTCTGTGATTTTTTAGGAATTAAATAAATGTTCTTCTGAAATTAAATAATTTTAAATAATTTTACTAAATATTAAAATATTATGGAAATAATATTTTTGGATGTGAAATAAAAAATTAGACATATGGTAATTTTCCTGAAATTTATTGGACCCCAGAACCATTTTTAAAGACCTAAAAACTAAGTTATTTATTAAACCCAATTAAACTGGGTTGAACCAACAGGTTTAACCAAACCAACTTGAACCGAACCGAATCCTGACTCAAACCAACCCTAGCAGGTCGGATCCGGAACCGTTAGCCAACCCGACCCGCTGACCCAATACCCGAACCCATTTCATATCGGATCGGGTCGGATCCGAATCCCACATTCAAACCTGACCCGACCCGACCCGAATCATTAGCTACAGGGTGCAAACGAGCCAAGCCGAGCCAAGCTTTCATAAGCTTGAGCTTGGCTTGATTAGAAGTAACCAAGCTCGAGCTCGAGCTCGATAATTTTTGTATTTTAGAGCTTGAGCTTGGCTCTAGCTCGTTTATATTAAGCTTGAGCTTGGCTTGGTTTGAGCTCGAGCTTGGCTTGATATGCAAGCTTGATTCAAGCTTGATAAACAAGCTTGATAAGCTCAAACTCAATCTCGTTAAGCTTGATTTTGAGCTTGTTCAACTTTATTTCAAGCTAGTTAGGCTTGAATTCAAGTACCTATAATATTAACAATTTATTTATAAAAATTTAATTTAAAAAGTTCTTTAATATCAATTATTAAGGACATATAATTATATACAATGCACACAACCATATTGTTATACAAACATGCATAAAATTAGAATTCAACAAAGAAAAAATTTAAATTTAAATAACAAAATAAATTTATAAACTGCTAGCAACGAGCTCCTAAACGAGCTTCTAAACGAGCCAGCTTACGAGTCAGCTCGCAAGCTTCTAAACGAACCAGCTCACGAGCTCAAACGAGCCGAGTACTTCTAAGCTTGAGCTTGGCTCGTTTATTAAACGAGCTCGAAAATGAAGCTTGAGCTTGGCTTGTTTACTAAACGAACCGAGCTCAAACGAGCTTTTATCAAGCCAAGCTTCGAGCAGCTTGCGAACGGCTTGGCTCGTTTGCAGCCCTAGCTACAGTAACCTAACGGCAACCCCGACCCTGCCGATTCCCCTCCGCCGCCGACTGCTCGGTTTCCAGCACCGCTCAACCGCCCCAACGCCTGGCCTCCCGTTCAGATCACCACCGGCCGGCTGCCCGGCTTCCTCCCCGACCTATTTAAACCCTTCGCCTAACCCCGTTCACCGCAGCCACCACTCCATCAGCCACCGGACCACCACCCTCCGGCGTCACCTCGTAGGCTGACGCCCAGAGCCTCACAGCGCCACCTGTCACCGAGATCCGCGCAGCGCCACCTCGCTGACAGCAGCCGTGCCCTAGCCGCCTCCGCCGTGCCGCATCGTGCCACCTCGCGGAAATACGTGTTTTCAGTCTTCTTCGGAGCCCTGTTCAGGTGACTGTTTCTCTCTCCTCGCAGTCCTATTTTCCGTTTCGTCTGCTGTAACGCGTAGACTGCTTGACCCTCTCGATACCCGTGCAACTTGTTCTGGGTATAGCGTCATATGGCGATCGCAAACTATGACCCAAAATTAGGAAAATAATTACCCTATTTTTCCTCGTAACTGGGTACGCCCCGCTAAACGGGACGACTTGGTCATGTGCGGACTTCACCGAAATGTGCGCACCATTAATACGGACGCGTGGGATTTTGCAAAAGTTGATTTGGATGTGCGTGCACACCGGAATCAACGCGTATCCGTCGACAACACCCCGTATCGGCTTTATTTTGGAACTCGTTGTAACTTCGTGTACACACGTCGTATCGAAACAAAACTTGTGTCATCGGACTTGTTGCAATACGCTGGTCCTGTGACCCAAGTTTGGTTCGATTCTGAGAACGTTGACAAAATCATGTATCATAGGCCGCACGGCTCCACTTGACATGCAATTTTGTGATCGGCACATCAAAATCCAGTTTTGGATATTTTGTTGGGTTTGTATCATCGTTCTGGACTTGTAGACACTAAGTTTGACAAATTTGGAGAACATTATCTTCGACAAGTTTTTCGGTGCGAAGCGGGCCACATGTGGACCCCGCTTTGACCAGAAACTGTTACTTTTGCCCATGTGTCCAAATTGGACTCAAGGACATGCAATTCTAGCTATTTGATATCTTCTGAACCTGATGGTAATATTTATTACAGCTTTTGGAGGAGTACCTACAGATTCCGCTGATACCAGAGTAGCTGTTGGTATTCAAACCCCAGGCAAGTGTACCTTGCCAACCTTGTAGTTCTTGTTACATAATTTCCTTAATTTATTTATATGTTGTATCTGTTCAACCTAGGACCGTGTGATATTACTTAGCGTCCGAATAATATTCGGGTGCCAACGCCGTATGCGGAGTTGTGTAACATCACCTAGAGAAGGATATCAAGACCTTATATATTCTCGTGCTTGCATTATCAAGTACGTCATACCCAGGACACCTGACACTATTCATGAGACAAAATCTTCCTGAGATATTCATGGTGATTCTGTATAGGTTACAGGATCTAGACATTATATTCATAGTTATCATATGACTTGCTGCATTAGTTATGATCTTGCGTGACATAGACATGAGACATTATGGACATGAGACGTGTGATTACATTGGGTGGGGAGAGACACACAGGCTACAGGCTATTTTTATATATGTATTTATTATTATGAGTCCGTAGACTCTACATCAGAGCTAGTCACATTACGTGATATTACTGCTACCGGCTCCCCGACACAGAGCTTGTAGCGGTCTCAGCCTGAATATTGGTGATGTTCTCACTTGCATTTCTCATAGATGGATACATAGATTACCCTATTGTTTTATTTATTGCACTACATTTATTTTGGCTTGTGTTATTTTGTACCTTGCTATGTCCCCTGAGGACCTGGATTTCGGATTATGTCCCCAGGTTTAGCAGAGGAATTTTATCCCGAGGTATACGGGGTAGGAGCAGAAGCAGGAGCAGACACTGGAGCTAAACCGATCCCCGAGGACGAGATGATGGCTAAGGACTTCTCCTGAGTATCTGTTATCCATACTCAGTATTTTCTTTTATTAGACTCTTTTGTTTCTGGTCTGTTGAACCAGTGTATCAGACTTATTATCGGGTTATTCCCCGATTTACTTTATTGAGACTTGATAACAGTATATTTGATTTTGCTGATATTGATCATATTTATTTTCCATGGATGAGATTAGTTTATGACATGTTTAGAAGACTTATTTTTTGTGTTACAGCTTAAGTACACCTTGATGGGTCCATTAAATTGGGTTTGCCCATTAGAGTGTGCTGCTGGCCATTGCCACGTGGCTAGTCCCTCGATATTTTGGGACTGTGGCGTGACATAGTTTTTGTGGTGGAACGTGCAGGTCAACGACTAAATTGTTCGGTTTTAACTTAGGCACCGAGCAAGCCTGCAATAAGGATATGATAAGTTATAGGATCTCATCCATTGATTTGAATCATTTTTTATCTCTATATCTGATTCGAATTAATTGCTTGATTTGCATCCTGTTTTGATTCCTCTGTGCGTTCTCATAGTTTATTTTTATTGCAGAGTAATGGATCCGAGAATCGATGACAAGAATCCCTTAGGTACACCACACGATGCTGTGGTCACCTATGAAGATGGAGTGACACCAGAAAATAGAGGACAATCCTCTCAAAGCGATCAAGCTGGCCAGCATAATTCAAGGTTCCGGCGTGATGACATCCTACCTCCGCTATAGTTCACTCCACCAATGCCTGTTTTTCCACTAGGGCAAGCCATGGACGGACATCAGATGTTTCAAATATTTTATGCCATGATGCAAGCCCAACAGCAGGTTCAACAAGAGGCTCAGCGTCATGAGGCGGAGTACTTGAGAAACAGTCTAGTAACCGCATTGGAGCAAGCGAACCCACCAGCTAGGCGACCAACGACGGGATCTATCACTGATTTCCGTCAACTGAAGCCCTGTACCTTTTCTGGCAAGGAGGGGCCAACTGAAGTTCACGAGTGGCTCACAAATGCACAACACCAGTTGGAAGCAGCTGAACTTCCGAGGGAGAGATGGATGACTGCTGTCAGTATGTAGTTGACTGACAATACGCACCATTGGTGGCTATCTGAAGAGAGGAGGCTCGGACATGACCGAGTCACTTGGGAAGAGTTCTCCAAACTCTTCCAGGAGATGTATATCGCAGCTATTGCTCGGTCGAAACTTCGAGAAAAGTTCAACCGCCTTATTCAAGGCAATATGTCGGTGGAAGAGTACAATGCTGAGTTCATTCAACTGAGTCGCTTCGCCCTTTCTCTAATTCCTACAGAAGAAGAGAAGGTGGAGAAGTTCTTTGACAGACTCAGGTTTGAGCTCCAGAGGTTGATCAGATATGTTGCACCTACATCATACACCGACGTCCTTGCTGCAGCACGATGCATGGAGTGCGTCACTAGGAGGGAGTCAAGTCTGAAGCGGCCATTTATATCAGCACCATCCAGAGCATCACAAGGGGAGTCTGCAAAGCGATCCCAGAGGAATCTACCTCAGAGAGCAGCACCAAGAGCCCTATCCCTTCCTACTTGTCACTATTATAGCATGGTAGGTCATATCGAGAGGGAGTGTAAATGCAAGTTGGGACTATGCCTGATTTGCGGATCCAACCAACATCCAGCCAAGGAATGGCCGCATACATGATCTCCTTTGGCCTTGATCTAATGGACACTTTGACCGCATGACATTGCGGTCGCATGCAATCTCTCGTCTGGCCTTGGTCGATTGGACACTTTGGCCACAAAATGACAAGGATGCATAGCGTCTTGGCCGCATATGTGCTCTTATTTGGCCTTGGTCTTATAGACACTTCGACCGCATGGCATTGTGGCCACATGCAAGCTTTCGTGTGGTCTTGGTCTATTGGACACTTTGGTCGCACAATAAAAAGTCCACATATGAGAGAGCACATGGCATGACATGTCATGCCCCGATCTCCCGCAGGCAAATCGGCCGTTCCCGCTAGGCGGGAATCACCCTCGCCAGCGCCCCCGCGGAACGAACGCTTGACCCATCCGGGCGTGATGCCGCACGAGCGTGAACCGCACCCGTACAAGGCCGTGATTCATTGGCTGGCGGTAAGAGTTCTAAGCCACAGAGTCGCACAGATTGTCCGAGTGCAGCGGAGTCATAAACGCATAGCGATTTGATAACAGGTTCACTGAGTCGACAATATAGCAGAATCATTGAAACACAAGTTGAAGTAAAGCAAGCTCTTTATTGATATAAACATGTGTTACAGGCGGCGTATAGCCGAGATTACAAGTCGCTCAAGCCTCTCTCTCTAAAACAGTAAAAGCGTGCCAAGTGGCTACAACTGTGGAATGATTGTACAGGCGATGTTCAGGCGAGTTCGGGCTATGTTCACAATATTATGTCTTGTATATGTGCTTCTGTTCCGGACGCACCGTTACAAGGCTTCAGAGGGAACTCCTGGCCTTAGCACGCACGTTGGAGGCATCCGCACCGAACGAGGTTCTCCCGCACCCTGCATACAAACTGGTGGATTATTAGTACATTGAATGCACTGGTGGGGAAGCTACTCGCCCGCTCGATAAATCCAAACACGTAATATAAGTTTCGTGCACCAACTATTAAGTTGTCTTTCTAGTTGCCTTAGGATCAGTTTCATGCAAATATTGAATAGCCTAACGTGTCGGGCAGTGCGTCGTGCGATGTTTGAGGAAACACGGCGAGACTTACCAACTTACCATTTCTCCTTCCCTGTCCAAGGCAAACATGATTAATTCAAGCACGGGCAAGTATAAACATTCAGGAGCATAGCATATGCAAACACGAGTATTTATTTTAAGATCTTTCAGGTGTTTAGTTAATTTGTTTCATGGGATACAGTATCTCGCACGCGGATAGCCGCTAAGCGAGGATGACTTGTTATCTTTTATTTTTACCAGCAAGCATGCAACAAGTTAAGTACAAGGCAATCACTAGCGTATGCCATAATGGACGGTATAGTCTTTGACGAGAATGGTGTGCAACAAAAGTACAAGAGGCGCTGCAAACCATTCCGCCAAGAACAAGAGACTAAAATAATTGGTCTCGCCCGGACCGGGACAATGCCAGTGCCCCAGCACCGCCCGCTAGACCATCCCTGTGCACAACTTGTCCGCGATCGAACGGTGTCTCGGGTAAGTTATCCATTTACATGGTTGGGGCAACAAGCGTACAAGACAAGAGGCAAGTTGTTGAGGCAACAATAGTACAAGACAAGATGCATTGCCTGATTTCCGTTCTCATAGTCGTTCTGAACAATATCCTGTATAACAGGGTGTTGGCTTGTGTTACAAGTATTGAGTCAAGGCAATGTACAAGCAGACAAGCATGCGTTTTCTAAGGAACATAAGCAGCACGTTTGCTCAGGCCCGAAGGTAAGCCGAGAGATGAAACCGTTAGGGACTTAGCATGCGAGGGTCTGAACATATATAAGCAGTATTTCATTTTCCATGTTCTAGCATAGCAATACGAGTTGGGATTATTCTTTTAGCTAGGTGCGTTAGATTTATTAGCATGTAGGGGGTTATTCACCTAGCGACTAGCATGAATATTTCAGATTTTATGTGTGCTGCCTAAGCAAAGACAAGTTCACCGTAGCCACCCACCTTAGCGATGATTCGCCTCGGTAGAGCGATACGCCGAGCGAGCCTCTGAAAGCCTAAGCTGAATTCCTGTAGGGGCAAGTCTGAATATCCTTTGCTTCTCGTTTGAGGCAAAGCGGGTCGGGACAGCTGCACTTTTGCCGATTGAGTCGGCAGTCCGCTTGAGCGGAACGGGGTGTTACATCCTACCCAACTCAGAAAAAGTCTCGTCCTCGAGACTTACTGAGGACAAGCAGTAATCTAGGGTTGAGGCAATCCTAGACAAGTCGTTGTACTTGTTCATTTGGATTTTTACTTGCACAAGCTTCGAAATTAGCATATCGCTTAGACTGGATCGTGCGCACTTTCGAAGGGCCCCTCTAGCGTGAACACGTCAACCATCTTAGTGATAGCGAAGTCTCAGCACTCGAGTTTCACCTTTTCTTAAGTCTTGGATTGTGCGCTAGTTCAAGGGGTCCCTCGAATAGATGCATTCAACCAAACTTAGAGTTAGTAAAAATCGGACAAGCTACTAGCGATACTCTCAAGGGTCCGCACAGGTTGACACAAAGGCCACTCGCAGCATACAACCAGACAAGCAATCATATCATTCAAAAGACATTTTAAAAGTATTTAGACTTATTGTTGGAACATCCCATCGAGGCATTGAGAGAGAGCGTGCACATAACCCACGAACGAGCTTTCAAAACAGAGATATCGAATTGAAGTCCAAAGGCGTAGAAGCCAGGCTCTGATACCACAATGTCACGCCCTGATCTCCCGCAGGCAAATCGGCCATTCCCGCTAGGCGGGAATTACCCTCGCCAGCGCTCCCGCGGAACGAACGCTTGACCCATCCGGGCGTGATGCCGCACGAGCGTGAACCGCGCCCGTGCAAGGCCGTAATTCATTGGCTGGCGGTAAGAGTTCTAAGCCACAGAGTCGCACAGATTGTCCGAGTGCAGCGGAGTCATGAACGCATAGCGATTTGATAACAGGTTCACTGAGTCGACAATATAGCGGAAGCATTGAAACACAAGTTGAAGTAAAGCAAGCTCTTTATTGATATAAACATGTGTTACAGGCGGCGTATAGCCGAGATTACAAGTCGCTCAAGCCTCTCTCTCTAAAACAGTAAAAGCGTGCCAAGTGGCTACAACTGGGGAATGATTGTACAGGCGATGTTCAGGCGAGTTCGGGCTATGTTCACAACATTATGTCTTGTATATGTGCTTCTGTTCCGGACGCACCATTACAAGGCTTCAGAGGGAACTCCTGGCCTTAGCACGCACGTTGGAGGCATCCGCACCGAACGAGGTTCTCCCGCACCCTGCATACAAACTGGTGGATTATTAGTACATTGAATGCACTGGTGGGGAAGCTACTCGCCCGCTCGACAAATCCAAACACGTAATATAAGTTTCGTGCACCAACTATTAAGTTGTCTTTCTAGTTGCCTTAGGATCAGTTTCATGCAAATATTGAATAGCCTAACGTGTCGGGCAGTGCGTCGTACGATGTTTGAGGAAACACGGCGAGACTTACCAACTTACCATTTCTCCTTCCCTGTCCAAGGCAAACAAGATTAATTCAAGCACGGGCAAGTATAAACATTCAGGAGCATAGCATATGCAAACACGAGTATTTATTTCAAGATCATTCAGGTGTTTAGTTAATTTGTTTCATGCGATACAGTATCTCGCACGCGGATAGCCACTAAGCGAGGATGACTTGTTATCTTTTATTTTTACCAGCAAGCATGCAACAAGTTAAGTACAAGGCGATCACTAGCGTATGCCATAATGGACGGTATAGTCTTTGACGAGAATGGTGTGCAACAAAAGTACAAGAGGTGCTGCAAACCATTCCGCCAAGAACAAGAGACTAAAATAATTGGTCTCGCCCGGACCGGGACGATGCCAGTGCCCCAGCATCGCCCGCTAGACCATCCATGTGCACAAGTTGTCCGCGATCGAACGTCGTCTCGGGTAAGTTATCCATTTACATGGTTGGGGCAACAAGCGTACAAGACAAGAGGACAAGACAAGAGTACAAGACAAGAGGCAAGCTGTTGAGGCAACAATAGTACAAGACAAGATGCATTGCCTGATTTTCGTTCTCATAGTCGTTCTGAACAATATCCTGTATAACAGGGTGTTGGCTTATGTTACAAGTATTGAGTCAAGGCAATGTACAAGCAGACAAGCATGCATTTTCTAAGGAACATAAGCAGCACGTTTGCTCGGGCCCGAAGGTAAGCCGAGAGATGAAACCGTTAGGGACTTAGCATGCGAGGGTCTGAACATATATAAGCAATATTTTATTTTCCATGTTCTAGCATAGCAATACGAGTTGGAATTATTCCCTTATCTAGGTGCGTTGGATTTATTAGCATGCAAGGGGTTATTCACCTAGCGACTAGCATGAATATTCCAGATTCTATGTGTGCTGGCTAAGCAAAGACAAGTTCACCATAGCCACCCACCTTAGCGATGATTCGCCTCGGTAGAGCGATACGCCGAGCGAGCCTCTGAAAGCCTAAGCTAAATTCCTGTAGGGGCAAGTCTGGATATCCTTTGCTTCTCGTTTGAGGCAAAGTGGGTCGGGACAGCTGCACTTTTACCGATTGAGTCGGCAGTCCGCTTGAGCGGAACGGGGTGTTACATCCTACCCAACTCAGAAAAAGTCTCGTCCTCGAGACTTACTGAGGACAAGCAGTAATCTAGGGTTGAGGCAATCCTAGACAAGTCGTTGTACTTGTTCATTTGGATTTTCACTTGCACAAGCTTCGAAATTAGCATATCGCTTAGACTGGATCGTGCGCACTTTCGAAGGGCCCCTCTAGCATGAACACGTCAACCATCTTAGTGATAGCGAAGTCTCAGCACTCGAGTTTCACCTTTTCTTAAGTCTTGGATGGTGCGCTAGTTCAAGGCGTCCCTCGAATAGATGCATTCAACCAAACTTAGAGTTAGTGAAAATCGGACAAGCTACTAGCGATACTCTCAAGGGTCCGCACAGGTTGACACAAAGGCCACTCGCAGCATACAACCAGACAAGCAATCATATCATTTAAAATGCATTTTGAAAGTATTTAGACTTATTGTTGGAACATCCCATCGAGGCATTGAGAGAGAGCGTGCACATAACCCACGAACGAGCTTTCGAAACAGAGATATCGAATTGAAGTCCAAAGGCGTAGAAGCCATGCTCTGATACCATAATGTCACGCCCCGATCTCCCGCAGGCAAATCGGCCGTTCCCGCTAGGCGGGAATCACCCTCGTCAGCGCTCCCGCGGAACGAACGCTTGACCCATCCGGGCGTGATGCCGCACGAGCGTGAACCGCGCCCGTGCAAGGCCGTGATTCATTGGCTGGCGGTAAGAGTTCTAAGCCACAGAGTCGCACAGATTGTCCGAGTGCAGCGGAGTCATGAACGCATAGCGATTTGATAACAGGTTCACTGAGTCGACAATATAGCGGAAGCATTGAAACACAAGTTGAAGTAAAGCAAGCTCTTTATTGATATAAACATGTGTTACAGGCGGCGTATAGCCGAGATTACAAGTCGCTCAAGCCTCTCTCTCTAAAACAGTAAAAGCGTGCCAAGTGGCTACAACTGTGGAATGATTGTACAGGCGATGTTCAGGCGAGTTCGGGCTATGTTCACAACATTATGTCTTGTATATGTGCTTCTGTTCTGGACGTACCGTTGCAAGGCTTCAGAGGGAACTCCTGGCCTTAGCACGCACGTTGGAGGCATTCGCATCGAACGAGGTTCTCCCGCACCCTGCATACAAACTGGTGGATTATCAGTACATTGAATGCACTGGTGGGGAAGCTACTCGCCCGCTCGACAAATCCAAACACGTAATATAAGTTTCGTGCACCAACTATTAAGTTGTCTTTCTAGTTGCCTTAGGATCAGTTTCATGCAAATATTGAATAGCCTAACGTGTCGGGCAGTGCGACGTGCGATATTTGAGGAAACACGGCGAGACTTACTAACTTACCATTTCTCCTTCCCTGTCCAAGGCAAACAAGATTAATTCAAGCACGGGCAAGTATAAACATTCAGGAGCATAGCATATGCAAACACGAGTATTTATTTCAAGATCGTTCAGGTGTTTAGTTAATTTGTTTCATGCGATACAGTATCTCGCACGCGGATAGCCGCTAAGCGATGATGACTTATTATCTTTTAT
This sequence comes from Iris macrosiphon, assembly GCA_036927795.1. Taxonomy (NCBI): domain Eukaryota; kingdom Viridiplantae; phylum Streptophyta; class Magnoliopsida; order Asparagales; family Iridaceae; genus Iris; species Iris macrosiphon. Next base: position 308,799,440 of record JAYESA010000004.1, on the reverse strand, counting down.
TTTTACCAGCAAGCATACAACAAGTTAAGTACAAGGCGATCACTGGCGTATGCCATAATGGACGGTATATTCTTTGACGAGAATGGTGTACAACAAAAGTACAAGAGGCACTGCAAACCATTCCGCCAAGAACAAGAGACTAAAATAATTGGTCTCGCCCGGACCGGGACGATGCTAGTGCCCCAGCATCGCCCGCTAGACCATCCCTGTGCACAAGTTGTCCGCGATCGAATGGCATCTCGGGTAAGTTATCCATTTACATGGTTGGGGCAACAAGCGTACAAGACAAGAGTACAAGACAAGAGTACAAGACAAGAGGCAAGCTGTTGAGGCAACAATAGTACAAGACAAGATGCATTGCCTGATTTTCGTTCTCATAGTCGTTCTGAACAATATCTTGTATAACAGGGTGTTGGCTTATGTTACAAGTATTGAGTCAAGGCAATGTACAAGCAGACAAGCATGAGTTTTCTAAGGAACATAAGCAGCACGTTTGCTCAGGCCCGAAGGTAAGCCGAGAGATGAAACCGTTAGGGACTTAGCATGCGAGGGTCTGAACATATATAAGCAGTATTTCATTTTCCATGTTCTAGCATAGCAATACGAGTTGGGATTATTCCCTTATCTAGGTGCGTTGGATTTATTAGCATGCAAGGGGTTATTCACCTAGCGACTAGCATGAATATTCCAGATTGTATGTGTGCTGGCTAAGCAAAGACAAGTTCACCGTAGCCAACCACCTTAGCGATGATTCACCTCGGTAGAGCGATACGCCGAGCGAGCCTCTGAAAGCCTAAGCTGAATTCCTGTAGGGGCAAGTCTGGATATCCTTTGCTTCTCGTTTGAGGCAAAGCGGGTCGGGACAGCTGCACTTTTGCCGATTGAGTCGGCAGTCCGCTTGAGCGGAACGGGGTGTTACATGACACATCTGGCGAAGTTATTAATACACTGATGTGACTTTTCATATTTTTATGATTCATCGCCTCGTTCACGATTCTCGAGGCTTTCTGGGTGATGAGTGGTGTGTCAGAACATCTAATAAGCATTAAATGCCGTGTCAGGGGATCTTATGCGGACCCTTACTTCGTGGTTGTTCATACCGCATGGATTCTTCTTAAGCGGCTTCCAACTCCTTGGTTGTTCGGGCCGTATGGGCTCTATGTGGCTCCTCTGCAGCCTGCTTTCATTTTGAAGTGGCATGATCTCTATGCGGCCTGCATGATTTTTATGCTTCTATAAGATCTCCTTCAAAGTTTTAAAACTTTATAATTTTTAAGTTCATAATACTTTGAACAGAAGCATGGAGGAGATAACAGCAAGAACTACAATGACGCATCTATGACGTGTCCTTCCGCTTGGCGCATGGGGATGCTTGAGGGAGTAGTGGCGCATGTGGACACTAGTTACTTAGGGGCAAATACTAGTTACTTAGTGACGCATGACACTGCTAGCACATGGGAACACTAGTCATGAAACGGTCGGCGCATGACACTGGATCATTATGGCACATGGAGCTTTATCACTACGGCGCATGGCCTTTGTTTACTGCTGGCGCATGATAGAGATTTTCTATGCTTCTACAATTATCCGTTGCTTATTCAGGACTTCTGAATATAGATAATAGATTTTATAATATTTTGTAGGAAGGGTAGATATTGTGCATAGGCACTCGTTGGGGATGAGATAGATATGAGTCTATGTTAGATATAATATCTTTTTAAAAACTTGTCATTGATTGACATCATGAGCAAGCCTACAATATGCTTTGCAAGCTGGTAAGCACCGTTGGAGTATACTGACTCCACGATGATAGGGCCTTCCCATTTGGATTAAAATTTGATGGCCGTTTTGTATGTCATAACCATCGACCTTCTCACTGATAAAATAAGATCACCCACTTGAAAAGTTCTTTCCTTGACTCATTTATTGAAAGCTCCCGAGAGGCGTGCTAGGTACAAACTCAATACGCTATTGAGCTAACATATACTTCTCATCGAGCTCTTCTAGCTATTGTAACTGTCGGCGGTAGTTGTTGTCGTTGGTCAACTAGTTGGAGAAGGCCACCAAGAGTGAGGGAACTTTGACCTTTAGAGGGAGCACCGCCTCGCTTCCGAAGACTAGAGAGAAAGGTGTGCTGCCAGTCGATGTCTGGACCTTTGTACGATAGGCCCAGAAATATTCACCCAACTTTTTATTCCAGTCGTGCTTGTTGGATGACACGAACTTCTTAAGGAGCTTTATGATGGTGAAACTTCTTGATGAGCTTTATGATGGTGACAGAAAACTCAAGAGGTCGCCGATGCGAATCGACCCAATGACGCTAGCGATCTTGTGCTACTTGAAGATAATTCCGGACTTGCTTGACTACTTCAACTGTTTAGGCTATCATTTCAGGACCAAGCAATTGCATTTGGCCAATATCATCCCAAGCTACAGGAGATCTGCACTTCCTGCCATTAAGTGCCTCGAAGGGTGTCATCTTGATACTGGCCTGGAAACTGTTATTGTAGGAGAAATCTACTAAGTGTAAGTGGTACTCCCACAAACCACCAAGTCAAGGATACATGAATGAAGCATATCTTCTAGAGTCTGGATGGTTCGCTCCGACTGACCATCTGTCTGCGAATGATAAGTTGTACTAAACTTCAGGCGTGTGCCTAGGCTCTTTTGAAGACCGTGCCAAAAGTAAGAAGTAAATCTAGAATCTCTATTTGAAACTCTGTTAACCGGTACCCCATGTATTCTAACAATCTGTCTCATATATATCTCGGCTAACTGTTCTGTGGACTAGTAAATCCTGAAAGGAAGAAAGTGTACAACTTTCGTGAGTCGGTCCACTATTACCCAAATAGCATCCCTGCCAGCTGAGAACCTAGGTAGACCTGTCACGAAATCCATAATAATATGCTCCCACTTCCACTATGGGATTGGCAAAGGTCAAAAAAGTCCTGCTGGTCTCTGATGCTCAGGTTTAACTTGTTGACATACCAAACATCGAGAAACAAATCGAGCTATCTCGCGCTTCATTCCATTCTACCAAAAATGCTGACGAATGTCTCTGAACATCTTGGTTCCTCCGGGATGCACTGAATATTGCGAACTATAGGCCTCCGATATAATCTCACGAAGCCTCCGGTCCGGCATGTCCTTACCTTCCGCCACGGTGCCCGGCGTCTCTGTTAGACACACAAAGACGATTCCTAAAACGGAGAGTTCCGTCACTGGGAATGCTAAGTTCTGGTATGTGTCCTGCCTCACACTCTGCTCTGAGTCGCTGAAGCTTGGCATCTGCTGACTATGCTACCTTGATTCTTTTTACTATACGCGACTAAACTTGTAGACCGGACATCAATGTTGCGTTTCCAGGCAATACTACTTCTACACCCATCTCTTGAAGATCTTCTAAAATCTCTCGCTGTATTATGAGAAAATAAGCTCCTGCTCTCTAGCTCAAGTCATCCGCTACCACATTGACCTTCCCAAGATGATACTGAAGGTCAAGATCATAGTTTGTCATCAACTTCAGCTATCTTTTTTACCTCATGTTAAGATCCTTCTGGGTAAAGACATACTTCAAACTCTTGTGATCGGTATAAATCTCTACTCGATCTCCATATAAGTAATGTATCCAAAGTTTGAGTGCGAAAACAACTGCTGCTAACTCCAAGTCTTGCGTCGGATAATCTCTTTCATGATCCCGAAGTTGCCGGGACGCGTAAGCTATAACCTTGCCATGCTGCATTAGAACGCATCTTGGTCCCTTGCCGGACACATCACAATAAAATGTGAATCCACCTGTCCCGTCCGGAAGCGTAAAATAGGTATTGTGATCAATTTCTGCTTAAGCTTCTCGAAAGAGGTCAAATATGCATATGTCCAATCAAAGCGCACATCCTTCCATGTTAGCTGCATCAAGGGTGTGAAAATTCTAGCAAAGTCCGCCACAAATCGTCGATAATATCCTACTAATCCTAAGAAACTGCGAACTTCTACAACTGTTATTGGTACTGACCATATCTCAATGGCTTCTATCTTCTTGGGATCTACCTCCACTCCATCTCTGGCAATGATATGGCCCAAGTAGGAAATACGATCAAACCAGAACTCGTATTTGCTGAACTTTGCATATAACTTATGTTCTCTGAGAATTTGAAGAACTGCGCAAAGATATTGCTCGTGTTCTGTTTTACTTCGACTGTACACCAAGATATCGTCGATAAACACTATCACGAACTTGTCCAAGTAAGGCATAAAAATATGATTCATGAGATCCATAATATTGCTGGCGCATTGGTTGCTCCAAATGGCATTACTAGAAACTCAATGGCTATATCTTGATCTGAATGTCGTCTTGGGTATATCTTGCCCTCTGACTCTGATTTGATGATATCCAGACCGTAAATCAATTTTCGAAAATATGGTCGCTCCACTAAGCTGGTCAAACAAGTCATATATCTGAGGCAATGGATACTTATTCCTGATGGTTACCGTATTGAGGGTACGATAATCAACACATAATCATGATGTGCCGTCCTTCTTCTTCTTCACAAGTAGCATTGGAGCTCCCCAAGGCAATCCACTAGCATGAATGAATCCCTTGGTTCTCAATTCTTCAATCATTCGGTACAAGACTTCTAACTCTGAAGGTGTCATCCTGTAGACTATCTCTGACACTTGGGCTATTCTGGGAAGTAGATCGATGGTAAAATCAATCTCTCTTTCTGGTGGCATGCTTGAAAGTACTTCTGGAAATACATTTGGAAATTCATCAACAACTCTGGGGAATCGAACTTCTTCCGCTATTGCCATTCTCAAGGTTGCTGGTGAAGACTATGTCTCACCTCTAGAAAATTAGAATTCTTCTTCTCGGGGAATACGAAAGATACCCTTGCCAGTATGGCAATCTATCATCATGGATCGAGCACTTAACCAATCCATGCCTAAGACGATGTCATAATCTCCCATAGAAAATTCTATCAATCTAGCAAAAAATTCTCGCATGCACACTATGACTCGATACGATGTATAAACTCTATCAACTGCCACGATATCATTACCAGTAAGTATATTAAGTCTTACTGATAAGGACTCAGGTTCCAAAAAAACTCGTATCGTAAATCGTGCAGACATAAAAAAATGTGATGCACCTGAATCAAACAATACTGAAGCTGAATGAGAGTTGACGAGAATGGTACCGGCCACCACTTCACCTGAAGCTAACTGCTCTTCCACAGTGAGTGCCATTTCCTGACCTCTTTCTCTCGGTGCTGGTCCTCTCTGTTGAGGACCTCCTTGCCTGACATGTGCTTAAGCTTGCGCCTGCGCATATAGTTGTGGCCTTTGTTGCTGGTATACTAGAGATTCGAGACTACAATGGGGCACCTACCTCGTAGTGACGCACTCCTCACCAAGATCTTTGTGGAGACATTTTCCAGGGTCGCATTCGACTGGTTTTGCATCCTACAAGACAACTGCATCTCGTCGTTTGATGACTTCAAGAGTCTTTTCCTCAAAAGATTCTATTACGGAGGAAGCGATATGACGATGTCTTCCCTGATGGATGTCACCCAAGGGGAAAGGAAACTCGTCCGAAATTATATCGAGCATTTTTGCCAAGTAGCACCGAGGTTGCCTCCAGGCAATCCTTAGACCACACCCATGGACATGTACCGTAGGAACCTACTTCCAACGGTCAGCCTCTGGATGGGCGACAGACAATTCAAAGACTGGACATCATTCATCATCAACGTCGTCGGCGCTGAAAAGAATGTCAAAGATGCCCAGCTCCTGGGAATATGGATCCCTGTCGCAGATGACAGGGGAAAACGTCCCAACAATAACAACAGTGGCAACAACAGCCAAGAGGGAAAAGAAAAGCAGGCCCTGGTGGCCAACTTAACCAAGAAGCCCGAGCAAAAGTTGACTGAGGTTCCAAAGCCCCAGGAGACTTACTCCTTCTAAGATGACGATGTCATGCCCATCTTCGACGTATTGATGAAGGGTGGCAAACTTCGGCTCCCCGATGTCAAGCGCCCTAAAGAGGCAGCCGAGATACAATCCAAAATACTGCCACTACCATCGCTATGTCTACCATGCGACGAAGGACTGGACGCCCAAATCACGGTCCACAAGCTCAACATCTTGCCGAACGCTAAGCCTATCAAGCAGCAGCAATGACGGTTCCGGCCAGACATAATGAACGTCATCGAAGCAGAAGTCAACAAACTGATATCTAGTGGCTTTGTCCACGAAGAACAATATCCCAACTGTGTAGCCAACATCGTGCCCGTCGTCAAAAATAACGGGAAGATCCGAATCTACATTGACTTCCGTGATCAAAATGCAGCCTGCCCTAAGGATGAATTTCCCTTTTTGATCATAGACATAATGATCGGCAACACCTGTGGGTTCGAGCGCATGTCCTTTATGGACGGATTCTCAGGCTATAATCAAATCAAGATATCTCCTGACGATCAGAAGCATACATCGTTCCGAACGCCAATAGGAGTACTGCTACACAGTCATGTCCTTTGGTCTAAAGAATACACGTGCTACATACCAGCGAGTTATGAGCACCATCTTCCGTGATCATCTATGCAAGACGGTCAAGTGTTACGTTGATAACATCGCCATCAAGAGTCGCTCCAAAGATGATTACCTCAGGGACTTGAAGATAATGTTCGACCTCATGCGTACGCACCAGCTCAAGATAAACCCTACAAAATCCTTCCTAGGAGTCTCCAGCAAATTCCTGGATTTTATTATCAGTTCTCAGGATATGTAAACCCCTGATTTTTCAGAAATTTTTAATTTGGATTTTTTATTAATTTCTGTAATTTTCTAGGATTTTCAAGAATTTATTTTAAATTCAAATATAATTAAAAATATCCCAAACTTTTATTTTAGGTTCTAAATAATAAAATATATTTTCTAGAAGTTTTTGGGAATTTTTTGAGTATTTTTAGTATTTATTGGGAGTTATTTAGGATAATAACTAATTTTTAGGACTTGTAGAATTTATTGTGCAAGCCCAGGAATATAGAATAGACCCACATTATTTTCTAAGGTTTATAATATTATTATATATTTTCTGGAATTATTTCAAAATTTTTGGAATAATGTTAGTATTTATTTTTAGTTTTATGACAAAACTAATTTTTAGAGCTTCTCCTAATTATAGTAGGAAATCTATGAATATATAATTATCCTAAATATTTTTCTAGGGTTTTTAGGTTAAAAATATATTTTCTGTATTTTTTCCAAATTTTTATGATTATTTTTAATGTTTATTTGGAGTTATTTAGATTTAAAACGACTTAAATAATGTTTTGATAAAGGCAAATAAAAAAAAATATTATAACCAAAACCATCCAATCAAATCATGACACGTGTCACCCTATCAACTTTCATTCAGCCGCTCAACATCCCTATATATATATATATTATTATAACCCTAATTATCCCATTATTTTTAGAGAGAGAGATTTTGGAGAATTGCCATCTAGGGTTCCTTCATCTTCCAGAAGCCATTGCGCATAGCTCCGGACTCCAAACAAGGCCTAGTTTCTTGTGTTAGAACGATATTGAGGTTAGATTTCTGATTATATAATTTGTTTTACAAAATTATGAGTATTAAATTCTGGAAAATTCGTAGAGCACAGCATGTCCGAAAATAGACGTGTTTCAATGTTTTCGCAATTTTGGGAGAACCAGGAATCAGAATCATGAACCGTTTAAAGTTTCAGAAAGCTAATGTCGAGATAATTGACATATGTTTTTTCCATAATTTAATTCGATGTACTTTTATACTGTTAATTCTGTAGAACTTCTAGGTTAGAATTTAACCATCGGTGCACGATACAAAATTTGTATGTGCCATAATTCCCAAACGAATTTGAATTCGGACGAGCCATAAATTCCAGTATGTTTTTGATACTGAAATCTACAGGAAATCATGCATGAAAGTCGAGTTTGTGTCGGTTGACTTTTTGCTCAATATATCGCCTCGATTTGCGTGCCATGAGTCTCGAGTTGATAAAATTTAGTTTCTTTGGACAAAATTTAGGAATTAACATAAAAATCAGAATAATGAGATTAAAATAGGATTTTAGAGTAATTATTCCAGAATTAAATAAATTAAAATAAATTATCTTTTGACGTGATAAATTTGTAATACATAGGCTATTTGGACTGTGACTTGGACTCTGATTCATACCAGCAACAGGACCCCAGGCAAGTGTACCTTGCCAAACTCTGCAGTATTGTTACATATTTTCTTTGCTTTATTATATTGCTGTGCATGCTTAACCTAGGACCGTGTGACGTACTTAGCATCCGATTATTAGTCGGGTGCCAACACTGTACGCGGTGTTGGGTACTGTCATATAGAGATGGACATTCGTGATACTTTATATTCTCATACTTGTCTTACCAAGTACACTATAACCCAGGACACTTGACACTATTCATGAGACATGATCTTCCTGAGATATTCATGGTAATTCTGTATAGGATACAGGACTTGACATGGACATTATATTCTTAGATATTGTATGACTTATTGCATTAGCTATGATCCCGCTTGACATGGACATGAGACGTTATGGTCATGATATGCGTTGTTACATTGGGTGGGGAGAGACACACAGGCTACAGGCTGATCATATATATATAAAACCCCTACTATTGTGAGGTCGTAGACTCTCGTAGCAGAGCTAGGCACATTACGTGTTATCACCCCTACCGGCTCCCCGACACAGAGCTTTTAGTGGCTCAGCCTGAGTACTCGTGATGTTCTTATCTTGCATTTCACTTAGATGGTTACTTACTTGCCCTATTTATTCAATTTATTCTCTGCACTGCATTTATTTTGGCATGAGCTTTCTTGTACCTTGCTATGTCCCCTGAGGACCTGGATCCGGATTATGTCCCCAGGATTTGAGGACGAGATCTATCCCGAGGTATACGGGACCGCAGCAGGAGCTGATTCAGGAGCTGTACCGCCATCCGAGGATGAGGTGTTAGCCGAAGACTTCTCCTGAGCATCCATGTTTCATGCTCAGCATTTACTTTATTTCAGTCATTTATATTCTGGTCTGTTGAACCATTGTATTAGATATTTATCGGGTTGTTCCCCGAAGCACTTTGTTGAGACTGGTTGATTATTTACATTTCTTATATTCTGTGGATCATATTTATATCTTGTGTGGATGAGATTAGTTGTGCCATGTTGTCGTAGACTTGTTTTACAGCTTAAGTATGCCCTGATGGATCCATTAAATTGGGTTGTCCATCGGTGCGTGCTGCTGGCCATTGCCACGCGTCCAGTCCCTCGGCATTTTGGGACTGGGCGTGACAGGATATTCACATAGACCCCAACAAAACTAAAGCAATCCTTGAGATAAACCCGCAGAGGAACCTCCTGGAGCTCCACGGCCTTCAAGGGAGGCTGGCATACATCAGGAGGTTCATATCAAACCTCTCTAGGTGTTGTCGGCCATTCATCCAACTCATGAAAAAAGGTGTCTCCTTTGTCTGTAATAAAGAATACCAATGCGCGTTCGACGGCCCAAGGGATACCTATCAAACCCTCCAGTGCTAATAGCCCCGGTCTCGGGGAAGCCTTTTCTGCTTTATGTACGCGCGATGGATCACTCCTTCAGTGCTCTATTAGCCCAGAATAGTGATACAGGCAATGAGCAGACCATTTATTATCTCAGTCGGATGATGGTTGGCGCGAAGCATAGGTACACCCCCGTCGAGAAGGAATGCCTTGCTCTAGTATTTGTTGTCTAGAAGACTCGGCATTACATGACTGGACAAACCATTCATGTGATCTCGCGAGTCAATCCTCTCAGAATTCTCATGACCAAACTAGGGATACTCAGTTCCCGCCTAGCTAACTGGGCGATACTAATGTCTCCATACGACATGGTATTTGTCCCACTGAAAGTCGTCAAGGCTCAAGCACTGGCCGACTTCCTGGAAGCACATCCGACGCCAGAATCCTCGAAACTCTACGATGACATTCCAGACAAAGTGGCGGACTCAAATATAACTTCATGCAAGGTTGTTTGGCGAATGTTCTTCGACGGTACTTCAAGAACAGGCCCAAGGGCGATATCATTACGGGGGTCGGGATAGTGCTAATCTCCCCATAAGGTATGGTCATCAACCGGATCTACTCTCTCACAAACCCATGCTCCAATAATATGGCAGAATACAACGCCTTGGTCATTGGGCTCCAACTCGCCAAACAAGTAGGAGTGGAGTATCTAGAGACCTAAAGTGACTCTAAATTAATAGTCAGTCAGGTTCGAGGTGAGTACGAAGTCCGACACGAAGACCTGATTCCTTACCACCAAGATGTGCTTGGCATCATATCAACCTTCGATGGATTCTTCATTGAGCACGTCCCTCGGCTGTAGAACGTCGAGTCTGACACCATGGCCGGCCTCGCTGCCTCCTTGGCACTTCCAGACAACACCCATCAGCTAATCACAGTGATCAGTCGAGAGCTTGTCTGCCCAAAAAATAATCTCAGCCTGTATCTAAGCTGCACGGAGGAAGTACACACTGACGACCAGGACTGAAGGCTTATATTCATTGACTACGCGGTATATGGAATTCTCTCCGAGAACCCAAAGGAAGCCACATCAATCAGAAGACGTTCCCTCATGTTCTATTACGATACAACTACCAAAATATTGTATCGTAGGTCCTACGACAGCCTTATGTTATGATGCATATCGAATACAAAAGCAAAGCAAGCCCTCCGCTAAGCTCACGATGGCGTCTGCGACGTATACCAATCCGACCGAAAGCTATAGGACCGCCATCGAAGAATAGGGTATTACTGGCCGACAATGGTAGCAGAGGCCATTAAGTATGCGAGGAAATGCCAGACGTGCCAAATCCATGCAGACTTTATCCACCAGCCCTCAGAATTCCTGTAACCAACGGTCGCATCTTGGTCGTTTGAAGCGTGGGGGATGGACATTATCGGACCAATCGGTCCACCTTCTTCTAAAGGGCATCGGTTCATCCTGGCTATAACCGATTACTTCTCCAAACGGGCGGAAGTTGTCCCACTCGCTGAAGTAAAAACCTCGAACGTGATTAGCTTCGTCAAGCATCATGTCATATACCACTTTGGCTTGCCACAAAGGATCCTCCACGACTGTCACGCCCTGGTTCCATAGGTAAGGAACCGAGTCACGTGGCAATGGCCAGCAGCGCACTTTGGCGGACATCCCAATCTAATGGGCCCGTCGGAGTACACTTAAGTTGTAAAGTACAATGAATAACTACTGTGCAGAAAGGAAATGTCCAAGATAAGCATCAAGTACAAATACTAGAGTAGTCACACGGGAACAAACCCGCTAGTACAAAATACTGGAATGAAAGTAAGCAATAAGATAACTTGGAACAGCATCAGGTAACTAGGTAATGATACCGTCCCAAGGAAAGAGTCACTACCAGCGATCAGGCGAAGTCCTTAGGGATGACCTCGTCCTCGGCAGTGAGTACAGCTGCTGGATAGATGCCCGGTCCGTACTCCTCCGGGTAATCCTTGTCTCCTACACCTGGAAGGGAACCAGGTCCTCAGAGGGACATAACAAGGTACAAAAATACAGCATGCCAAGTATACAGAAAGTACAAGTGCAACAACAGGGTACTCTATTATAACCAAACAAGTGTGACACAGTTTAAAGACAATGTTCGACGCGTGGGCTGTCCAAAATAAAACCGTAGCTCCGGACACGAAAACACACAGGACGTACCGCAGCTCCGGGCAAAGAGTCACACGGGTGATACTACTACACTAGATACAGGATCACTACATAGGTACTACATATATATAAGTGCGTACAGAGGAGGCCAAACATCTAGTAACTGTCTTCCCCTTCCCAAGCGGTCAACGATGGTGCGCTGAACCTGAACCTTTATCTACAGTCTTGACACACAGAAATAACTCAACAGACGCGACCTTAAGGTCGTCCCAGTCTCTAATCATGATGTCAGTATCATGATACAGGAATCTGGCATGATCACAATGTATGAGTGTGTCCTGGGGTGTCGATATACTCAGGTACGTACATCGAGGTGCTTATGAACATCTAACAATCATTCTAAGACGTTACGACGAACGTCAGCACCCGGTTGTGATCAGGACGCGAAGTATCAAACGTTAATGTAAATATGCGCACAATGTACATAATAAAACAATAAAATATCTGTAACTAAAATACAGGGTGGCAAGCTACACTTGCCTGCGTGCGGCTGCTGATGACGGGGTCCCGGTGCCACGTCCAAGTCCTCGGGTCCCGCAGTACCTAGAGATGAGATACAAACCGATAATCAATAATCTATTCCATGACAGACAGGGATGCGACACACATCTACACCTAAACTCAGTCTCAGCTACGACTCACAGGAACAAGACACTAGGGGGTTTGACCACAGTTGACTATCGGTACGATAGTCAAAACATCTAGTCATCAGTACCACATCATCAAGCCATCCTCAAAACATAATTAATGATTATTAACCCTTCGTTTCATTCACGAAGTACTACTCTAATTTAACCCATCATTAATTTTCAGTCCCCAAATTACCGATCAATGGTTTTATACTTCTCACTAGTTCACAATCAAACACGTGCTCCTCAGTGTTCCTCAATGTTCAAAATATCAGAATTTTAATTCTCAATAATTTAATCTTCACTAATTGATATAGCATCCTTTCCACCATGTATAGTATTCATAACATCTCGTCAAAATCAAATTCCAAACCTCCATGCAAATAATTTAAATTCATTTTAATTTATGTAAACATAAACCCTAACCTACATTTAACCCCATTCTAAGGTCATTATAATCAATATTAACCTTAATCATCATTAGCCTTAATCAACATTAACCTTAATCACATAGTTCAAGTACTACACTACACTAACCATATATATATACCAACATTATATAACCATTAAACCCTAACAAACTATATATATAAAGAATATAGGGAGGGGGAGGGAGTATTGTACCTTGGCGTGGGGGCTGCTGGCCGGAGAACTACCTCTGGCCGGAGGGAAGAAACGGGGATGGCTGGGAGTGGTGGTGGTAGTGGTCTCGCAGTGGTGATGGTGGTGGCTGGGAGCTTGTGGTGGTGGTGATGGTGATGATGATATGATCTAATGGTGGTGATGGTGATGACAGGGAGGCTGGGGGTGGTCCGGAGCCACTGCGGGGGGTTCAGTCGGCCGGATGGGGTCGAGGTCCGAAGTGGTGGTGGTGGTGGTGGTGATAGGGAGAAGATCGGATGAGGGAAGCCAGAGTGGTGGTGGTGTCAGGCCGGAGTCGGGGGGAATGGCTGCACTGGACGGAGTGGCGCGGGGTGCTCTGCACAGCCGGAGCGGCGGGGGTCGGTGCAGTCAGCTGGATAGCAGCGGGGTTGGACCGGACTGCACAGTGGGGCGGGGCTGGACCGGACTGCTGTGGCTTCGGAAGTAGGCCGGAGCCGCCCGGGGTCGAGTGAAGTCAGCCGGCCGGACCGAGTGCAGCAGGCCGGATGGGTGGTTCCTTCAGGGAGAAGAAGAAAGAAGAAGAATAAAGGTAGAAGAAGAAGTTTTTGTATGGAGAATAATATGGAGGAGGGAGAAGAGAGGAGAGAGGGGGGTGGTTCCCAATGTCTAGGGATTAGGGCCTGTTTGGTTTGTTGTGAGGGTGATGGTGATGTTTTATAGGGGGGTGTGAGGGATGTGTAGTGCGGATGTTCCCATTTAAATTGGAGGGCTAGGATTGATCATGAAGGCTTGGTTTCTTCATGCAAAGGAAGGGGGAGGGAATTGTTGACTAAGTCAAAGATTTGTAGGTTCTTCATTTAATCATGGCCAATAAGGTGAGGACACCTAAATTAATAAATTACAACTAAGCCCCTCAAATTCGGGAAATTGCGTGAACACATGAAATGATGCAAAAATTGTGGGGAAAATAGAGTTTGGTGATTTGCATGGTGAGGGGGTGTTGGATGTTTGGCATGGTTTTAATTAAATAAAATAACAGACAACTCTACTCTAAACCTCAACATCTGCTGAAAAAAATCCAATATTTATCCAATCCATACCTGACTATCTATAGAATTAATCGAGGGGGTTTACAACGACAACGGTCCACAGTTTGCAAGTCACACGTTCTATCGATTTTGCGATAAAAACTGGATTCAGAATGTAGCATCAACCGCTTATAACCCGGCAGCGAATGGGTTGGCAGAAGCCTTCAACAAGACCATCATAAATCTACTCAAAAAGTTCGTATCTTCCAATAAGCGCGACTGGAACGAGAAGCTGGATGAATGTCTCTGGGCCTACCGTACATCGGTCCGGACAGCTACTTGCAACACGCATTTCTCTCTTGTATACTTGCAATACGTATTTCTCTGGGTCTGGTAGATATTGTACTTCTCTATACTCTTGGTTCTTCATCCCCAATAAGTGCCTTTGTGCAACATTTTTCCTTTCTTTACAAATTCCTGTAAAGGCCATCATATGTATCCAGGAGTCCTGGATACGCAACGGATGATGGATCCTTAAAGTCTCCCCAATGGAGCACTCCTCAGGTCCACTTGCACACTCCCGCAGCGACCACTCAAAAACTAATTCTGTTAGACGCTAACCATGTTCATATTGCCTCTGAGTTATCGTCCCATAAATCTCCCCAGCGGAGCAATCCTCAGGTCTATCCATACTCCCGGATAGACCACACTCAGCAAATAACTCCTCAGCGAGTTCTCGGATATCGGTTCACGTCCATATTACCTCTGAACTACTGTCCTAATATTTTTCTCCGACTGATTTTGCCACGTCCATATTACCTCTAAGAAAACCTCCCGAATCTTGGCTCGGTTGTCATCCCCACTTATCACCCGTACTCACTAAGGTACACCAGGGGTGTTAAGTCCACAAAAACTATCACGTCCATATTACCTCTGGCAGGGCTTGATCCAAAATCTATTACTTGCACTAATGTGCGCAAAACATAATAGGTCCACAAAAAACTGCCACGTCCATATCACCTCTGGCAGGACTTGTCTCAAACCTATTACTTGTACTAACATGCGCAAAAAGTAATGTGTTCACAAAACCTATCACGTCCATATTACCTCTGATAGGGATTATTTTTGAATTTATTATTTGTACTCAACGTGCACAACAAATAATAAGTCCACCAAGAGTCCCCCAGTAGGATTTTCTCAATGGAAGCAAACAACCACGTCCATACTACCTCTGGCACCTTCTTTCTTCTTTCAAAAAATACCATGATCGTACCTAACCTCTCGGTATGGCTATTGATCAGCTCACGTCTATGTCACCTCTGAGCTATCGTCCCCACATCCTCCCCCGAGAGTGTGCCATGTCTAAGTGACCTCTGAGCAAACCTCTCCCTATGACTATCACCAGTCGTCATCTCAATTTATCACATGCTCTTAAATTTAAGTGCGCCAACAGTGTTAAGTCTACCAAACTTGCCATTTCCATATCACCTCTGGCAAGGCCCGTTTCAAACTTATTACTTGCACTAACATACGCAAGAAGTAATAACTCCACCAACGATCCCCCAGTGGGATATCCTCAAAAAACTATGATATCTTACCACGTCCACATTATCTCTAAGTAAGATATTTTCATAACTTTGCCATGTCCACATTACCTCTGAGTAACATTTTGTCCATCGACTTTCTACTATCACGTTCGTATAACCCCGGATAGTGTCAGTCATTTCAACTTGTTATCCGTAACCAGTCTTAGGTACGCCATGGATATTAAGTCTACTAAAATTTCCCACGAGAATGGAACATCCTACCACGTCCATATCACCTCTAGTAGGATATTCCTTCCCATATCAGAGGCTTTTTCCATGCTTCTTTCAAAGTGTTTCAAAACGTGTTCAAGTTTTAAAAACTTTAAAGGGGGTCTTCTAGAAGCATGAAAAATATTCAGGTTTATGCGCCCGAACAGCCATGCGCCTAAGGGCCTGATTCAGTAAAAGTTAGGCCGCATACAACATAGGCGGCATCTACGAGGAAGTGATCCTCCAGCTCAGGCAATGTTCGACCGAAGATAGTGCTTCCAAGGTCAGTGAGAAGGCTGCATAAGACTCTCTATGCGGCACACAACACGTCTTCGTCCATGTGGCACAAGCAATGATCCTAAAGACATGCGACATGGATTTTAGACGCAGGCAAGCTAGCCGCAGGGTGTCACTTCCATTAGTCACAACTTTAATGACTTTGACAACATTAATTACTCTGCAAATGTCTCGTATTCGATGAAGACGGTGAGCAACTTATCGTATTCACGACACGCGATACATTGTACGGTATCCCAAGCAACAAGTACCACAAAGGAGCTCAAGTTGATAGACCAATATATCACAACATTAGCAAAAAAGAGACATATAAGAATAAATGCAGATCAAGACTTGTACCATTACCAATGTACTTATCTCAGAATAAAATACTGGAAGAACTGATAACAATTTCTATAAGGAAAGAAAGGCGACGAACGACAAGTGAGCATAGGAACTACTCTGGATCGGGACCACAACTGTAGTGCCCCGTTCCCCCTATTCGGGGAGCACGGCTAAGAAATACTTGGTATCGTTTGATCGGAACACATTGAATCAAGATCATTTCTTTGTTATGGATTGGTTTCTTCGGAATCAGGTCCCACATTCAGTGGATCATGCCTCAAGGAAGGACTCGGTGGTAGAGTCGAGAGGGGCCTTTCCGTTGTGCTGGTTTCTTTGCCCATTTTCAAATGCCGTTTGGTTGCTTTCTTGTTGGTTTTGTGACTTGCATTTTCTTGAACGATTTTGATGGATTTCATTGTCTTCGTTTTACGAATTTCGTATTTCGTATTGAACCTTTAGAGACCGAGATAGGAATATTGATCATCTGTTGGTGCGTGGAGGTGATCGTGTAGGCGACGTGCAAGCAGAGTCTTAAAGATCTCATCTTTCTCTCCCCCGATTTACCAACTTGTGAGTGGCTTTACTTCCGATTAGCGTGCTTCTTCCAAGTCTTCCTTCTTAATAATCTGACTCATTTGTGTGACCGTGTCAATGATATCATAATAACAAATTTTGAGTTAAAGACAAAGAGAAGAAGAAATAGACTTAAAAAAACTTAATGCTTGTCAAATGCACAAATTTACCGTACGATCACCTTGTTGCATGCTTGTCTGCTATGCATATACTTAATTATGTTTCAATTGTAGCTAGAACTTATTTATCTATAACCGTCCAATGAGTAGTACAATCTGAAATGTAATCATTGAGCAAGGTAGCCTATACTATGGAATATGCGTGAAGTTCATTTCCTTATATTGCCTTGAAGTGCTTCATTTGATAACTTAGTTTGTAGATGATACATGGTCAAGGACAACTTGTGCACAAGGGTAGAGTTCTACGATCGGTCACCGGGGCACTGGGACCGCTTCAACCTGGGTAGAATATTTGCTAGCTGAAGTCCTAGCACGAGATGAATCGGGACGTCCGCTAAGGGCTAGCTACCCGAGACGGAAAGATAGTCTACCATCCCTAGTCCGACTAGTGACAAGCTATGTATATTTAAACTGTACAAACTAATTATGTCTTCCCGGTAGGGAAGGTCATGGTAAGTTTTGTACAGGTGGTTCAGACGGTGCAGGTAAAATCCACCGAACGATGGCACATTTTGTTATGTCATTTTTTTATCGCATGTATAAAAAATTAAACTAAGGCAAGATAGAAAGATCACATAATAATAATGTTGTATGTTCACATGAATACGATATCGATTTGGTATGTTAGGTTGCTCGCCCTCACCGATACTTTTCGAAGTATTGACCCTCGTTGCAGCAGGTTCCCCGAGCCAAGGCGACGCGGCGAGGAGCTGAAGCTTCCCCCCAACCTTTCATTGATCTGGCACGTTCTTGTCTGTGACTTTTGGAGCACAAGTACATAATATCAAGGATCTCGCACATACCCTTTTGAAGCTCCTAGGCGATGGTGCTAACACGCACCCAAGGTGGTTTGCTCTTTTGAAATATTAGTAAGGGATATAATGTATGGATCGGCTATCTCATTTTGCGTCCATGTTGTAAGCCTGTGCGGCATCCTTTTTAGTTTTGAGTCAAGAGTCTGTAAGAACATGTTCATTATCAATAAAGAGAACTTTTCTCCATTCTAATGTGTGATATCTCATTGCGTACTATGTTGCATATATTTCTAAAGTATATCATTATGCCTAGGCCTTGTGTGCACGCGTCTTACGTGTGCACGGTATCACGCCCGGGGGACGATTATTGATTTAGCAGAAAATTGGGACATGACAACAACCCTTAAAGCAAACAAGGACCGGGGTTGCAGACCTTCACCCGAGCAGAACTTAGCACCCTAACCATGCGCCGGAAGAAATAAAACTACAAGAGCAAGCTAAAATGAAAGTAATATCATTCATTGCACAGCCAAACAGTTCTACGGCTTGTTATAATTAACTAGCTAGGGTTGTCACAGGCCTTAATTACTAAATGCATGTTTTAAGAAAATTGCTACCACTGGCACTGCAGTTAACCCGGATAACCAAGGGTACGCTTGACGAGTAAACTTAAATGCACATTCTACATAACTTGTTACTTTATCATAAACATAAATTAAACTTGTAAGCATAAACTAAAACTTGTGATCATAAACTTGCTTTATAAACATAAACTTGTATATAAACTTTTCTCGTAAGTGTCGCAGCACGCGTAAACTTGGTCAGTCATGGAGCCCTTGCATAACAGTTTTGGTCTATGCTGCATGGGGCTCGGTAGCTGGTAGCACAATATTCTTCTCTCCCAATGATCTAGCTAATTCTTATCTTGTTTAATCATTATTAAATTATTTTAAGTTCTCGAGTCGTGGACACTTGAGAACTTCCTAGAATGACGAGTCACGGGTACGATCTTTTTACTAGTTATCGTATTCGCGACACGCGATACATTGGGCAATACTCACACTCGATTGCCCGATGCCAAATACAAAGGATTTTCATACACAACCATATCTACGATGTCGTAAAGATTGTGAACTCGTACATAAACTTGTCTCGTGTACTACATGCAAATCTTGTCTAGTAATATAAACTTGCATCGTCATAAGAAAGCACACAGCAATAATCACTAAAAGGGGTTATTAAATGGACATAATTAAAAGGAACACAAAATGCACAAGAATTCTTGGTCGCATGGACTCACTGGCCGCATGCACCCACTAGCCGCATGGACTCAAGTGCTGAGTGATGGGTCACTAAATACGTGTCGTAGATATAATTGACTAAAGATGATGATGTGATATTCCATAAAGTGTGTCAGGGAAAAAAAGATAAAACCATAGAAAGATATGTGTAAACACCCTAATTTTCAGAGTATTTTTTAATAATTTTTCCCGGTTTATCGGTATTTTCTGGAGGAAGAACTAAGGTGATTGTGAGTTAAAGATTTTTAAATGCAGTTTATTGGTGTTAAAATATTATAGAAATAATATTTTATGATGTAAAATGGAAAATCGGACATAGAGTATTTTTCGGTGTATTTATTGGACTCCGGAAGCGCGTTTTAGAGCCTTAAAACTATTGGCTTATTAAACCAAATCAACCCGCGGAGTGAACCAGGCCAACCAGCGTATCGGGTCGGATCCTTGAGACCCGGACCCAAAACCCGAAGGGGGAAACCCTACCCGCCAAAATCACTGTAGCAGTATAAAATCCCCCACCTTGGCATGCGTGCCCAGCCGCAACCCTAGAAATCCACCCCGCCGTCATCTCCTTGTCAGCGACTGCACCCTGACCCGTCGAACTCCGACCGCGAGGCCGCATCCCCCTCTGCTCGACTCCCGCGAGGCCGCCCGAGTCTGCCCCCAACTTTCACTCCTCTTTCCAGCCTTTTCCCTCGACTCGGACTCGCCGGCGCCGACCGCTCCGGTCTGGACTCCCTCCCCGCAGCGGCTGAACAGCCCCGACCAGCATCGCGTGTCCCCCCCAACTCTGGTGCCGCCCCCCCCCCCCCCCCAGTCCCGATCCGCTGTCGTCGACCCAGCCCCGATCCGCTGCCGTCGACCCGGCCCCGATCCGCCTGTCGTCGACCCAAACCCGACGCCTCCCGAGCGCCACCCCGCTGACCCGAGTCAGAACCCTAGACTCGACACAGCGTCTCAGCGGACATGAGAGATCTTGATTCGGACGCGAGCAGCAGACATATGACACGACCAGGACACAAAGTTGACTCTCGGACACGTGGAATTCAGCGTTCACGGAGCCCTGTTCAGGTATCGTTTTCTCTCGCCTCGTAACTCCGTTTTAGTTTTCCTCAGTTGCTACGCGTAGACTGTATAACCCTCTCGGTGCACGTGTAACTCGCTCGATGCATCGCGTCCTGTGGTGATCGCAAACCGCGATCCAAAAACAGGAAAAATAACGCCCTGTTTTACCCCGGAACTGAGTGCGCCCCGCCAAACGGGACAACTTGGTCGCACGCGATCTTTACCAAAACGTGCGTGACATTGATATGGACGTGTGGGATTTCGCAGAAGTCGATTCGGATGTGCGTGCACACCGAAATCAACGCGTATCCGTCGACACCGTCCCGTATCCGTCCATTCTGGAACATGTCGTAACTTTGTGTACACAAGTCGGATCGAGACAAAACTTGCGCCATCGGACTCATAGCAATACGTTGGTCCTGTGACCCAAGTTTGGTCCGATTCTGAGAACGTTGACAAAATTGCGTATCGTGGGCCCCACAGGCTCCACTTGACGGGCGATTTTGTGATCGGCTCATCGAAATCCAATTTTAGAAGTTCCGTTGGGTTCGTATCATCGTTCCTGACTTATAGACACTGAGTTTGAGGAATTTGAAGACCTTTGACCTTGACACGCTTTTCGGTGCAAAGTGGCCCACATATGGACCCCGCTTTGGCCCAAAAATGTCCTTTTTGCCCCTGTGTCCAAATTGAACGTAAGGACAGGCGTTTCTAGCTATTTGACATCTTCTGAGACGGTTGGTGATATTTATTTCAGCTTTTGGAGGAGTACCTACAGGATCCACTGATACCGGGACGACGGTTGATATTCAAACATCAGGCAAGTGTACCTTGCCAAACTCTGCAGTGTTGTTATATTTTCCTTGCTTCATTTATATTGCTGTGCATGCTTAACCTAGGACCGTGTGACGTACTTAGCGTCCGATTATTAGTCGGGTGCCAACGCCGTACGCGGTGTTGGGTACGGTCATCTAGAGATGGACATTCGTGACACTTTATTCTCGTACTTGTCTTATCAAGTACCTTATGACCCATGTAAAACCCCCTTCCCAGAAAAATTGTATATGCCCTTTATTTACTAATTGTTAATTAAATTATAGTAATTAGTTTCAAATAGGATAAATAGATTTTTAAAAAATTTTATGCTAGGTGTTCGGGCACTTAGATGACTTGTTGGACCATCAGGAATTTTTCGGAATTTATTCCATGTAGGAGACCCCTTGAGCAGTTGCTAGCCTAACGATGTGCAATACCCTATCCTATAAATTTTCTTATGAGTATATATATATATATATACAAATATATATGTATATATATTTTATTCAAAGAAAGAAAGAAAAGAAAGGAAAGGAAAAAAAAAGTTAATAGAATAATATAATAATAATAATAATAACTTATAGTAACATACTAATAGTAATATAGTAATAGTAGTGATTTCAATATAAACTTGCTAACTTCCCAGCAAGTTGCTGGGAAGCCTTCACGTTAGCAAATCCAATACCCTTGCTCCAGCGACCAATTCACCCTTCAAACCCGCGGATAGAAGATCCGCTCCTTCATCTCTCATCCTATATTAATTAGATATATATATATATATATATATATATATATATATATATATATATAATAGCTCTCCAAAACCCTAACCTAAAACTCCAGACTTCCTCTTCCCATCTAGAGCCGTCACCGCAGCCAGAGAAGCCTCCCCAAGCCATCCAACCATCCCGTCGACGCCGGCATCGCGAACTGCAGTCTCCCACTCGAGGCACCTTCGCTCCGGCGTTATTTTCCGTTGACTCGCTCGACCAAATGCAGATCCGTTTTCATAGGTATGATCTTCCCTTAACCCTCTCCAATATCTGTTTTATAGTCAACCTCGGAAAACGTGTGCCCCTAGGTGAAAAACAGCGCCCAAGTCAGCGCGAGCAGACAGAATTCTGCAATCGCAGAAACTTGCGATGACCACCTATATTGTCGAGTTCGTATCTCTCACCACAGAGATCCGAATTTGACGATTCTTTTTGATACCTGTAGATTACATGACCTAGTTTAATTTCTGTATTATAACTTTGTGCTATTAGTTGCTGTGGACCAAATTGTAGTCGTCACAAAACTGCACGCACCCACTTTTTCCGGTTTTCTAAAAGTGGGAGATCGGAGCGCGCCCCGCCAAACGGGACCGCCCCGCCGTGTGCCAAGTGTACCGAATGGTGCAGCATAACGGGACACGTGAAAATTCGTGGAGACTGATTTGGACGCGTGTGCGCGCCGGAATCAGGCCGTATCCGCGAACACAATCCGTGTCGCCACTTTTGTGGAACTCGCGAGTATTTTGTGCACGCTTGTCAGATTGCGACGGAACTTGCGCCACTGGACTCGTGGTAACACGCTGGTCCTGTGACCCAATTTTCACGCATTTCTGAGACGGTTGACCAGATCGCCAATTGGCGGGCCCCACAGTTGACTTTTTGGACCAAATTATGTTCGGCTCATCGGAATCCAAATTTGGACATACCGTTGGGATCGTATTGACATTTAGAGTTGTTTGACCCTTAGTTTGTCCCATTTAGAGACTGTTACCCTCGGCACGCTTTTCGGTGCAAAGTGGGCCCACCTATGGAACCCGCTTTGGCCCAAAAATGACCTTTTCGCCCCTGTGTCCAAATTGGACGTAAGGACAGGCATTTCCAGCTATTTGACATCTTCTGAGACTGTTGGTGATGTTTATTACAGCTTTTGGAGTAGTCCCTACTGGATCCACCGATACCAGGACGACAGTTGATATTCGAACATCAGGCAAGTGTACCTTGCCAAACTTTGCAGTATTGTTATATATTTTTCTTGCTTTATTATATTGCTGTGCATGCTCAACCTAGGGCCGTGTGACGTACTTAGCGTCCGATTATCAGTCGGGTGCCGACACTGTACGCAGTGTTGGGTACGGTCATCTAGAGATGGACATCCGTGACACTTTATATTCTCGTACTTGTCTTATCAAGTACCATATGACCCAGGACACTTGACACTATTCATGAGACAGGATTTTCCCGAGATATTCGTGGTGATTCTGTATAGGATACATGACTTGACATAGATTTTATATTCTATATACATTATGACTTGTTGCATTTAGCTATGATCGCGCTTGACATGGACATGAGACGTTATGGACATGATATGCGTGGTTACATTGGGTGGGGAGAGACACACAGGCTACAGGCTGATTATATATATATATAAAACATAGTAAACACATAGTTATTGCTGCTACCGGCTCCCAGACACAGAGCTTGTAGTGGTCTCAGCCTGAGTATTCGTGCTGCTCTCACTTGCATTTTACTTAGATGGTTACATATTTACCCCATTGTTTCATTTAGTTATTTATTTGCTGCACTGCTTATTTATTTATTGGCATGAGATTTCTTGTACCTTGCTATGTCCCCTGAGGACCTGGATCCGGATTTTGTCCCCAGATTTTTGCAGACGAGGTTTATCCCGAGGTTTACGGGACCGGAGCAGGAGCTGATCCAGGAGCTGTACCACCATCCGAGGATGAGGTCTTAGCTGAAGACTTCTCTTGAGCAACCATGTTTATGCTCAGCTTTTATTATTTATTTCAGTCTTTCATTTCCTGGTCTGTGGAACCATTGTACTAGATATTTATCGGGTTGTTCCCGAAGTACTTTGTGAGACTTGCTGATGATTTACATTCTTCATTTATTCTGTGGATCATATTTTATATCTTGTGTGGATGAGATTAGTTGTGTCATGATTGTCGTAGACTTATTTTACAGCTTAAGTATGCCCTGATGGATCCATTATATTGAGTTGGTCCATCGGTGCGTACTGCTGGCCATTGCCACGTGTCTAGTCCTATGGTATTTTGGGACTGGGGCGTGACAACCCAGGACACTTGACACCATTCATGAGGCAGGATCTTCCAAGATATTCATGTGATTCTGTATAGGATACAGGACTTGACAGAGATACTATATTCATAGATACTTATGACTTGTTGCATTAGCTATGATCCCGCTTGACATGGACATGAGACGTTATGGTCATGATATGCGTGGTTACATTGGGTGGGGAGAGACACACAGGCTACAGGCTATTTTCTATATATATCTACTACTATTGTGAGGTCGTAGACTCTCGTAGCAGAGCTAGGCACATTACGTGTTAATACCACTACCGGCTCCCCGACACAGAGCTTGTAGTGGCTCAGCCTGAGTACTCGTGCTGCTCTCACTTGTATTTTTACTTAGATGGTTACTTATTTGCCCTATTTATTTCATTATCTGCTGTACTGCATTTATTTTGTCATGAGCTTTCTTGTACCTTGCTATGTCCCCTGAGGACCTGGATCCGGATTATGTCCCCAGGATTTGAGGACGAGATCTATCCCGAGGTATACGGGACCGGAGCAGGAGCTGATCCAGGAGCTGTACCGCCATCCGAGGATGAGGTGTTAGCCGAAGACTTTTCCTGAGCATGCATGTTTCATGCTCAATATTTATTATTTATTTCAGTCATTTACTTTCTGGTCTGTTGAACCATTGTATTAGATATTTATCGGGTTGTTCCTCGAAGCATTTGTTGAGACTAGCTGATGATTTACATTCCTTATTATTATGTGGATCATATTTTATATCTTGTGTGGATGAGATTAGTTGTGCCATGATTGTCGTAGACTTTGTTTTACAGCTTAAGTATGCCCTGATGGATCCATTAAATTGGGTTTGTCCATCGGTGTGTGCTGCTGGCCATTGCCACGTGGCTAGTCCCTCGATATTTTGGGACTGGGGCGTGACATGGTTATTGTGGTGGCCCATGCAGGTCTACGACTAAATTGTTCGGTTTCAACTTAGGGACCGAGCAAGCCTGCAAATAAGATTAGAGTATAGGATTTCATCCACAACTGACTATGGCTTCTCCTCATCCTCCTTCCAATCTATTCCGTTGAAAAATTGTATCCTGCTTGATTCATGTGCCTTCTCATTAGTTCCTTGAGTGTAGCTTTCTTCTAGAATATAGAATTCCATGTTGATAGAATGATAGGTAGGGTAACCTTCCTACTAAAATTACAGCTAGGATATTGACACGCCCCTAAGTAGAACGCTTAATGAACCCTAGCGTCCCTTACCTATAGAATAATTTACCATTATTTCTTGTTATAGTCATGAATGACCTAAGAGTAGTATAGGCACTACTAAGAGCTAGTTAGAGATTGGACCCTAATGTTTGACCCTAGTGGTTGACCCCAGTTTTGAGGAACCAATAGAAATCTGAGATCGAATGTTAGAACAGAAACTAGTGTGCATAGTGAGATAGTGTTAGGATATAGGTTCTTGTCGTGATATTAGCAGACGGTACCTCAGGAAGCCCAGAGCAACGAGTATGACATTCCCCATGAGATCATACCTCAAACACGGAGAATTTCTCGCCACCTTTACCTTAGAAAACTATGATATTATCTAAAGCCTCATATTTTAATTTTATACGTTGTTCGTCTGCGACCTTAACGTTCGCTAATGCGCAACGACTAAAATATGTTCTTCTTTTCTCCGTCTTTCAATTCGTGCCACCTGACACTTCTAATAGTAGGCCAAGTAATTTTATTCATTGTTAAGGACCCATAGTTTGCTAGGATTATAGTTGTAGTCTTGAATTTGAAAATTTTGTATTTTGTAGTTAGAGTTCGATAAGTTTGAGTTAATCGTGTAGATTGTGACCCGATGATTATCCCTTAGTGTTAAATCACGTAATTTGTACCCCCACCTCGATACAAGTTATATTCCCTTTCCCTTGAGACTAGTACCACATAGTCCACTTGACCCATCAAGGCGGTGTAACTGAATGGCAATAATTGTATGCTAGCATAAGATGACAGTGTTTATTCAGACAATAGAATTTAGAGGTTCATGCCCTATTGGGTCGACTAGCAACTTAGACAAGGAGGTTGTATGATAACTGTAGAGATTGTAGAGTCTTATTATTGTTGCTCATTTTGTTTGTTTTGTGAACTTGAATAATTTGTACCTCCTTTCATCATCATCTAGCGTGCTTATATTTCATATACTACCTTGACTTATTGTGCTATTTTATAGCCTAATTTTGCAAGCTTATTCTTTATCGAGCTTGTCCATGACATATGTATTATTGGGGAGGCCCACAATAATACATTTCAGAATCAGTGTATTACGGTCTGATCAACCATAGTGCGCTTGATTCGCCCTCGCAATAATACCTTACATGGATTGAGATATGTAGTGATTAGTAGACGAATATACTTGCCCTAGATATGTCTGACATATCGTATCGGTTACATAACTGTACTAATACGAGCAGGCGAACAAAGGATTACCAAAATAAGATTTCAATCCACAACTGCTTTGACAATTTTTAATTAAATTCTTTAAACGCCTTGATCCCAATACTTCTATTCTATTATGCTGCCCTTGAACTCTTTATTATTGGTCTCCATCTTCCCTTATTTCGGAAAGACGAAACATCGTGCTTGGTATAAATTGATACACAGAGAATACTAGATATACCCCATAGGCCGATCACATACTTGAGGATTATTCTTCGTAATTAAGGATATATCATATGTGATATGATCGGCATTGAAGTTCGAGGATTGAATGGCATGAGTAAATATATTAAGGAATATTCTCTTAAGGTATATAGCCTTATGTGATAGATGGGTAAATTCTAAGTTTGGGTAGTAGTGCATTGTCAACTCGAGAGGAATTTCTTTTAGATTGTGATTGAGTAAGATTAAATTGGGAGAGGTTCAAGCCATTTTAATTTTGAGAATTTTAGAAGAATGACTAAGATGATGAGGATTAATGAATTGATATTGAGGACCCGATATTTATACCTTAAGTACATGATTTAAACAATGAAGGTAAAATCATCAACTTGAAATTTAGAGGATAAAAAGATGGAATTTCAGACTTGAACAATGGTGGACTGCATTTAAATTATTTTTTTCAAGTTGATGATTTGAGTTAAAATAAAAACTTGATGGTTGGACTACTATTTGAAATATTAAGGAGGCTCGGACAGGACCGAGTCACATGGGAAGAGTTCTTCAGACTCTTCCAAGAGATGTACATTCCAGCAGTTGCACGGTCAGAGCTCAGAGACAAGTTCAACCGCCTTATCCAAGGCAATATGACAGTGGATGAATATAACGCGAAATTTATTCGCCTAAGTCGCTTCGCTCCAACGTTGATCTCGACAGAGGAAGAGAAAGCTGAGAAGTTCTTTGACGGACTAAAGTTCGAGCTCCAGAGATTGATTGGCTCAGTCGCACCTACATCTTATACCGATGTCCTTGCAGCAGCACGACGCATGGAGCGCATCACCAGAAGGGAGTCGAATCTGAAAAGGCCAAACACATCAGCACTATCGAAGACAGCACCTGTCTTGACTCTTCCTTCAGGGTCAGAAGGTTTTGTTGTTTACAGTGATGCATCGGATAGTGGACTGGGATGTGTTTTAATGCAACATGGCAAAGTTATTGCTTATGCATCAAGACAGTTGAAGGTCCACGAGAAGAACTACCCAACACATGATCTGGAGTTAGCAGCATTTATATTTGCATTGAAGATTTGGAGGCACTACCTTTATGGGGAGAAAGTAGACATCTTTACAGATCACAAAAGTCTGAAGTATGTATATACTCAGAAGGAGCTTAACATGAGGCAGAGACGTTGGCTTGAACTGATGGTAGATTTTGACATAGATCTGCAGTATCATCCAGGAAAGGCGAATATTGTAGCAGACGCACTCAGCAGGAAGCCTGTAAATACCCTGTTTTTTTCAGAACAATTTTTAATATATTTTCGGTATTTTCTGCAAGACGAACCAAGGTAATTAGGAGTTAAGGATTTTTAAATGCAGTTTATTGGTGTTAAAATATGATGGAAATAAAATTTTATGGTGTAAAATAGAAAACCGGACATGTGATATTTTTTGGTGAATTTATTGGATTCCGGAAACCCGTTTAAAGCCCTAAAAACTATTTATAAAGTAAAACGAATTAAACCAAACCCAAACTTGAACCAAACCGGGTCGGATTGGGTCTGCCCAACCCGAGATCCGCTCAACCCGAACCCTAAATCCCCAAACCGGGTCGGAAACACTGTTCCGACCCGGCGGTGCCGT
This sequence comes from Iris macrosiphon, assembly GCA_036927795.1. Lineage (NCBI taxonomy): Eukaryota > Viridiplantae > Streptophyta > Magnoliopsida > Asparagales > Iridaceae > Iris > Iris macrosiphon. The sequence goes on along the minus strand of JAYESA010000004.1, from coordinate 308,770,923 downwards.
ATAAAGCCCCATCGGGATCCGTGTAGCCCTAATCACCCCCGCCGCCTTCTTCACCTCTGCCGCCGAGATCCTCATCTCAACCCCTCGTCGCCCGTCTCAGCCGATCAACCCCACCCTCTACCGCTGCTCGACGCCGAGTCCGCCCAGCCCTGCACCCTTGACCCCGACGCCTCCCACCGCTGTCGCCCAGCGACCCGCGGTCGTCGACCCTGCTCCGCCGATACAGCGATATCCGCCGACTGACCGAGCCCCGCTCCGGCCAGCGCAAGCCCCGACCCTCGGTGCAGCGACCCAAGCACAGTCGGCTGTGCAACCTCCTCCAGGCCGACCCCGCACCCCGACCGGTCGACGTTCCCCTCCGCTCAGGCCGACGAGCCGACTCTGCTCCGCCCAGAGCAGCTACCCTCCGACAGTTCTCCGGCCGTACCCCGAACCCTAGTCTGGACGCCAGGACACAGCAACTCGGTCCCAGGACACGAAGTTGACTCTCGGACACGTGGAATTCAGCGTTCACGGAGGCCTGTTCAGGTATCATTTTCTCTCGCCTCGTAACTCCGTTTTCGTTTCCGTCAGTTTCTACGCGTAGACTGTATAACCCTCTCGGTGCCCGTACAATCCGCTCGGTGCATCGCGTCCTGTGGTGATCGCACACCGCGATCCAAAAAAGGAAAAACAACGCCATATTTTACCCCGGAACTGAGTGCGCCCCGCCAAACGGGATGACTTGGTCGTACGCGGTCTATACCAAAATATGCGCGACGTTGATACGGTCGTGTGGGATTTCGCAGAAGTTGATTCGGATGTGCGTGCACCCCGGAATCAACGCGTATCCGCCGACAACACCCCGTATCCGTCCTTTCTGGAACATGTTTTAACTTTGTGTACACACGTCAGATCGAGACGAAACTTGTGCCATAGGACTCGTAGCAATACGCTGGTCCTGTGACCCAAGTTTGGTTCGATTCTGAGAAAGTTGACAAAATCGCGTATCGTGGGCCCCACAGGCTCCACTTGACGGGCGATTTTATGATCGGCTCATCGGAATCTAATTCTGGAAGTTCCGTTGGGTTTGTATCATCGTTCCTGACTTGTAGACACTGAGTTTGAGGAATTTGGAGATCTTTGACCCTGACACGCTTTTCGGTGCAAAGTGGGCCACATGGGGATCCCACTTTGGCCCGGAAATGACCTTTTTGCCCCTGTGTCCAAATTGGATTATAAGGACAAGCATTTCTAGCTATTTGACATCTTCTGAGACGGTTGGTGATGTTTATTACAGCTTTTGGAGGAGTACCCACAGGATCCATTGATACCAGGACGACTGTTGATATTCAAACATCAGGCAAGTGTACCTTGCCAAACTCTGCAGTATTGTTATATATTTTCTTTGTTTTATTTATATTGCTGTGCATGCTTAACCTAGGACCGTGTCACGTACTTAGCGTCCAATTATTAGTCGGGTGCCAACACTGTACGCAGTGTTGGGTACTGTCATCTAGAGATGGACATTCGTGACACTTTATATTCTCGTACTTGTCTTATCAAGTACCATACGACCCAGGACACTTGACACCATTCATGAGACAGGATCTTCCGAGATATTCGTGGTGATTCTGTATAGGATACAGGACTTGACAGAGTTACTATATTCATAGATACATATGACTTGTTGCATTAGTGATGATCCCGCTTGACATGGACATGAGACGTTATGGTCATGATATACGTGGTTACATGGGATGGGGAGAGACACAGGCTACAGGCTGTTTTCTATATATATCTACTACTATTGTGAGGCCGTAGACTCTCGTAGCAGAGCTAGGCACATTACGTGTTTATTTCCACTACCGGCTCCCCGACACAGAGCTTGTAGTGGCACAGCCTGAGTACTCGTGCTGCTCTCACTTACATTTTCACTTAGATGGTTACTTATTTGCCCTATTTATTTTATTATCTGCTGCACTGCATTTATTTTGGCATGAGCTTTCTTGTACCTTGCTATGTCCCCTGAGGACCTGGATCCGGATTATGTCCCCAGGATTTGAGGAAGAGATCTATCCCGAGGTATACGGGACCGGAGCAGGAGCTGATCCAGGAGCTGTACCGCCATCCGAGGATGAGGTATTAGCCGAAGACTTTTCCTGAGCATCCATGTTTCTTGCTCAGTATTTATTTATTTATTTCAGTCATTTATTTCTGGTCTGTTGAACCATTGTATCAGATTATTTATCGGGTTGTTCCCCGAAGCACTTTGTGAGACTAGCTGATGATTTACATTCTTTATTTATTCTGTGGATCATATTTTATATCTTGTGTGGATGAGATTAGTTGTGCCATGTTGTCGTAGAATTGTTTTACAGCTTAAGTATGCCCTGATGGATCCATTAAATTGGGTTGTCCATCGGTGCGTGCTGCTGGCCATTATCACGCGTCCGGCCCCTCGGTATTTTGGGACTGGGGCGTGACATGGTTTTTGTGGTGGCCCATGCAGGTCTACGACTAAATCGTTCGGTTTTAACTTAGGGACCGAACCAGCCTGCCCTAAGGATAGAATAAGTTATAGGATCTCATCCATTATTTAAACCATTATTGAACTCTATACCGAACTCAAAATTGTCACTTAATTTGCATCCTGTTTGATTCCTCTGAGCGTTCTTACAGTTTATCTTTTGATTGCAGAGTAATGGATCCCAAGAACGGAGATGAGATTCCTTTGGATACACCACACGACGCTGTGGTTACATATACAGACGGAGTGACCCCAGGGGATGGAGGACAAGCATCGCAGAGCGATCAGACCGGTCAGCCTAATCCAAGGTTCCGGAGAGATGACATCCCACCTCCACCACAGTTCACTCCCCAGATGCCAGTTTTTCCGCCCGGACAAGCCATGGATGGGCAACAGATGTTCCAGATGATGTATGCTATGATGCAAGCCCAATAGCAGATTCAGCAAGAGGCCCATCGGCAGGAGGCCGAGTATTTGAGAACCAGCCTGGTATCCGCATTGGAGCAGGCAAATCCACCAACGAGGCGAATAACGACGGGATCGATCACCGATTTTCGTTATCTCAAGCCTCGCACATTTTCTGGTAAAGAAGGGCCAACAGAAGTTCATGAATGGCTCACTAACATTCAGCATCAGTTGGAAGCCGCTGAACTTCCGAGAGAGAAGTGGTTGACTGCAGTCAGAATGCAGTTAACTGAAAATGCACATCACTGGTGGTTAGCAGAAGAGAGAAGGCTCGGATAGGACCGAGTCACATGGGAAGAGTTCTCCAGACTCTTCCAAGAGATATACATTCCAGCAGTTGCACGGTCAGAGCTTAGAGAAAGTTCAACTGCCTCATCCAAGGCAGTATGACAGTGGAGGAATACAACGCAGAATTTATACGCCTAAGTCATTTCGCTCCAACATTGATCTCGACAGAGGAAGAGAAAGATGAAAAGTTCTTTGATGGACTGAAGTTCGAGCTTCAAAGATTGATTGGCTCGGTCGCACCTACATCTTATACCGAGGTCCTTGCAGCAACACGACGCATGGAGCGCGTCACTAGAAGGGAGTCTAATCTGAAGAGGCCAAACACATCAGCACTATCCAAGACAGCACCTGGAGATTCTGCAAAACGATTCCAGAGGAGTATACCAGAGAGAGCAGCACACAGGGCCATATCTCTTCCTACCTGTCACCACTGCGGCAAGGTAGGACACATTGAGAGAGAGTGCAGGCATAAGTTGGGACTATGCCTACTTTGTGGATCAAACCAGCATCTATCCAGAGACTGCACTAAACATAGAGAGGGGGCACCGAGACTAGCCTTGCCTGCACCACGACCAGCTTATCCAGCAGTAGGAGCACAGCAGACAGGAGCTGGAGGAGTTAGACCACCAGCTACAGGGCGCTACCAGCAGAGACCACCACTGGCACCACAGGCAGCCCTATTTCAGCAGCAGCAGCAGCAGAGAGGTCCAGCTCAGGGAAGAGGCCAGGCATTCACATTAGCTGTTGAGCAGGAAGCTACTGCAGGCGAGGTCATCGCAGGTACTATTTTAGTAGCTTCATTACCAGCTGTTTCATTATTTGATTCTGGAGTATCGCATTCATTTATAGCAGCTAGCTTTGTAGCCACCCATAGAGTAGCTACCACACCCCTTCCGAAGATGAAGAGAATTCTTACGGGAGGTAGAATTATTCCGGTTAGTGACGTCTGTAGATCATGTTCTGTAGTAGTTTGTGGGAGAGAGATGCGAGCCCAATTTCTGATCTTTTCTATGCCTGACTATGATGTTGTACTTGGTATGGACTGGTTAAGTCAGTATCATGCGACTCTTGATTGTCGGCTTGGAAAGGTTATATTTAGACCGCCTGGACATCCAGAATTCGAGTTTCTCCGAGGAGCAGTAGAGCAAGGAGTTCAGCCTACTCTTAGGGTATTATCTGTAGAAGGGAAGACAGGTTACCCAAGAGTCATATCAGAATTTGTGGATGTATTTCCTGATGATCTTCCAGGTTTACCGCCTGATCGGGAAATAGAATTCACAATAGACTTAACTCCAGGAGCAGAGCCTATCACTTCATCAGTATATCGGCTGGCACCTAAGGAGTTAGTGGAGTTGAAAGAACAGGTTGACGACCTTCTGGAGAGGGGTTTCATTCGGCCCAGTGTTTCACCTTGGAGAGCACCCATATTATTTGTACCAAAGAAGAATGGAACAGTACGGTTATGCATTGACTACAGGGCACTGAATGCTGTGACCATCAAGAACAGGTATCCCTTACCACGCATTGATGATCTATTCGATCAGTTGAGTGGTGCAAGGGTATTCTCGAAGATTGACCTTCGATCCGGCTATCATCAGATCAAAGTAAGGAAGGAAGACATACCGAAGACAGCTTTCAGGACCAAGTATGGACATTATGAGTTCTTGGTGATGCCGTTTGGTTTAACCAACATGCTAGCAGTGTTTATAAGTCTAATGAACAAAGTCTTCCATCACTTCTTAGATAAGTTTGTGGTTGTGTTCATCGACAATATTCTCATATATTCCAAGAGCCATGAAGAGCACGAGGAGCATCTCAGAATCGTGTTAGAGACCTTGAGACAGGAGAAGTTATACGCCAAACTCAGTAAGTGTGAGTTGTGTATGGACAAAGTGCCTTTCTTGGGACACATCATCTCAGGAGAAGGACTTTCAGTGGATCCAGAGAAAGTTGCGGCAATAGAGACTTGGCCTACCCCCACATCAGTTGCAGAGGTGAGAAGTTTTCTCGGACTTGCGGGATATTACCGAAGGTTTGTAAAAAATTTCTCGAGGATTGCAGAACCGATGACGAAGCTGACACGCAAAGACCAGGAGTTTATATGGACAGAAGACTGCCAGAAGACCTTCGAAGAATTGAAGAGAAGATTAACAACAGCACCTGTCTTGACTCTTCCTTCGGGGTCAGGAGATTTTGTTGTTTACAGTGATGCGTCAGGCAGTGGATTAGGATGTGTTTTGATGCAACATGGCAAAGTTATTGCTTATGCGTCGAGACAGTTGAAGGTCCATGAGAAGAACTACCCAACACACGATCTGGAGTTAGCAGCAGTTATATTTGCATTAAAGATTTGGAGGCACTACCTTTATGGGGAGAAAGTAAACATCTTTACAGATCACAAAAGTCTGAAGTATGTATATACTCAGAAGGAGCTTAACATAAGGCAGAGGCGTTGGCTTGAATTGATGGTAGATTTTGATATAGATCTGCAGTATCATCCGGGAAAGGCGAATGTTGTAGCAAACGCACTGAGCAGGAAGCCTACGGCTTATTTCTTGACGATGCAGCCCGAGTTATTGAGAGATCTACAGGAGCTTCAGATAGAGGTTGTCTTACCAGGACAGAATGGCTTGATGGCTAATCTTGAAGTTAAGTCATCACTCGTGGAGAAGATTAAAGAGGCGTTGCCCACCGATGCTAGATTTCGAAGACTGAAAGAGAGGACAGAAGCAGGCACGAAGACAGGACTTCGCATACACGAAGACGGGACATTGAGGTTTGGAAATTGCCTGTATGTTCCAAATGGAGAATTGAGACAGGAGTTAATGACTGAAGCACATAGCTCTATATACTCTGTTCACCCAGGAGGAACCAAGATGTACCGAGACTTGAGGCAGTATTATTGGTGGCATGGAATAAAAAAGGAGATTGCAAGATTTGTGGCCAAATGCTTAGTCTGCCAGCAAGTAAAGGCCGAGCATCAGAGGACTGCAGGTATGTTACAGCTGCTTCCTATACCAGAATGGAAGTGGGAGCATATCACGATGGATTTTGTCACAGGATTTTCGAGGATCCCCAGTGGAAGAGACGCAGTATGGGTTATAGTGGATCGACTCACTAAATCGGCACATTTTTTGCCATTTAGAGTTGGACAGTCCACAGAGGTACTAGCCGACATGTATATGCGACAAATCGTCAAATTACATGGAGTACCGGTTAGTATTGTATCGGATCGAGATTCGAGATTTGCATCTCATTTATGGGGAAGCATGCAAGAGAGTCTGGGCACCAGACTCAAATTCAGCACGGCATACCACCCACAGACAGATGGCCAATCGGAGCGCACCATTCAGATCTTGGAGGACATATTGCGATCATGTATGCTAGACTTTGGAGGATCTTGGGAAGATCATTTGCACTTAGTGGAGTTCTCCTACAATAATAGTTATCAGGCCAGCATTCAGATGGCACCATTCGAAGCCTTATACGGAAGGAAGTGCAGATCGCCTATATGTTGGAGTGACGTTGGTGAACGTCAGATACTGGGTCCAGAATTGGTAACGCAGACAGTGGAAAAGGTAAAACAGATCCAGAATCATCTTCGAGCAGCCCAAGACAGACAGAAGCATTGGGCAGATACGCACAGACGTCCCCTAGAGTTTAAAGAAGGAGAGCACGTGTTCTTGAGGATTTCGCCCACTCGTGGTACTATCAGATTCGGGAGCAGAGGCAAGTTGAGCCCAAGGTATATTGGGCCATTTGACATTCTAGAGCACGTTGGTGAGGTGGCTTATCGTCTTGCATTACCACCATCCTTAGAGGGAGTGCATGACGTATTCCACGTCTCACAGCTGCGAAGGTACGTAACCGACCTAAGTCACGTAGTCGATCATTCAGAGATCGCAGTAGGCCCAAGCTTGAGATATAAAGAACAACCAGTTGGCATCCTCGACGTCAGTGAGAAGACATTGCAGGGACAGACAATCAGACTGGTTGATGTAGCATGGAAACATCATTCTCCTGGAGAATCAACTTGGGAACGAGAAGATAGTATGCGCCAGCGTTACCCCCACTTATTCGAGGAGGCAGTTGTAAACTAAGCAACCTTGTATTTCCATAACTCTTTCTTAGTAGCTTATTCTTTGATTGTGAGAACGCAATCCTTTTAAGGAGGGAAGATTGTAAACACCCTGTTTTTTTCAGAATAATTTTTAATATATTTTCGGAATTTTCTGAAAGACGAACCAAGGTAATTGGGAGTTAAGGATTTTTAAATGCAGTTTATTGGTGTTAAAATATAATGGAAATAAGATTTTATGGTGTAAAATAGAAAACCGGACATGTGGTATTTTTCGGTGAATTTATTGGATTCCGGAAACCCGTTTAAAGCCCTAAAAACTATTTATAAAGTAAAACGAATTAAACCAAACCCAAACTTGAACCAAACCGGGTCGGATTGGGTCTGCCCAACCCGAGATCCGCTCAACCCGAACCCTAAATCCCCAAATCGGGTCGGAAATACTGTTCCGACCCGGCGGCGCCGTATAAAGCCCCCTCGGGATCCGTGTAGCCCTAATCACCCCCGCCGCCTTCTTCACCTCTGCCGCCGAGATCCTCATCTCAATCCCTCGCCGCCCGTCTCAGCCGATCAACCCCACCCTCCACCGCTGCTCGACGCCGAGTCCGCCCAGCCCTGCACCCTTGACCCCGACGCCTCCCACCGCTGTCGCCCAGCGACCCGCGGTCGTCGACCCTGCTCCGCCGACACAGCGATATCCGCCGACTGACCGAGCCCCGCTCCGGCCAGCGCAAGCCCCGACCCTCGGTGCAGCGACCCAAGCACAGTCGGCTGTGCAACCTCCTCCAGGCCGACCCCGCACCCCGACCGGTCGACGTTCCCCTCCGCTCAGGCCGACGAGCCGACTCTGCTCCGCCCGGCGAGCCGCCCCTCGCCGACCAGAGCAGCTACCCTCCGACAGTTCTCCGGCCGTACCCCGAACCCTAGTCTGGACGCCAGGATACAGCACTCGGTCCCAGGACACGAAGTTGACTCTCGGACACGTGGAATTCAGCGTTCACGGAGGCCTATTCAGGTATCGTTTTCTCTCGCCTCATAACTCCGTTTTCGTTTCCGTCAGTTTCTATGCGTAGACTGTATAACCCTCTCGGTGCCCGTACAACCCGCTTGGTGCATCGCGTCCTGTGGTGATCGCACACCGCGATCCAAAAACAGGAAAAACAACGCCCTGTTTTACCCCGAAACTGAGTGTGCCCCGTCAAACGGGATGACTTGGTCTCACGCGGTCTATACCAAAACATGCACGACGTTGATACGATCGTGTGGGATTTTGCAGAAGTCGATTCGGATGTGCGTGCACCCCGGAATCAACGCGTATCCGCCGACAACGTCCCGTATCCGTCCTTTCTGGAACACGCTGTAACTTTGTGTACACATGTCAGATCGAGATAAAACTTACGCCATCGGACTCGTAGCAATACGCTGGTCCTGTGACCCAAGTTTGGTTCGATTCTGAGAACGTTGACAAAATCGCGTATCGTGGGCCCCATAGGCTCCACTTGACGGGCGATTTTGTGATCGGCTCATCGGAATCCAATTTTGGAAGTTCCGTTGGGTTTGTATCATCATTCCTGACTTATAGACACTGAGTTTGAGGAATTTGGAGACCTTTGATCCTGACACGCTTTTCGGTGCAAAGTGGGCCACATGGGGATCCCGCTTTGGCCTGAAAATAACCTTTTTGCTCCTGTGTCCAAATTGGACGTCAGGACAGGCATTTCTAGCTATTTGACATCTTCTGAGACGGTTGGTGATGTTTATTACAGCTTTTGGAGGAGTACCCACAGGATCCACTGATACCAGGACGACTGTTGATATTCAAACATCAGGCAAGTGTACCTTGCCAAACTCTGCAGTATTGTTATATATTTTCCTTGTTTTATTTATATTGCTGTGCATGCTTAACCTAGGACCGTGTGACGTACTTAGCGTCCGATTATTAGTCGGGTGCCAACACTGTACGCAGTGTTGGGTACTGTCATCTAGATATGGACATTCGTGACACTTTATATTCTCGTACTTGTCTTATCAAGTACCATACGACCCAGGACACTTGACACCATTCATGAGACAGGATCTTCCGAGATATTCATGGTGATTCTGTATAGGATACAGGACTTGACAGAGTTACTATATTCATAGATACATATGACTTGTTGCATTAGTGATGATCCCGCTTGACATGGACATGAGACGTTATGGTCATGATATGCGTGGTTACATGGGGTGGGGAGAGACACACAGGCTAAAGGCTGTTTTCTATATATATCTACTACTATTGTGAGGCCGTAGACTCTCGTAGCAGAGCTAGGCACATTACGTGTTTATTTCCACTACCGGCTCCCCGACACAGAGCTTGTAGTGGCACAGCCTGAGTACTCGTGCTGCTCTCACTTGCATTTTCACTTAGATGGTTACTTATTTGCCCTATTTATTTCATTATCTGCTGCACTGCATTTATTTTGGCATGAGCTTTCTTGTACCTTGCTATGTCCCCTGAGGACCTGGATCCGGATTATGTCCCCAGGATTTGAGGACGAGATCTATCCCGAGGTATACGGGACCGGAGCAGGAGCTGATCCAGGAGTTGTACCGCCATCCGAGGACGAGGTGTTAGCCAAAGTCTTTTCCTGAGCATCCATGTTTCTTGCTCAGTATTTATTTATTTATTTCAGTCATTTATTTCTGGTCTGTTGAACCATTGTATCAGATTATTTATTGGGTTGTTCCCCGAAGCACTTTGTGAGACTAGCTGATGATTTACATTCCTTATTTATTATGTGGATCATATTTTATATCTTGTGTGGATGAGATTAGTTGTGCCATATTGTCATAGACTTGTTTTACAGCTTAAGTATGCCCTGATGGATCCATTAAATTGGGTTGTCCATCGGTGCGTGCTGCTGGCCATTATCACGCGTCCGGCCCCTCGGTATTTTAGGACTGGGGCGTGACAAAGCCTTCGGTTTATTTCTTGACGATGCAGCCCGAGTTATTGAGAGATCTACAGGAGCTTCAGATAGAGGTTGTTCTACCAGGACGGAGTGGATTACTGGCTAATCTTGAAGTTAAGTCATCACTCGTGGAGAAGATTAAAGAGGCATTGCCCACCGATGCTAGATTTAGAAGACTCAAAGAGAGGACGGAAGCAGGCATACAGACAGGACTTCGCATACACGAAGACGGGACATTGAGGTTTGGAAATCGCCTGTATGTTCCAAATGAAGAATTGAGACAGGAGTTAATGACTGAAGCACATAGCTCCATGTACTCTGTTCACCCAGGAGGAACCAAGATGTACCGAGACTTGAGACAGTATTATTGGTGGCATGGAATGAAAAGAGAGATTGCAAGATTTGTGGCCAAATGCTTAGTCTGCCAGCAAGTAAAGGCCGAGCATCAGAGGACTGCAGGTATGCTACAACCACTTCCTATACCAGAATGGAAGTGGGAGTATATCACGATGGATTTTGTCACAAGATTTCCGAGGAGCCCCAGCGGAAGAGACTCACTAAATCGGCACATTTCTTGCCATTTAGAGTGGGACAGCCCACAGAGGTACTAGCCGACATGTATATGCGACAAATCGTCAAATTACATGGAGTGCCGGTTAGTATTGTATCGGATCGAGATTTGAGATTTACATCTCATTTCTGGAGAAGCATGCAAGAGAGTCTGGGCACCAGACTCAAATTCAGCACGGCTTACCACCCACAGACAGATGGCCAATCGGAGCGCACCATTCAGATCTTGGAGGATATGTTGCGATCATGTATGCTGGACTTTAGAGGATCTTGGGAAGATCATTTGCACTTAGTGGAGTTCTCCTACAATAACAGTTATCAGGCCAGCATTCAGATGGCACCATTCGAGGCATTATACGGAAGGAAGTGCAGATCGCCTATATGTTGGAGTGACATTGGTGAACGTCAAATACTGGGTCCAGAATTGGTAACGCAGATAGTGGAGAAGGTAAAACAGATCCAGAATCATCTATGAGCAGCTCAGGACAGACAGAAGCATTGGGCAGATACACACAGGCGTCCCCTAGAGTTTAAAGAAGGAGAGCATGTGTTCTTGAGGATTTCGCCCACTCGAGGTACTATTAGATTCGGGAGCAGAGGCAAGTTGAGCCCAAGGTATATTGGGCCATTTGATATCCTAGAGCGCATTGGTGAGGTGGCTTATCGTCTTGCATTACCACCATCCTTAGAGGGAGTGCATGACGTATTCCACGTCTCACAGCTGCGGAGGTACGTGACCGACCCCAGTCACGTCGTCGATCATTCAGAGATCGCAGTGGGCCCAAGCTTGAGATATGAAGAACAACCAGTTGGCATCCTCGACTTCAGTGAGAAGACATTGCGGGGACAGACAATCAGACTGGTTCGTGTAGCATGGAAACATCATTCTCCTGGCGAATCAACTTGGGAACAAGAAGATAGTATGCGCCAGCGTTACCCCCACTTATTCGCGGACGCAGTTAGTACCTGAGCAACCTTGTATTTTATAGTTCTTCTTTTAGTAGCTTATTCTTCGATTGCGAGGACGCAATCCTCATAAGGGGGGTAGATTGTAAACACCCTAATTTTCAGAGTATTTTTTTATAATTTTTCCCGATTTTTTGGTATTTTCTGGAGGAAGAACCAAGGTGATTATGAGTTAAATATTTTTAAATGCAGTTTATTGGTGTTAAAATATTATAGAAATAATATTTTATGATGTAAAATGGAAAACCGGACATAGGGTATTTTTTGGTGTATTTATTGGACTCCGAAAGCGCGTTTTAGAGCCTTAAAACTATTGGCTTATTAAACCAAACCAACCCGCGGAGTCAACTAGGCCAACCAGCGTATCGGGTCGGATCCTTGAGACCCGGACCCAAAACCCGAAGGGGGAAACCCTACCCGCCGAAATCACTGTAGCAGTATAAAATCCCCCTCCTTGGCATGCGTGCCCAGCCGCAACCCTAGAAATCCACCCCGCCGTCATCTCCTTGTCAGCGACAGCACCCTGACCCGTCGAACTCCGACCGCGAGGCCGCATCCCCCTCTGCTCGACTCCCGCGAGGCCGCCCGAGTCCGCCCCCAACTTCCACTCCTCTTTCCAGCCTTTCCCCTCGACTCGGACTCGCCGACGCCGACCGCTCCGGTCTGGACTCCCTCCCCGCAGCGGCTGAACAGCCCCGACCAGCATCGCGTGTCCCCCCCCCCCAACTCCGGCGCCGCCCCCCCAGTCCCGATCCGCTGTCGTCGACCCAGCCCCGATCCGCTGCCGTCGACCCAGCCCCGATCCGCCTGTCGTCGACCCGAACCCGACGCCTCCCGAGCGCTACCCCGCTGACCCGAGTCAGAACCCTAGACTCAACACAGCGTCTCAGCAGACACGAGAGATCTCGATTCGGACGCGAGCAGCAGACACAGGACACGACCAGGACACAAAGTTGACTCTCGGACACGTGGAATTTAGCGTTCACGGAGCCCTGTTCAGGTATCGTTTTCTCTTGTCTCGTAACTCCGTTTTAGTTTTCGTCAGTTGCTACGCGTAGACTGTATAACCCTCTCGGTGCCCATGTAATCCGCTCGGTGCATCGCGTCCTGTGGTGATCGCAAACCGCGATCCAAAAACAGGAAAAATAACGCCATGTTTCACCCCGGAACTGAGTGCACCCTGCCAAACGGGATGACTTGGTCGCACGCTGTCTTTACCGAAATGTGCGCGACGTTGATACGGACGTGTGGGATTTCGCAGAAGTCGATTCGGATGTGCGTGCACACCGGAATCAACGCGTATCCGTCGACACCGTTCCGTATCCGTCCATTCTGGAACACGCCGTAACTTTGTGTACACATGTCGGATCGAGACAAAACTTGCGCCATCGGACTCGTAGCAATACGCTGGTTCTGTGACCCAAGTTTGGTTCGATTCTGAGAACATTGACAAAATCGTGTATCGTGGGCCCTACAAGCTCCACTTGACGGGCAATTTTGTGATCGGCTCATCGGAATCCAATTCTGAAAGTTCCGTTGGGTTTGTATCATCGTTCCTGACTTGTAGACACTGAGTTTGAGAAATTTGGAGACCTTTGACTCTGACACGCTTTTCGGTGCAAAGTGGCCCACATATGGACCCCGCTTTGACCCGGAAATGTCCTTTTTGCCCCTGTGTCCAAATTGAACGTAAGGACAGGCGTTTCTAGCTATTTGATATCTTCTGAGACGGTTGGTGATATTTATTTCAGCTTTTGGAGGAGTACCTACATGATCCACTGATACCGGGACGACGGTTAATATTCAAACATCAGGCAAGTGTACCTTGCCAAACTCTGCAGTGTTGTTATATTTTTCTTGCTTCATTTATATTGCTGTGCATGCTTAACCTAGGACCGTGTGACGTACTTAGCGTCCGATTATTAGTCGAGTGCCAACACCTTATGCGGTGTTGGGTACGGTCATCTAGAGATGGACATTCGTGACACTTTATTCTCGTACTTGTCTTATCAAGTACCTTATGACCCAGGACACTTGACACCATTCATGAGGCAGGATCTTCCGAGATATTCATGGTGATTCTGTATAGGATACAGGACTTGACAGAGATACTATATTCATATATACTTATGACTTGTTGCATTAACTATGATCCCGCTTGACCTGGACATGAGACGTTATGGTCATGATATGCGTGGTTACATTGGGTGGGGAGAGACACATAGGCTACAGGCTATTTTTTATATATATCTACTACTATTGTGAGGCCGTAGACTCTCGTAGTAGAGCTAGGCATATTACGTGTTATTACCACTACCGGCTCCCCGACACAGAGCTTGTAGTGGCTCAGCCTGAGTACTCGTGCTTCTCTCACTTGCATTTTCACTTAGATGGTTACTTATTTGCCCTATTTGTTTCATTATCTGCTGCACTGCATTTATTTTGGCATGAGCTTTCTTGTACCTTGCTATGTCCCCTGAGGACCTGGATCCGAATTATGTCCCCAGGATTTGAGGACGAGATCTATCCCGAGGTATACGGGACCGGAGCAGGAGCTGATCCAGGAGCTGTACCGCCATCCGAGGATGATGTGTTAGCCGAAGACTTTTCCTACGCATCCATGTTTCATGCTCAGTATTTATTATTTATTTCAGTCATTTACTTTCTGGTCTGTTGAACCATTGTATTAGATATTTATCGGGTTGTTCCCCGAAGCATTTGTTGAGACTAGCTGATGATTTACATTCCTTATTATTCTGTGGATCATATTTTATATCTTGTGTGGATAAGATTAGTTGTGCCATGATTGTCGTAGACTTTGTTTTACATCTTAAGTATGCCCTGATGGATCCATTAAATTGGGTTTGTCTATCGGTGTGTGCTGCTGGCCATTGCCACGTGGCTAGTCCCTCGATATTTTGGGACTGGGGCGTGACAATATGCCAAGGTTTCGGAGTCATACGTCCAAGAAAAGGTGGTCACATACTCTACTTGCCGCATAAGTCACTTGGCCGCATGTGCTCTTTGGATTTAGCGAATTTCTCATTCGTTCAACAAGTGAAAACACAAGGAGTTCAAGGACACATGTGTAAATAAGCAGTCATGCTTCCAATAAGATGGACGCATATTGTCAGTATGTGGCAAAGAGTTCAGGCTGCATAACCCTCTCATGTCGTATGACACTCTCTGTTGCATATCTCGTTGGCCGCATGTGAACTTCGTCTTCTCCAACAGTAGGTTTGGTCAAGACGGAAACTCCAAAAACCGAAAAATTATTTTCTTCATAAAAACTTTATTTTAACTCCAAATCAAGTGAAACAAAAGCCAAATTGCACAAAATAAAATGCTCTAACATAAAGAACAACTAGTTTTCGAAAACACTAAGTTATAATAAATTAAAACCAAAGAATACTCATAGAATCCACGAAAAATCCT
The DNA here is from genome assembly GCA_036927795.1 of Iris macrosiphon. Taxonomy (NCBI): domain Eukaryota; kingdom Viridiplantae; phylum Streptophyta; class Magnoliopsida; order Asparagales; family Iridaceae; genus Iris; species Iris macrosiphon. The sequence goes on along the minus strand of JAYESA010000004.1, from coordinate 308,755,658 downwards.
AAGTTAAAACTCAAATCTACTAAAATCTAGCCATAAAAACCAAAAACTCCAAGAACTAAAAATGATGAGGAACACAGAAAATATTTTCTATCAAATACATTTTTAAAACAACATATATGCATAAAATTCGGAAATCAAGGATTCACCATTAAGCAAGATGTACTTGCCTTGGGTGGCTCATAGTCTCTACCTCTCTCGGCCCAAGTCACAACAACTTCTCCCTAGGGCTAGGGTTTGGCTAGAGGGAGCTTGAAGGAGAGGAGGAAGAAGAAAGAAAGAAGAGTGGAATGAGAAAATGAGTGGGGAGAGAGAAATACTCATATATATACTAAGAGGAGAGAAAGATGGTTTAGTCATGGGTTCAACCAAATGAGCCGAACCAAGTGTCCATTCAATATGCGGGTCCTAAACTGGATCTATGGCAATGCCAATAGATATTCTACTAGTCTCGGGTAGTCTCTCTCAATAACAAAAAAATAATAAAAAATAAAATGACAGGAACCAACATGAGAAATACAGCAAGAATACATTATTTGGAAAAATTAAATTCTAGAAATAAAATGACAGGAACCAAGTGTCCATTCTTTCTGTTGAAGGAGCCATATGCGGCCACCAAACAGAGGCATATATGGCATCAATAGTTCGTCATCACGACGACTATAAATAGCAGTACATGCCCACAAGAAAGGGGGAGCTACATACGTGCACACAAACTCATGAGAGAGAAAACAGAAGAGAGCATCCTCATTCCCTCGTCAGACCGTCAACGGAGTAAAGAAGCCGCTGCAACGCTCGATCTCCATCGTCACGACCCAGATAAAAAATATTGTACTTAGATATTATGTCTAGGATTTCTTCGTACTTGTTTGTTCGTTGTTTAAAAAAAAAGTTTATTCACAACTTGTAATGGAGAACAATAATCTCCTGAAGAGAGAGAAAATATGATTGTATCTCCTGAAGAAGAATAAAAATCTATGACAATACCTCCAGAAGAGAAGATCACCCGACGAGATAATCTCCTGAAGAGAGAAAATATGATTGTATCTCCTGAAGAAGAATGAAAATACCTCCGGAATAGAAGACCTTTTGAAGAGATAGAAAATATGACAAGTATACATATAATGGCCAGGTTAATGGGATTCGTTATGACCGAAACAATAAAAGAACATGTTATGTGTCCTGAAGTACCTATTTAAAGAATATTAATTCTTTATTCACTTAACATAGTATATTTATGTGAAGATGCTAATATGCACTTACACATAGACACTGGAATGACATAAGACACAAAATGCATTCTTGCTTTAATTCATATGAATGTTTTGATATAAGATATGTAAATGCATGGTATCTATCTGATCCCTATTAATGGGATATCACAACCAAGATATGTTTTATAAATAGTGTTGCAAGTATTTTTGGAGATAAATAAAGAAAATCACTACAGCAACCTCATCATTCCTCCTAATGAAGCAAACAAAGAATGTGCATGGCTATAGAGTTTCAAGAGCTCAACAATCAGGAGTAGTTGCAAGTTTACAGGAATAACAAATAAAGCCTACACATCTTTATTAGGATATGAGAATTATAAATATGAATGTATAGGCAAATTGGGGAGAGATGTAAAATTCAAATGTATTGGGAGTGACTTTTAATTTATAGTGATGTTAGAAGATCTCATTCAATAGAAAAATCGGGTAGATAGAGGACTTCGTCTCCCCATTATATATATTTTTATAATTTTGAGGGGGAGCATCCTGAAGATGCTAATAGAGACATCTCGAAGTATGTCTATGCGCGTTGTACTCTTTTCATTCGATGATGGGTTTTTTTCCACCGTATTTTTCCTTCGAAAGATTTTTAATGATACAACAACCACTTAGATTCCTGAAGAATATTATTCGTGAAAAATATTATTATACTCTTTCCTTTTCTATGGATTTATTTTCCAAAGATATATTTTTTCTTAGAAATTTTTTTAACGAGACAATAATTAAAGTGAGCATCCAAAGAAGAGTGTTGTGATTTGGAATAAAACCAAATATTGATGTCCCTTATCCCTATCTATAACCACTTTTATGTATTTTCTCTCTTCCACTTTTACAATACAAGTAATCTTGTTTGCAATTTTTTTTTTTTGACATGTCATTACTAAGAACATTTTCCACAACTTTTTTGGAAGAACGTTTTATTGTGATTATTATTTTTTTATATGTAGAAAACCAAAACGTCCACGTTCTGTTATCTCGTCGTAGTAATTTAACAATACTTTAATAATTTATACCAAAATTTCTGAAATAAAAAAATCCAATAAATTGAAGCACACCCCGGACCTGCGGCCCTTGTTACCGACGGCCGAAAGACGCCGTAACCCCAACACGTGTCGACACCACCACCGTCCGTTGCTGTAACCGCCTCCTTGTTTTTATTTTCTTTTGCAGATTAACCGCATCTTCGTTTCCTTCCCTCTCAATCAATTCTTTACCTCCTCCTCGCTCTCTGTGTGTTTATTTTAGGGTTTCTTTCTTTCTTTCTTTCTTTCTTTCTTTCAAATTGAAGAAGAAGAAGAGGGTTTGAGTAGTCGAGAGATGGTGGCGGCGCTGGAGACGAGGATCCCGAAGGAGGCGAGGAGGATACTGCACACGCTCGCGTCGGGATGGGAGGACGTGTCGGACACGAAGGCGCTGGAGGTGGAGCAGCTGAAGGGGGCCATGACGAACGCGGTGTACCGGATCAAGTGGCCCACCGGCGAAGAGAGCGAGGAGGAGAGGAATGTGCTGGTCCGGATCTACGGGGAAGGGGTGGATGTGTTCTTCGACCGGGAGGACGAGATCAGGACGTTCGAGTGCATGTCCAGGCACGGCCAGGGCCCCCGCCTCCTCGGGAGGTTCCCCAATGGCCGTGTCGAGGAGTTCATCAATGCCACCGTACGCAACACTCACTCTGCAATTTAATTATTCCAAAATTGATAATTAGATGATACTTCCTATTCAATTAAGAGAAAACTTGTTTTGACAAGGAAAACATTTGAATTTTTTAGTGGAATCAAGGTTGTGAAAAACGCTAGGCGCTAGTCGGTCGGGCATCCGCCGCCTAGCGCCGGCCATCGAGGCCGCCTTTTAAAACAGTGGGTGGAATTTGTGACATTGGTATATTTTATGTTCTTTTTTCAAACATTTGCACAAGTGAACGAAATGCTTATTGTGTAGGCAAGATGGACTAAAGATTTTAGCAACATGTAAAAAATAGCAAGTGATAGAATTCTTACCCACATATATATAGAGAGGTTGTTTTTGTAACTTGAACCTACATGCTCCATGATGCAAACGACAATCATAACCATCGTACTAGGTGACGCCCTCAAATTAGCAAGTGGTAGTATGGTTACAATGCTATTTGGAAATTGCTGCAATTAGTCAGGAGCTATATGCAAAATCTTCACTCGTTATCATTATCCAAACCTTCTTCCATCAGAATGGTTCGAGAGGGCAGATTGCGCTTTAGTTAGTGTGGATTTCTCTCAATATGGCTATGTAAAAAGACCAAATAGCACATATAGTAGGAGCTATAGTTAGAGTGGACTTGTCTCAATATTGCTATGTAAAAAGACCAAATAGCACATAGTAAGAATATAATTCTAACATTAGTCATAGGTCGCCGAAGGGTTAAGAATTTGCTTTATGTACAAGATATATGGTTCAAATCCCTATGACCATACCATAACACCTTAGGCCATACCATAAAACATACACAGATAGTTGAGTAGTAGTAAACCGAAATTTTGTCTACGCATTTTAAGTTCATGCAAACATGGAGCAGCCTCCAAGTTCCCCTAAACTATGAGTATAGACTGATGTATGATGATACAATTTGACATATGGAATATGCATTATCTAATACTTTAATATTAAAACATAGAAAATGGAGTTTACACTTTAAGATAGATGAATGTTAATATTGTCTCATGCAGAAAACGTTGCACGACACGTGAGGTTGTCTCCAAGATTCTTGTTTTTAAATTTAAGAGTAGTGTTTGTAAAACTTAAACTCCAGTCTATTACTGTAATATGAGTGATCATTCTCTTTGCCATGTTGTCATAAACTGATCACAACTGTTCTAATGTTGTCTTGGTTTTCCTAACTTCAGACACTCTCAGCAGCCCACCTAAGGGATCCAGAAATATCTGTTCTCATTGCAGCAAAACTGAGAGAATTTCATGACCTGGATGTGCCTGGTCCAAAGAAAGTGCAGTTATGGGACAGATTGAGGTACAGTTTAAATTTGACTGAAATTTATGCTCCACTTGCAAAAGTCATATATGAGTATGATTTGACAAGCATACTATGCCTCTTCCTTCAGAAATTGGCTTAAAGCAGCCCAAAGTCTGTCTTCTTCTGAAGAAGCTGAAGAATTCCACTTGGCTACCATGGAGGCAGAAATCACCACTTTGGAAAATTTACTGTTGGGGGGAAATCAGAGGATAGGATTTTGTCATAATGATCTTCAGTATGGCAACATTATGATTGATGAAGAGACCCGACAGATAACTATAATAGTGAGTCCTTCAGTCTCTCTCTCTCTCTCTCTCTCTCTCTCTCTCTCTCTCTCTCTCTCTAAGACAAAAAGGTCCCTAAGCTATATATATATATATATATATATATATATATATATATATATATATATATATATATATATATATATATATATATAAACGGAATATGAGCCATAGGCTTATATTCCTATATGAGTCATGCACATGTGGACCAATATGAATGGATTCCTACATCTCATGTGCACCCATGTGCACTAGTACACTCCATTCCTATTGGTAGCCTATGGCTCATATCCCTTTTTTCCCATATATATATATATATATATATATATATATATATATATATATATATAATGATGCAGATTTTTTTTTGTGATCTTGAGTACAAATGCACATTTCATATTCTTGCTTGTGGGACTTTGTTCTACCAAGTTATGAAAGACAAACTTTTTCAAGTAGTTAATTTAAAATTGATAAGCAAAATTTAAATATCATAGGCTGGTTATTTGTTTGTCTAAAAGTTTGGGATTGTTTTGACAGGGTTTTGATGCCAAAATTTTGTAAGAAATCTCCTTAATAGTTTTATCCGTTAATGTTGCTTAACCGTTGATAATACCTTAATCATACAATACAACGGCAAAGCTATTCTATACAACTTTTAGGGTCACCTATTTGAATCCATGGTTTGTGGTATCGGAATTATAATCAGTTTCCCTTCTTGTGACTATCAGTATCAGTTGTTTCCGCTGTTTCAGAGGTTTTGGATCAGAGTATGGAGCTTTGGTTTTGAAAACCAAAAAATAAAAAACATATTGATAAATTAAGACATAAATTTATGAATTATTGTTTTTTACTGTCAGTTTCTAATGGATTAATATTCAATATTGTTGAATCTTTCGTCCACAATGGATACTGGTGTTTATTTTCTTGTTTTTAAACAAAGTACACCGACAATAGGTAAGTTGGATAGAATAAGTACGATGGATGGATGTTGTAAATTTATAAAACATACAAACGATAATGTTTAATCTGTCGACAATGAATCTTATCGACATGCTATAGCAAATCGGTCTTCCACACTACCAGAATACTGTGTCAATATCGGATCTGACAGGCCAAAAACGAAATAATCGAGCTGATACATATTGGTATGGGCTGATAGTTCAAAACTTGTTTGATCCTTTTCTTTCATTTAGTGTGTTAAGAGCCTAGCATTAGAAAAACCATAGCCTTCTCAATAGTCCTAGTCCAAGTTCGTTTAGGTTACCCCTAGTTCTAGCAGCCCTAGTAACTAATATCTTATCGCTCCTAATCGGTGCATCTATTGGTTTATGTTCCACATGCAACTCACCTAAGACAATTTTCTCTCGGCTGCTCATCGTATCCTTAATTGGTGGCCACCTCCAACTATCCACGAGTACATCATTTCTTATCCTATTTTTCAATGTATTGTCTTTCATCCATCTAGCCATTCTCATTAAAGCTAGATTCATTTTCTGGACATGTTTAATTTACAATACTTTGATCCATAAATCATATCGATATCTTGTATAGCTCAATATATCTTCATTGTTTTATATATAGGTAGTATAATCAATAATGTTACTGCTTCGTTCATCGTGCATGTCCGTAGTCCTTAGAATTTGAGGAAATAAATTAGTTAATCATATAGACTGTTCTCCTAAACATTTCGAAAGCTTGAATATGATTAGATGCTATTGTTTTCCTGATTTTTTATCTTCTTTTAAAGCATCCTTAACTTCATATTTCTAATTTTAAGTCAGTACTACTACTAATCTGACCTCTCTCAAACTGGCTCATTTTTGTTTGTAATATTAAATTTCTAGTTTGCTCTCATGAAACAACTTGTGAAAATAACTTTAACACCTATTCTTAATATGAATTTTCTTTTACTATACCTTTGGTCTTCACTCAAAAATTCAATATTGATACTCATTCTTCCTACTCTTAGCAAGCGCATACTATCTTTTTCTTAGTTTCTAAATCTCCTATACGAATAATCATGGCTAGAATAATTGCTTTCTTACCTTCTTGTTTTCTAATCTACATCTCCAAAGTTCCCATTTTTTATATACAGTTTTGTCAATTTTTATAGATGTTTTTTCCTTGGTCAACTTTTGGTCTTTCTTGTTCCACCACCACATTTCTTTTGAAATCCAATCATTGCCTTTAGAATATCCCAGAATTATCTTTTACTACTTACTTTATATCGTTATACATATTAAAAACACATAATAATGTTAGTATTTTTTTCTACTTCGCATCTCTTTTTATCATTTTATTTTAAGTAGTATTATGTCCTCTCCTTTCAAATCTTCAATTTCTTTCTTATAGTGGTTTCTCTCTTCTATTTCCTAATACCAGCATCTGGTATCATCTACCTATGTTGTGTGGTTAAGCTCTTTTTCTACAACTTCGCAATCTTTATATACTGACCTATCTAACTTCTTAACGAGGAATAATTTAATTGGTACTAATGGTTATGGCTTTACTGATACTAATACAGGCATTTGGCAAGCTTAACTAGGGTTACATCCTCCTAAGGCTGGATTTGGTACAACTTATTTACCTTTCTTCCGCTTATTTTTTTTAGCAGCAGTAGCAGAAGGTGTTTGGTAACATGTGCTTATGCTTATTTCTTTGATAAGATATTTCATTTTAGGGCAGCTTCTGAGAGCAGGGGGGCTGCTTTCAAAAGCTGCTTCTGCTTTTTGAAAAGCAACAACACTAAACCAGGCTTAATACTTGCTATAAGCCTTTAACCCATTGTGAAGTGCTACTGGAGCATTTACAAGAGGGTAAGTGTTTACTGAGACAATTTTTTTAAGATATTTGTTTCAAACTATGAAAGTACAGTACAGTTGTCTTGGGTGTCCAGTGTATGTCGAGCTATAACTTTTGCCGCGGAAAGAGCTTGCTGGAACTTAGTTACCACAATAGAGATTTATCTGTATGCAGCCTTTGGTGGACAGTGGAAGGGCTTGAATGGACACTGTTTAAGAATTAAGACTATCTTAAACTAGGGTAAATGAAACATGATAATATTTTTACTGCAAAAAAAAAGACCATTAAAAGTCAGGAAGCAATTTTAGGTTGTTTCCTTATTTATGCCTTCATCTGTTTTCAGTATCACCTAAATATTTAAAGTTTTGTTTTGTTCAAATAGTGCTTCTACTCTCATAAGTGCTTGATTTGTTTAATAACCCTCATCCCTCGCCAGCAGGTTATCTTTTTTCTGCTACCTTTTTTTTTCCTTTTAGATTTCTTATCTTCTACCCTTACCAGGATGCAGGCATCTGTATGATTATCTAGTTTGCTAATTGTATTTATATGTTAACGATTCCCTTTATAGGACTATGAATATGCAAGTTTCAACCCTGTTGCCTATGATCTGGCTAATCACTTCTGTGAGATGGCTGCTGATTACCATACAGTAACACCTCACATTCTGGATTTCAGTAAATACCCAGGTTTGTGACTGGTGCTGCGCAGTATGTTATCTTAGTCTCTCTTTTTTAATCAATAACTCATTTGTATCACCGATCTTATTCCTCTGTTAGGAGCATGTGTCTAACTTATTTGTATATCACAACAGATCTTGAGGAGCGAAAAAGATTTGTTCAAATATATCTGAGTTCCTCAGGTAAGTCCTATTGGAAACCAAGAAAAGATGGCATTATCTGCAACTTGTTTTCAAGTTTTTTTTTTAATGAAAAGTTAGATATGTCACGTGATTATCTTACACATACTGTGTAGGCAGAATCTTAATATAGTTTATAAAGGTGTCAAGATCAAATATGCTCTTAACACATCAAGTTTTTAGCTTACCCGCTCTAATTATTTTGGCTCTGTTATAAACTAGTAGTAGTCATAGAAATTCCTGTCATGCCAAATTTATATCTATAACACTCGGGGTTATATGGCTTTTGGGACATGAATTAAAAATTTAGACGCCAAAGTGATCACATGCTAAAATTTCTTGATTATTCATTGGATTAAACTTGTCATCAACATTAGGACAAACTGATGATTCATTTGTCTGTGTGAAGTTGTTAACTGCATTGCTTTTACTTTCTAATGGTAAGAGTAGATTCTCTTTTCGTCTTTCTTTAAGAGTTGAAGCATGCAACTTTTGGATTACAAGTTTTTGCAGCAAATATTATTGAAGTTTTATACATGCACCTTTGTTCATGACAGGCATACAATATTAATACCAGAGTTACCAAGAGTTACCAAGACATTCTGGCATCAAAGAATTTGAAATGTATCCCAAGGTTACATATACTAGAGCAAAACTCGACAACTGGATCTCTAACTGACATCAACCCGTGCTATCAAGGGCACTCATGAAAGAAACAAAAAATTCCAGCAGGGGAAAAACTATATTACCTGCTAAGTTACTACTAACTTTACACTCAGACATTAGGATACCCATCTTTGATAGGAGAAGATCACTCGAGAGAAGTCACCTAGTTAGTTCCAAATCTCCAATTTTTTGTACTCAAAACTAATATGGAGTAAAAAGTGTTTGCTATCCTAATTGTATGTGGTTTTGGTCTCAGAACATTACTGCATGTGTAGTGGTCACAGGCTATGGTGCATGGATACTGATAGGATGACACAAGTACAATACAGAGACTTCACATGGGAAATTTGGGAAATAGGTTATGAGACAAGTACATAACAATTGGTAAACATATCATTAATCTTAATTTATTTATCTAACAACAAAAGTTAATAAATGAGAAGTTCAAAATATAACTTTGTATCAGTAGAAGGGAAAAAAAAATAGAGCTCACTAGCTACATAAAATTGAAGAGGATCCTTTTTGAAATTTGAAAGGAAGAAAAAATATTAAAATTTGTTCACACTTCACATGTTTCAAGAATTATTATGTTCTTATTTCCCTTTAACTCATAAATATGCCTCAGATATATATAGTAAGCATTGCTTCAAAATCTAGGATGCGTTAGAAAGTTTATCTGATATGTATCCTTGAAGTATTCCCAGTATCTGCTATGCTCAGATACAGATATGAATATGGCACCTCGATTAAAGTTTAAGGTAGATAAGAATGCATAAACTTAGTAGTTAGTACATGATATACAAGTACAAGACTGGTGAAAGTTGAAGGTTCTTGTGCAAGTAAACCTTTCCATATGCACTACCAAGTACAAGTAGATTGGACGTTGAAGTTGTATCCACATTATTTATTTTCTATTTTGAACTTTTCAGATTTTATCTTTTTAAAATTCGAACTTATTTCATGTCTAGGTGAAGTGTGCAGTGATACTGAGGTTAATAATTTACTCCAGTTCATTGAAAAGTATGCTCTGGCAAGTCATCTTTCCTGGGGACTCTGGGGAATAATTTCAGTAAGTTACTGCTGAAGCCTTTTAATGTACTTTAAAGATATTGGTATTAAACTTTGTTAGCATTAACACTTTATCGTGGTTTTAGGAACATGTAAATGAAATCGATTTCGATTACATGGAGTATGCGAGACAGAGGTTCCAGCAGTACTGGTTGAAGAAGCCTGCAATACTGTGAGCTAGTTCTAGTTCCGTGGGATAAATACTTTCAGCACCTACTTTCACTGTAAATATATTCATTGTTAAACTTTGAATAAAACGGCATAGGTTTTTGGAGGTCCACCTGATAGTGTTCCTAGTGTAACGGAAGCTGCAATCTTCATAGTTTTCTGCTAATACAAACACCCACCAAATGATGAAAGAGGTGTAGAGAATCATAGATTGTTATTTCATTATCATTTCCAGTGTTTGGTTTCATGTAAATAGAAGTATCATTTGTTGTTGTAAGATGCTGCAAATCCGGTATTTGGATGGCTGTAATTGGAATGTTTGCATCTTTTGTTGTAGGTGCAGACATTAGATTGGGATTGTTACTACACGAATGTTACAATAATGTTGAACATGATATTACTTGATTGCACTATTGCTTCCTTTCGTAACAAATTTTGTAGTTGGGAGGAAATCTTGCAACACCTTTGTCATTAGTATGAGCTTGTTTACGGCACAATCCGAACATTATGAAGGTATGAACTGTTACGACGTAGTTTGCAATTCCGTACTATTGGATGGGAGAAGCTGCATTAGTATTTTCCTGATGTTGGTTGTTAGATTGTAGTTGTGTTATTCTTTCATCTTAATATTGAGTTGGGCAATTCTTCGTCCTACTTATTTACTCAAAAGTCTGCTGCATCTTTCGTGCAGTTTGTATGGACTATTTTACGTTTATATTCAGGATGTGGGCACATCTAGCCACAGGAACTAGCAAAACAAAAATGCTATTCGTCGCCCAAATTTTTTTGATGATCCATTAAGTTACATTATAGCAGCTATCCTATTATAGTAGATTTTAAAATTAAAATTTTAAGAATATGGATGATGAATTTTTTGGATTAAAATTTGTCATGTTAGACATGACAAATTTTAATCCAAAAAAAATTCTCTAGCGAAAAAAATACAACAATAAGAAGTTTTTTCTTGGGGACTATTTGATTTGAGGATTTGGAGTGCATAAGTGATCGAAATCCGAATTTTGGACCATTTTACGTATTTGGTTGAAGGATTTGAAGATAAAATTTATTGTGATTTGATATGAACAGTAAATCTTGTTTGTCACGAAATCAGAGTTTTGACATCGGAGTTTATTTTTTCGAAGTGGAATGCGAAAGTGAAAAGTTCTCATTTCTATTTCGTGCGCTTAGTTGGAAAATTATTTCCTCTTTATTTTAACAAAAAAAATACAATGCATGTTATTTCACCAAAAGATTATAATTTTTCACTCACTTCAACAATAAACAAAACAGCAAATTTTATGTTTTTTTTATTTCTAACCTCCATTTTTACAAAGCATGAAAAAAAAATTAGCTCATTTAATTTTATCGTAATGCTTACACAAAATATTAATTTTTATTACTATTTTTATTTTGTCACACTTAGCGGAATCAAACAACCCCAAAGCATAATCTAGATGGAGGAGAAGTAGAGAAATCTGAGCATAATCTAGATGGAGGAGGAGAAGAGAAATCTGATGAATGGCACCAGTTAGTTAATATCATGGAGAGTGAAGAATATATATTCCCTCTCGAAATCTTTCAACCAATATCTCCCTCTTCCTATGATTCTTCTTCCCATTGACTTAATATATATATATATATATATATATAATTTATCACGAAAGATTAAACAAATGAAGGCGAGAAGAAAAAAGAAAAAGAAAAATAGAAAGAAGGTTTGGTGGCTATAGAGAGCAACAGTTGCCATTTTTGGTTTTACGTCCACAATATTATTTTCATAGTCATCCAGCACTAAATTGACTCATAAACTGTAATTTTACTTGTTTGCGTCAATTTGTGGTTGTGGAGATATTTACAAACCACCACCAACATAAAGAATCACAAAGGATAGGCGCCGGCACCGACCCTAGTCCTTATTATATTACTTCCTTTCAAATTAATGGGAAGGTTACTGTCATCTGCGTCTATGCTTTTGACTTACCCATTGTGTATTTTTAAAATATGAAATTGTTTAATGTCACAATCATTCCACTGCTGCCTATTAATTCTGTCTCGTATATCTGTTTATATGTGGATCCAGTCGGTATTAAAATAAAAATAAAAATAGAACTCACATATAATAGAGATAGGACAGAAATATAAAACAGAAATAGAGGACAACAGATCTGCTCTCGCCTAAGAACATCATTAATATATGATGCTAAAAAATGCATTTGAACACAAATATATATATATATATATATATATATATATATATATATATATATAAAAGGTAAATCTAGAATATGTTGAATCTGTATAGAAATAGCAATAAATGATAAAATAATCTTTTGTCCAAAAAGTTGTGTGGTCAAAAATAATGTAATAAAAATAATATAAAATATAGAATATAGAATATAGAAATAGGGACTCCAAATTGAACTTTATTATTCTACAAAATGAGTTTATACATTCTGAATGTAGAAATGATGAGACCCAAGCTATAGTTCATGTGGGTAGAGTTAGAACTCCAATTGAGTTTTACTATTCTAAATCTATAATCAAAAATTTTGGATGGACCTTACTATTGATGCTCTAACTAATAAGGTCTTGAGTGTGGGGGTGAAATCAGGATTCAACCAAATAAATACGCTGCAAAGACCAGCTATGTATTTATTTTACGACGTTAAATTTTAATAACAATATCAGCATAATATTTTAACATATATCCAGCAAAAGATAATGCAGAGATCAAAAGAAAAATGATAACACTGATATTTCAAAAACTAAAATAAGATAGAATAATCAACAAAAGATAGCTAACACAAAAAATACATCCAAATTTTGACTTAAAGTACATACTAACGGGTCTAGATGAGCCAGAAAATAATACTGGAGCATACTACATGAGTCAGTCAGTCAGAGCATCAGCAGTTGGACACTCTAAATATATATTCTAGATTATTAAAAATTATATAAACTATTATATTTGGAGTATTTTTATGATATTGATATATAATGGTACATTCCAAATTAATCTTTTTTTTTCTTCGACTTTTTTCTCTTTATTTTTCTTCCATATTTGATAATATTTTTTCTTTCTTTTTTTTTTTCTTTTTTTTCTGTTTTGTTACTTTTGGTGGGTCCATCAATTAATTTAGAGAAGTTATGACACGTTCCAAATCTGAAGTGTCTCGTAGCTTTCTAACAATTTTTAAGTATACACAAGTGTCTACTGCAGTCTTTAAGTGCTACAAATTTTGAAACATCTTCCACTGTAGATGCTCTCGGACACTATCTAGGAATTCGAATGGATACGGATCTAATATTAAAGATATTGCCATATAAGTATTTGTTTTCATTGATGAATACTATTTCGATACAGATATTGGTATGGAAATCAATATCCATATTTGAATAAAACATATTCGGTTCGGATAATGCTAAGAAGGGTTATTTATATTAACATTTTCTATGTTTTTATGTTTATTACAAGGGCCGAACCTTCTCTGTACTTTATATTTTAGGATTATTTAGTAATAAAATTTCATATATATATATATATATATATATATATATATATATATATATATATAGGATCATATTTCTACATAAACCACTGCGCACATGTAGACCAATAGAAATGGAGTGTACTAGTGCACATGGGATATAAGAATCCATTCATATTGGTCCACATGTGTATGACTCGTATAGGAATATGAGCCTATGGTTCATATCCCGTTTACCATATATATATATATATATATATATATATATATATATATATATATATATTGAAATTAGGGACGTGAAGAGTTGTTTTAATATCCAAACATTAACCTTGGACGATTTGGAGATACAAACCCTAATATCAACTATTATGTGAGATCCTATATTTTAAGGGTGGTTTGTTTAATAACAATTTACATAAACACATAAACATATTGGAGGTTTCTGTAATAAGCATAAAACAAAGAAAATGTTAGTGTAATTATTTTTAAAATAAGGGAGGTACATATGGGAGGTTACTGTAAATAACCCTGCTAAGAAACTGAATAACTGATAAAGATAGAACGAATATGCTAAATTTTAACTTGATACCCTCAACTATTCAAGTTTTTCAACTTGATCCCTAAACTTTAAAACTAGAAAACTTGATACCATAAACTATTGAATATTTTCTAGTTGATATTCTCCATCGGTCAGGGGTTAAATTTTTTTGTTTTAAAAAAATATGACCAAAATACTTCCACCCCACCCCTCCTCCGATGCCCCCTCCGTCGACGTTACTCCCCACCCCCCCAAGCTCCACTCCCGCTCTGCACCCGTTGTCGTCGCTGTCACATGTTGACGTCGACGACGACGCTGCCGAGGAGGGGGGAGGGAGGTTGCCGTGGAGAGGCGGAAGAGAATTGGAGGAGGTATTTTTATCATTTATAATTTTTTTAACACGATAGGGTATTAAGTTGTGCCGCTATAATTGAGATATCAAGCTGATTATTTTTAAAGTTCAGGGTATCAAACTAAAAAACTAGAATAGTTGAGATATCAAGCCCCCTCCGTCGCAAATATAATGCTCTCTAGCTTTATAAATATAGTTATATTAGTATTACTATATAGAGTTATATAGGTATTCAATTTTTTTAATTCAGATTTAGATAATAGACTGTAGTCCATATTTTTGTTAGGATAAATTAAATTTATATCCAGATAAACGAAATCGGATTTCTGATACAACTAGATCATAAAATAATTCATCCATATTTGCTTATAACCACATCCACATCCACATCCACATCCGACTTGGACAATCTTGTTCCAAATACACTCTTGCCTCGTTTGGTTCGCAGAATTATAGAATTGAAAAAGAAAAGTCATTGTTTTTCTATGTTTGAGTGTTACCCATCAAGGAAAGTGATTTCCAATGGAATAAAAATTAGGAGGGGAACTGGTTTCACCCACCAATGATTCACTTTTTCACCTTTAAGTATTCACATTTCCTCTCAAATTTTTTGGTATTTTCAAACACCGGAAAGAAAAATCGATAAGAATTTCAATTTTTCAAAGAAATAAGAGAAAAAAAATATTAACTTTTTTTAGATGTCCGACGTAACGTTTGTGACTTTGTACACGCTGCATTGTATGACTTTTTGGCTCATTGTCCCTAACTCTCATCTTTTTGGCCCACTGTCCCTAACTTCCACCATTGTATGCCTTTTTTTGAGATGTCCGACGTAATGTTCGGGACTTTATACACGATACATTGTATATTTTTTGGTCATCCAGTCAGGATCTTATGTCTCTTTTCGGTAACCACAATGGTCACTAGAGTTCGCCCAAGAAATTGATTTCCTTTCCTTCTCTTTCGCGAACCAAACGAAACATAAAATATAAAAATGCAAAACAAAAGGGAAGGCCAATACATAAGTTATTTAACAAATATTACAATTTGTCAATTGATAAAAAAGTTTAGAAGTGATGAAAGGATGGCTCGAAAAACATAAGGCTTCTCCACAAATTATTTATCAGAACATCTTCCATAATATAACGAGGCTTCTAAACGACTCAAAAATGAGTCGTTTAAGTCGTATGTATATATATTATAAATTAATTATTTTTGAAAAATTATTATTACATAAAAAATTATTGGAAAAAATTTTAATATGTTATAAGTAGCATTACAGGAATTCGAACTCAGCCAACCTGGAAGAATAGCTCCCACCTTAACCACATGAGTTACAAAATCCTTTTATTTATAATTAAATAATATTATTTTGCAAAAATAAATAAATAATATTAGATAGCTAACTATTTTCAAGATTTATGAAAAGTAGAAATATATCCATAACTAATTATAATTAAAATATAATCAAATATATAACAAATTTTAATTAAATATAAAAATATATATAATAAATTTTAAATTAAATATATTTACAAATATAAATAAATTTATATTAATGTTAGAAGAAAAAAAATATTTTACGTACAACGTACGTGAATTTACTAGTACATATAAAGATTGCTTGTAAATAATTTCCTTTTAGAAAGGTTGTAACATTTTTGAGAACATTATTAAAATTTATCAACCAAGAATTCAAATTTTTGTTGGTTACTATAACATGGTGGTGCC
Organism: Iris macrosiphon; assembly: GCA_036927795.1. NCBI lineage: Eukaryota > Viridiplantae > Streptophyta > Magnoliopsida > Asparagales > Iridaceae > Iris > Iris macrosiphon. The sequence continues at coordinate 308,739,430 of JAYESA010000004.1, read as the reverse complement.
AAGAACATCTATAACTTTACGTTTTTTTAGAAGCCTGTTATAATAGCTTCTCAAAATCTATAAGTAATCTCTCAGATTTAAAATTTAAGGAAGGGCTAATAAAAATAGTTCGATATAATGGCAACTTACGAATTAGTAAAATAAGAGGTACTTAAATGCAAATTAGCTCTCACTAAATAATGGCCGATGAAAAAGGCACTAAAAATACACTCAGGACTGGTCCAATTTTTTTTCTAAATTTTTCACTTAAAATTTTACTCGGACTAGTCCAAAAATTTATTTATGACTGTCAAAATTTTGACAGTCCTTTCAATAGGTTGGACTGTCAAAAATTTAACAGTCCGACCTATTGGAATAACTGTCAAAATTTTGACAGTCCTAATAAATATTAGGACACGGTTAGAAATGTGATCTTATCGGAGTTTTCGTCGGCGGAAAAGATGAGGAGGAAGGAGCCGTCGCAGAGACGGAGGGAGACGAGGCTGTTCTGGAGAGAGGGTCGTCGAAGGAGGAGACGGAGGAGGGGTCTTCGCAAGCCTGGGAGGAGAGACGGAGGAGGGAGGAGTTGGGGAGGAACGTGGAGCTCGCTTCAGAGCGAAAGAAGGAGCGGAGGCCGACAAGAAGGGAACGGGAGAGGAGGAGGAGGAGGCGGAGGCGGAGGGAGAGGGGGTCCGAGAGAAAGAGGAGCAGGCCGAGGGAGGTGTTCAACGAAACGCCGGAGAGGAGGAGGTTGGGGACGGGGAAGACGGAGGAGACCGCCAGAGGACTAGTCCTGAGTAAAATTTTAGGTAATTTTTTTTTTAAATGGGGTCGGTCTCGAGTCATCTTTGCAGTGCCTTTATCAAGAACCTAAATAATTGACGCTCGGTTTGAGTTTGACACCACGTGTGGCCCCCACGCCGTCACGAGAGGAGACCTGGAATATCGTGTCCTGGCCATCATGATGGGTGATGCATGCATCACTATCATATGTCATGACATGTCATGGCCATGCTTTTTAAATTTTTTTATGGCCATGCTTTTGAAGATATGAGGATCGCAAGAGAAAATAAATTCCAATCAGCTGGTCGAGCCACGTGTCCCGTATGGGCATATATCCATTGCTCTATCGCCATTGGACCACGCGTTCCCCCATTGGGAGGCTGTTTCGTAGGGTGAAAGTGCCTTAAAAATGTCTTAGAAAGTGGCATTTTCATTACGGGTGTTTTCAAACAAAGGGACCAAATATCATCCAATTGCGTCTGAAGGAAGAATTTTAAAATTTTTGCAAAGAATGGGATGACTCGCCAACTGAGTTGGCGGAGACAGAGAAAATTGTGGGCCCAGCAACTCAGTTTGCGAGGGTAGGCAACAAAATGGGAGCGGCCGCCAACTCAGTTGGCAGGTTGGGGCTTGGGTGTGGGCTGCCAAATGAGTTGGCGTGGGGGCTTGGGTGTGGGCCGCCAACCCAGTTGGCGGGTGGGTGCTTGGGTGTGGAGGGGGGAAGATTATAGTCGTTGGTGGTCGAGAGGAGGAGAAATTATAGTCGTTGCACAACGACTAATTCAAGGGCAACGTTGCACAACTCGCCAATTAAATTGGCGAGTTACTTTCTATATATACCGCAGCTCCAAATGAATCTTCATCGGACTCTCTCCCTGCCTCAATCAAATCCTCCAGTGCTCTCTCGCTCTCCCCCCTCTAGCAAAGCCTCCAACACTCTTTTTGTCTCCCCTCTAGCAAAGCCTCCAAAGTTATTCTCAGCTTCTTCTAGCCAAAGTTCTCAACCGTCATGGATCGTAGCGTAAGAATAGTATGCTCGCACGACGGTAAAATAAATGGGTTAAACTACGAAGGAGGAGAAAGCCAAATTTTTTTAACTTATCAGAAAATTAGTTTTGAAAATATACGTAATCTTATTATTGAACATTGTTTTATTCATTAAGATTTTATTCTAAAGTCTATTTTTGGCTCTAATTTTTTTTTATAGATAGTGAAGATGCATGGAATTATATTCTTTAGATTAATTCACAATCATGGTATATAAATATATATGTTATTCAAGTAGCAACAACATTAGATAATAGAAATAGTGAATATTTTTTTGAATACCAGCATGTTAGTTCGGGTGCTAGTTCTTCTCAACAAATTATTTTATTTTCCTAAGAAGATCATTCATCAGATGAATCTAACCATGATGATGATAGTGACAACGACGATGGGAATAGTGATAATTTAATTAAAAACGTAGATTATGAGGTAGATGATGATGTTGGTAATGCTATCACTGATGAATTATTTATGGGGAAAAAATTCTAGCCGTTCTAATTTTAAAAGTTTTATAAGTAATTTAGCAATTAAATATAATTTTAGTTGTTCAGCTAGCGCTATGAATAATGCTCGTGGAATTATATAAAGTTGTTATCACCCGAATTGTAATTGGAGAGTATATGTCAAATCCATTGGAAATGGTGATATAGTTAAAGTTAGTACATTAGAAAATCGTCATTCTTGTTTAGGGAGACTTATAACAGGACGTCATCGACCAGCTACCGCTGCATGGGTTAAGACCATGATAATTGACATTATTAGAGATAACCACTCATATAGTCCATCACAAATTGTGAAAGATATATATATATATGGAGCACCGTATACATATTAGCTATTCCAAAGCCTGGAGAGGCTGAGAGACGACATTAGCTGAAATTAGTGGTATTTATGATGAGGCATATGCTAGTCTTGAGGACTATTGTTATAGAATTATGGAGACAAATTCAGATAGTATATGTTTGCTTAAAATTGCCGAAAATAATAGCTTTGAAAGAATTTTATTTGTTTTAAGGCATGTATTGACAGATTTTTAAGGGTCTGTTTACCGGTTATTAGTACTGATGCTACATTTATTTCGTCTAGATATCAAGGCATCTTATTTATTGCTTGTGCTCACGATCCTAACTATCAATTATATCATATTGCTTATGTTGTTGCTGAAGGTGAGAATAATGATTCTTGTTTTTGGTTTTTAAACTCTTTTAGAATATCTTTTGAAAGTTCTTTTAATGACTGGAGTACAATTTTATTTATATCTGATAAGCAAAAATGATTAATAAATGATATGCGTGCTATTTTTTCTGCATCTCCTCATTTTTTTTTATTCAGCATTTTAAATAAAACATGAAAAAAGTTGCGAAAGAATCAGCATTTCAACACTTGTTAGACTCGCTTGCTAGATCATACAATGAAACGGATGCAGAGAGTGTGTTTAATATAATCAAAGCCGAGAATATAATATTGTACGATTGGCTTATCGGTGTAAACGATGAAAGTCGTTGATTTGATCATTGGATAACAACATATGCTCCTTGTCCTAGATTAGATATTAACACTTCTAATCTTGCCAAATGTTTCAACAACTGGATGAGTTAAGAAATTACGAGATAAACCAATAACAACACTTGTCGATGGTATTAGAGCCAAGATTATTACATTTTATGACAATCATAGAAAGAAAGCTGAAAATATAGACACAGATTATTGTCCGAAAATGTTAAAAGGCTATGGATTATATTATGACAGAGAAGAATCACCTAGAAATATTAGGTATTGATAGTTATAAGTTTGAAATAATAAACCTTACAACAAGTAGAACCTATGTTGTAAATATAGCTGAAAGATCTTGTATTGTAAATATAGCTGAAAGATCTTGTACTTGTTTTAGATGGTACCATACTTATATACCATGTATACATGCATGTTTTGTTTGTAGATATTGTAATATTAGTATTGAAAGTTTTTATCCTGCAGTATTTTCGACGGAGACCTTAAGAAGTGTATACGAACAAAAAATGGAACCAATTACAGTTCCCTATAAGATCCAAGCTCCTTTGGTTAGAGGAAAAATTGGAGTACCAGATATAAGACGCAAAGCCGGAAGATCAAAGAAGAACCGCATCAAGCCTTGGGATTCATCGACGAGAGATCTTCGTTGCAGTAATTGTGGTGCGATGGGACACAACCGAAGAAGATATACTAATCAGTCGAGAGAGTAAAGTAGAATTGTTCAAATATTGTACTAGTGACTTTGATAATGAAAGTTGGATATATGTATAGTTGACAAAAAATTTAATAATGAAAGTTGACAAATATTGCAATCAAACATTGTTACAAATAATAATTCTAAAAAAGGAAAAACTTTCATCTACTCATCCTCCTCCTCCTCATCATCCTGAGTCTGGGTAGGCAGCAGTGCTGATGGAGTAAAAAAAACGGTGTGACTATTTTATAGCTTTCATCTGCTGGAGTCAAGAACTGCTGACTAGTGCCCTCTCCAGCATAGTATTGGAGAATGTCTCCAGCGTACTGCTGACTAGGGCCCGCTCCAACATAGTATTGGGGAATGTCTCCAGCATACTGCTGACTAGGGCCCTCTGCACCACCCTTTCTACGACGACGTGAGTGTCTCTGTCGTACAATGCCGGTCGGATAATCTGCTGGAAGACGTGATTGTACTGGAGGTATTTCAAGTTCCCGTCCAATACCTGTAGCGCCCCGTTCTCCCGGTGCGGAGAGCGCGGCTAAGAAACACAAGTCGGTATCGTTCGATCGGGATAGATTGAAACAAGAACTCGTCCTCGTTATGGATTTGATTCTTCGGAATCGATTCCCATATTCAGTGGACCGTGCCCCCGGGATCGACTTAGCGGCAGAGTCAGGAGGGACCTCTCCGCTGCTATCTTTTATTGCCTCGGTTTTCGATGTCGCTTGTTGCTTTCGTGCTTTGAGTTGGTTTTGGGATTTGCTTGTTTTCCTTGAACGGTTTCGATGGGTTTCATTGTTTTCGTTCATTGAACTGCATTTCAATTCCGAGATTGGAAAGAGAGGAAGGAATATTGATCGAGCTGTTCGTGTGCAGGTGAACGAACAGTAGGCGGCTTGCGAGCGGAGTCGTGAAGCGCCTCTTTCCTTCTCCCTTCCAACAATCTAAGTGAGTGGCTACCAACCCGATTAGCTAGCCCTGCTTCCAGTCTTCACATCTAATAAATCTGCATTCTTCTTTGCCCCGATCAACGATACCAAGTAATAATAAAAGAAACCAAGATAAAAGAGAATAAACTTGGTATATATGCTTGTCAATAAACTTTACGAACGGATACTTAATTGCATGCTTGTTCGCTTGGAAATAAATCATGAATTATTGCTTGTCTTGTACAGTAGCTTGTCTTATACTCTTGTTGCCTCAAACTGCACTCTTGTTGCCTCAACTGCATAAAATTGTTACTTGTATATTGTTCGATCATGGACAACTTGTGCACAGGGTAACGGTCTTACGGACGATGCTGGGGCACTGGCATCGATCCGGTCCGGGAGAGACCTATTGTTTAGTCTCTTGTTCTTGGCGGAATGGCTTGCAACGCCCCTTGTACTTTCGTTGCACACCATTCTCGTCAAAGACTATCGTCCAAATGGCAACCAAGCCAGTGATCATCTTGTATATTTAAACCTGTTGCAAACTAACTTGTGTCTTCGTGGCAGGGAAGGCATGGTAAGTATTGTGCAGGTAATTCAGACGGTCAGGTAAAATCCACCGAACGGTGGCAAGTTTATTTCAGTATCATACATATATACTGTTGCTTGTAAATGAACTAAGGCAAGATAGAAACCCACAAAACATGCATGCTTCATTAAAACAACGTGTTGATTGGTATAGTTCGGTTAGCTCGCCTTCACCAGTATGTTTCGACATGCTGACCCTCGTTGAAACAGGTTCTTCGCACTAAGGCGAACCGAGCGAGGAGCCGAAGTCGTCTTCCCGATCCAGTCCAGCTGTTGGCGCATCTTTACCGCGTCCCTTGAAGCATTTTGAAGACAGAAGCTTGCAACTATTCATACACAAATGCAGCTTCGTGGCAAAGCCGTCCTCCAGCCCGGAGGTCTTTATCATTTTGAGTTTATAAAGGCATGTAATGTACATGACTGCTATCTCATTTTGAGTCAACACTTTTGTAAGCCCGTGCGGCATATTAGCTGACTCGTTCAAGAGTTTGTAATAGATGTTCATTATCAATAAAGAGAACTTTTCCATGTTTCAAATCTGTGTTTCAATTTATCTGCGTACTCTGAATATGTGCTTGCTATGCAAATTATTAAAGCCTTGTGCGGACGCAACCCCAGGCCCGCACGACGGTCACTATTCGGGGGACGCCTCAAACGATTCTAAGGAATTAGGTCGTGATAATACCGAGACGATCAACACAAGTCACAAGTTCTTGCATAAGCGCTCGACCTGGTTGGGTAGAGTTCTCTCTGAGTGTTGCAAATATTTTTGGTATGCACCACTCTGAAATATGAAACTTGTACATTATTATTTTTTATAATATCTATGTATATGTAATTTTGAACATGTAATAAAGTCATACCAAATCATGCATGCCATTGACAAAAGCACGTAAAGTAGAATCATCTACGGATCTACTCTTGAATATTTGCTCCTCATATATGTATACTCGGTTGCTCATACAGGGCATCCCCATAATTGCCTATAATCCAAGTTACCAATGTCTGGATAATGTAAACAAAATTTTACCAAACTATTTATACTAAATAAATTTGAATAATGAGTAACTTAGAACTTATATTCCTCAGCAGATCTTAGTCCGGGAGACATGTTCCTCACACTAGAATTCTCGAATCGATTATTCCAATCAACAACGAGACCAATGATTCTATTTATTGCTTGTGTTGGATCATAACCGATTGTCGGTGGATCATTGGGAATTATTTGTCTCATCCCGAATTGTTGAAGAACACGATGTGCCAGATGATACATGGTGTCCACCAGTCTTGAGCCAAGTCTAGCAACTACAGTCGAACTATTGATACTTGCTCTCTGTCAAGCACTCCTACTGCCTCTAGGATAGCTTCAGTGTCCTAAAGCCACACATCTGATGCAATCGCATCTTCGGTACCATAAAAATATGAAGGTTGGAGACGCTTGAAGTTGCTTGCTGTGTTGGGGGAACGATGTCCGCCTCTCTCTAAGGCCTCCGGTACTGACTGAGTGAGAGCGTCACCCCGTCGCTCTTTAGATGCTAGTAACTGCCTGATAATCCCCATCAGGGCCTGTGTATCACTTTCTGCATTAGTGGGTACTGGCGGGACTGCCACTGTGGGTACAACTGGTGGTTCTGGCTAGACCAGCTGTTCCACACCTTGAGCCATCCTGGACTCTGCTTCAGAATGTTGCGGCTGAACCGCAAAGAGATGCTGACCGGCTGGTGGCTGTCCTGCTACCGGCAAAACTCTAGCTGGCTGATCGGAAGGACCATGAACAGTGTCCCTGAAAGATAGAGAACACTATGATCAAATCGAAAGGACATGATAGATCGATGATCAAAGTAGATGTTGAATCAAGATTTCTGGAATACAAATTCGATGCAGGAGGAGATCAAGGAGTAGCAATATTGAGACATCTACACAATGATAAACCCCCACACTTCTGAATTTTCAGACCTGCATGGGCCACCATTTAAACCGTGTCATGCCCCAGAACCAGAATACTGGAGAACGGGGGCGGACAAAGCCATCTACGTACACCAGAGTACTCTATACCCCGAGATACGGTCACGGTTGTCTAAACATGTGAGGGTTTACTCTATAATCCAAAGGGCATTCCTGGGTCAAGAGTCCTAGTTGTCTCAATCTCAAGCAAGCAACAAGTTACAAGAAGTATAATCACCAAACATATAATAGTAAGGCTATACATACATAGATAACCATGAAGCTAGTTACCAAAATAAAGAACTAACAGAGTACAATATTACATGATCGGCTCTAACTATAGTCTAGAATATGCTTTACATATAGGCCCCGCATGCTAGAATGTCAAGAATCAAAACACGAGCTAAACACGTGCTGGGTGGCTAAATGCCTCAAAAGTATAAGTACAAGATCATGTGGGTGATGAAGAAGAAATCCACTCAAGTCCTCGGGGGTTCCTCGTGTTCACCATTTGGAGGCGGAATGTACGGGAGATCCTGCGATGTTGCTCCAAAATCTGGCCATACAAAACCAGTGGGGTCAGACCCCAAAACAACAAAGTACCACAAGGGGGCCAACTTAAGAACTAAAAACTAGCATGCAAACATTCAATAGCATAAGAAAATATAAATAAGAGCAATATGCAAATAAGAAGTTAAGCAGTTCTGGAATCAGTAACGGGTACAGTTCAGGATTAGTAGCTGGGTGATCCAAAATAAGACAAGACTAGAAAACAGGAAATCACGGCCAAACATGACCTACGGCTTACTACCATTAACTAACTAGGGTTATCACAATCCTGGTTACTAACAAATGCAGTTGAAATTTGTCACGCCCCAGTCCCAAAATATCGAGGGACTGGATGCGCAGCAATGGCCAGCAGCACGCACCGATGGACAAACCCAATTTAATGGATCCATCGGGGCATACTTAAGCTGTATTACAATAGTCAGGGTTTACTAATCTCATCCACAGAATAAAGATAGCAATATCAGCAAAAGAAATAAACAACATCCAGTTACAAGTAATTAAAAATTGGGGAACAACCCGATATTAAGTCTGTTTACAAAAGTTTATTTAAACAGGAAATTAAAGAGTTTATTGGCCAAATAAAACTGAGCATGGCGAAGCAGTTGCTCAGAAAAAGTCCTCAGCGATCACCTCGTCCTCAGGTACTGGTACTGTTCCGAGAAGTGCTCATGTTCCGTACACCTCAGGGTAGATCTCGTCTGCTAAATCTGGGAACATAATCCATTCCAGGTCCTCAGGGGACATAGCAAGGTACCGATAATACAAGCCAAAAATAATGCAGTGCATCAAGTAAATGAAAACAATAGGGTAAACTATATAACCAACTATGTGAAATACAAGTTGAGAGCATCACTAGAACTTAGGCTGATACCACTACAAGCTCTGTGTCTGGGAGCCGGTAGCAGTTATACTATGTGTTTACTATGTGTTTACTATGGATTTTATATATATAAGAAATCAGCCTGTAGCCTGTGTGTCTCTCCCCACCCAATGTAATCACACGTCTCATGTCCATGACACGCAAGATCAAAACTAATGCAGCAAGTCATAATATGAATAAATATAATGTCTATGTCAATCCTGCATCCTACACAGAATCACCATGAATATCTCAGAAAGATTCTGTATCATGATCTGTGTCAGGTGTCCTGGGTATAATGTACTTGATATGACAAGTACGAGAATGTAAATGTCACGATATCCATTTCTAGTTGACCTTACACAACCCCGCATACGGTGTTGGCACCCGACTATTAATCAGAAGCTAAGTAAGTCAAACGGCCCTAGGTTTAAGCATGTACAACAGTTATATATAAGTCAAAGAATATGTAACAAAGACTGCAAGTTGGCAAGGTACACTTGCCTGGGTTTCCGATTCCAAAGGTGGCTCTGACTTCAGCGGGATTTGCAGGCAGTACTCCGGTTGCTGAAATAAATATCACCATCAGTTCCAGAAAATATCAATCAGCTAGAAATGTCTGTCCTTGAGTCCAATTTGGACACAGGGGCAAAAATGACATTTCAGGGCAAAACGGGGTCCAAATATGGGCCGCTTTGCACCGAAAAACATGTCAGGGTCAAAGGTCTCTAAATCTGTCCAACTTAGTATCAACAGGTCAAGAACGATGATACGAACCCAACAGAACTTCCAGAATTGGATTCCGATGAGCCGTTCTCAAAATCGCCCGTCAAGTGGAGCCTATGGGGCCCACGACACGCGATTTTGTCAACGTTCTCAGAATCGAACCAAACTTGGCTCACAGGACCAGCGTATTGCTACGAGTCCGATGGCGCAAGTTTCGTCTCGATCCGACGCGTGTACACTAAGTTACAGCGAGGTTCAGAAAGGTCGGATACGGGACGGTGTCCGCGGATACGCATTGATTCCGGTGTGCACGCACATCCGAATCAATTTCTGCGAAATCCCGCACGTCCGTATCAACGACGCGCACGTATCGGTGAAGACTGCACGTGACCAAGTCGTCCCGTTTGGCGGGGCGCACTCGGTTCCGGGGTAAAACAGGGCGTTGGTTTTCCTGTTTTTAGATCGCGGTTCGCGATCACCACAGGACGCGATGCACCGAGCGGGTTACACGGGCACCGAGGGGGTCATGCAGGCTATGCGATGCAACTGATGGAAAAGAAATCGGGGTAGCGAGGAGTGAGATACGAGTACCTGAACAGGGCTCAAAAATAGCGTATTCTTCGTGTCCGACACGTGTCCGAGTCGCCTAGGGTTAGGGTTTGGGGACGCTGGCCGGAGCTGCAGCGGGGGAGGCCGGCCGGAGGGGCTGGGGTGGCGCTGGCGACGCTGGGCGGAGGCGGCGGCGCGTGGCAGGCGGCCGGAGGCGGCGCTGGCCGGAGGCGAGGTCGGGGCTCGGCGGAGCTCTGGCCCGCTGCTGCTGCTACTCTCTCGAGGGCGGCCGGCTCTGCGGGGGAACGGAGGGAAGGAGGAGGAGAGGAGAGGGGCTGGGCACGGCGGAGGGCGGTGCGGCGAGGTGCTGCGGGGTGTCTGGGCGGAGGAGGGTGTTGGCCGGGGAGACGTCGAGGCGGAGGAGGAAGTCGGCAGCGGTGGAGCTGGGAAGAGGGGTTTTATAGGGAGCCGGCGGGGAGAGGGAGAGACGGACGGTGAGGGGGAGAGGAACCGGAGGGGCTGGCGGCCGTTTCGGAGGCGAGGCGGCGCGGGGAGGCGAGCGGGCGGCGGCAGCCGGCGGAGGGGAGGAGAACAGTCGGGTGTGGGCGTTAGGGAGAGGATGGGTTTAACGGGTCGGGTGGATTCGGGTGCGGGTTTGGGCAGACCCGGCCCGACCCGCTAGCTGAGCGGTCCGGTTCGGGTTCAGCTGGACCGGGTTCAGGCCGGTTCAGCCCGGTTTGAACCCGGTTCAGTCCGGTTCATTTTGGGTTTTAATTATTAATTATTAAAAATAGATTTTTGGCTTTTAAAAATGTTTTCGGGGTCCAATAAATTCCCAAAAAATTACCCTATGTCTAATTTTTTATTTTACACCATAAAATATTATTTTTATAATATTTTAATATTATTTATTATCATTTAAAAATTATTTAATAATTAAAACACCTGAATTTAATTACAGAAAAATCCCAGAAAATTCGAGAAAATTGCGAAAATCCAAATTTAAAATTTTTTGAAAATCAGGGGGTTTACAAAATTTCATACAACCACATGCCCTGCAGACTATCCGGGTTATCCAGACGTAAGAGTACATATCATAGATTACTAAAGTATATATTATTTTTATGGTAATTTGTAACACTCGACGGTGTGTTAGAAGTGTGCCCCTCTCGACGGAGAGCTCCAAATCCATCAGGTGTCGCTGGGATACCGGGATTGCATGTAGCCAGAAAATCTCTCTAGATGCTTCTAGATAATTATTATAGTTTTAACTTAGGCAAGTTATCAAGGATTCTTGATCGTGGTGCTCAGAAATCTGCCTTAGACATGATGCAAGACTGAACAATAGCTTGACAAGTACAATCAGGACAGGGACAAGAAATCAACCATGGTAGTTATCTTATCAGTACAAGCATTTCAGTTCTGGAGATTCTAGCATGCCAGGAGTGAGCTACGTCGAGCCACTATCAGGTTTATCAGTACATGTCAGGTATCTAGATGATCAAGTTCATTCAGTACAAGTCAGGTATCTGGAGTTCTCGGTTTAACAGTGCTATTACATTCCATGTTTCGGGTATTCCATGTTCTGGTAAGTGTAGCATCCATCTTATAAGCAATTAGAAATAATATGCATCATATGAATTTAACTAATTGGGCCAAGGACAAGGAGTAAATAATCCATAAGGGAACATATAACAAAGAAAAATATTGCTACTATAAGTGCTAGAAGTGCAGGAGATGAGCTGGCCGCAGGCAAAAAATTGTCCGCATGCAAGAAGCTGACCGCATGGATCAAAACTGGTCGCATGGATTATCGCAAGGTCCACTCCTCGGGACAAGGGTTAAGTGACATGGAATAAATACAAGGCCAGAAAGTGACTGAAGTGACTAGCAAATAAAGCGTGTCAGAGAAGTGACCGATGTGACTGGCCAATAAAGCGTGTCAGAGAAGAAAAGACAAATTCAGGAGAAATTGTGCCAAGGCGGCGCTGAGTCATGCATTGGGAAAGTGATGCATAGCTTGGGCTGCATAGACAATTTTGGCTGCATAGACAATTTTGGCCGCATGCTCCTCTGGGCCACATGTAATCAGGAACTTAGAGAAATTTCTTTCGTTTAAGTTTCATGCATTTGGTCAAGGGACGCATGTGCAGATTCAACCATGCGTCCAACAAGATGGCCGCATGATGAGTTTGGAGTGAGGAGTCCATGTCGCATGCAAAATAGGCCGCATGGGGTTCCTTCGTCCCAGAACAACAAGTTTCAATCATGAAAAAGCTCTAAGTCCTGAAAAATATGATTCTCCATAAAATTCTCATTTCCAGCTCAAACTAGAGAAGTAAAGTTCTAATCACTTGAAATTAGATGCTCTCTCACATAGAACAACTAGTTTTGGAAAACAACATGTTTTAAGAGATCAAAACCATGAAAATGTCAAGAACACATTAAACTAAAAATGTAAATCTAGTCCAACCAAGCTATCAAAACCAAAATTACCAAGAAGTAAACATGCATAGGAGTTCATAGAGCACAATATAGACCAATAAAATGCAATAATCCACAATAAAGTAAAATTGCAAGTTCTCCATCATTGGCAAGATGTACTTGCCTAGAACCACCACTAATTACTACCACTACTACCAAGGGAAAGGGGAGGGGACCGGTCCAAGGCTGCTATCGGCTAGGGAGGAGGGGAGAGGAAAGGAGAAGAAAATGAAAAAAGAGAAAAGTGAAAGAATGGGGAAGAGAGAGAAAGAGAGGGGTTATATATCAAGGGTGGTTAACACTATTCATAAATCTAGAAATTATATGAGAGCAGCTACAAAAATCCAGAAAAATATACGAGAAGCAATAAACAACAATAGCACACATACAATATATGAACATGAAAAATATGCAATAGTGAGACGAGTCTCACACGACTCGATCTCACAAATTCAGTCAAATTTGCGTATAAAAATGCTAGAGTAGCAGCTCCCCATGCATGCCGAGTGGGTTTTGTCAAATCATCCAAGAATGGTAGAAACTGGAAATTTACCATATTTTTCAATACGTCGAAAAATAGAATTGCACTACATAAACAGAGCAAATACCCCATAGTGCAACGAGTGACCTGAATATATTAAATGTTATATAAACACTAAATTAAGTCATAAAAACCTTAGTAATTAAAATACATACCTGCAATTCATCTACGTCAACCACCTCGTCAATATTGCAATGTAGGTTCATGAAGTTGCCACGAAGCCATGAAAATTTCACAAAATTGTCGTCTTTTATACCAAATGGAGGCGTAACACCGAGATACCTCCTAATCAGATCATATTTCTTTAAGTGCGGATCAAAATATATAGCGTCACATGTAATAGGTAATCCTAGTATATTTGCCACATTAAATAGTGTGATCGTCATCTCGCAAAATGGGAACCGGAAAGTGTTGCGTTCATGCCACCAATGCTCCGCAAGACTTACAACTTGGTGAAGATCGTGGATTAAATATCTAACCCGATCTATATAGTAGAATCCAAATGATTGCACCAAAGCCTTTTGGGCATGATTTAGCTCCCACGTACGATAGTTTCTTTGGGTCCGCCAATGTACATGGATCCGGTTTCGTAAACCAAGATCATGATCGTATAACTATAAAAAAATATACATTATGTTTTATGTAAAAAACATTTATCTTGCAAACTAACCATTTAAAAAATTACTCTCTAGTAAATATTCGACTAGATATATGGTCTTCATGTTGCCTAATAATAAGGTCGGTAGTCGGTCCACCAGGAATACGACCGTCATTTTGGTTAGCCATCTACAAAAAATTAAATTAATTATGATTATTGCTGACTAATATATACGCCTACAAATATAACAAGTTTGTCAACGATTAAAAAAGTCACATACAATATTTTGACTTAAGTCAGATTTTTTGGTTCATTTTTCTCCCGGTTGATCTTGCTAGTTGCAGGGAAGAGAATGTTGAATGATGTACGTAGAGGAGAAGAGAGTTTCGTTGTTGTGCGGAGAGGAAGGAAGTATGTACAAAGTGGAAGAGGGAAGGATTTGTTTATAGGAAGGGAGTGGGGGTCTTCGAGGGGGAGTGGGGGGGGGGGGGGGGGGAGGGTCTTCGAGGGAAAGAGAGAGAGGGGGAGAGTGGGGGGTCTCGAGGGGGAGTGGGGGTCTTCGAGGGAATGAGAGAGGGGGAGAGTGGGGGGTCTTCGAGGGAGAGTGGGGGTTCTACGAGGGAAAGAGAGTGGGGGAGAGTGAAAGAGAGGGCGATCTTCGGAAGAGTCAATCTGAGCTCGCATACCTTCCAACGTGCTAAGCTTGGCACTGACAACCCCTTGTCACTTTGATCAACTACCGAGACGATAGGAACATTCTATTCGTTGCTTGTATTGTGCTGAAGCAAAAGTTGTTTAACCATTTGCTTCAATTTATCAAGAGTTGGCATCTTTTTCTGCTTTAGCTCGCTTAATAGCCTCCACATGGCTTACGAGATCTTGAGAATATGATCCTCAAACTTGTCATATTGACAGAGGCCATCGAGAGATCTTGGTCTCTTAGCCAAATCTGTCCGATTCCCAGGATCTTTGATGCCATCTATAGGGGTGGACGATCAGGGGCGGAGCCAGGATTTTGGAATAGGGTGGGCTAGCTAATAGTTACTACAAGATTCTAAAATTTATGCCAAAAAATTGGCAGAGTTTCCTTCGTAAATTCGATGATTCGACAAAGTTTCCTTTGCCATAGATAAGTTTCGGATCATCAAAATAAAAATGGACAAAACCAAAATAAGTTTCGGATCAGTGTTGTTTCTATATTGCCCATGCATATTTGTACGAGTGCACAATAGCTTAATGCACTTCTCATAACAACATTCAGAAAAACAACATAACTTAACAGAAACTTGAATCAATAATAGCACAGGGGAGAAAATATTCGAAAACCCACAATACATGAGAATACTTACAGGTCCGTAACAGTTTGATCGAAAGCTGTTTTTATGACTTCTGTGGATACAGTGCAATATTCCCCTTAATTTGTCCTATCAAGAATTCACCATCTCTGAAATTAACTATAAATACAAGAAAAACAAATGTTAACACATTAAGAGAATCAATCTGTGTGTGTGGTTTAGCAAAGGAGGCATATTAGAACATTTAAAAAAAATTACATAGTAGAGATAAGGTCCATACCACTATATGCCAGAGTTTCTGGAAGAATAATGATGAAAGCCATCAGGTCACTTTATTTTTCTTTCAATCTCCTCTGAAGTAGGAATAGAGCACAACAGGTCATTTTGAACATTATTAATTGGATTAGTAGAAAAACTAAATCTTGGAGTCAATTGAACCACCTCTTCTCCTTAAATAATGATTTGAAATAATTCACAATAGTATCAGTGAATCAGTGATGATATTAGGATCAACACAGATAGGCAAAACAAAATCTTGGTTTTTTATTACTTTACTCCAGATATTAACCTTCACTCAGATACAACAAATACATCCTTATATCCAAATATTAACCTTCACTCAGATACAACGAACATGAATGACAAGGAACATGAATGACAAAATAAGTATAAAGAAAAAAATTGCCGAATAAAGTACACTTGTGTTACAAATACCTTCCATCCTGCTTTTGAATTTACTTTTGTTGATCGAACCATTTCATGTAACAAACCTAGCACTGAAACATGAAACAAAATTCTGAGAGAGGAATAGAAACATCAAAGACCAACGAGTGGTTGAAGGAAGGAACACGTAAAAGGCTAGCAAATTTCTCCAGTTGACAAAAAGAATGAAAAGTACACAGAAACTGCATGGCCCATATTTACAAAACGAGTAATAGATAAATCACTCAATCATTTTCTTTATTCAAGTTCTGTTTCTAAGGTTGATATAGATTTATTAGCAAAGCTCAAGTTTATACACATCATTACAAGAAAATCAATTACAGATGCAAACCAAGTTGGCTTTAGAATCAAGATGAGCTTTCTTAATTAGTAAAGGCATAAGATTGTAAAGTCTAAACCTGAAGGATTTATTTACCATAACAACTTTTAACCATTAGATAGAGTATCCAAGCAAACCAATATTGTAAGATTTGAGATATAAAACTTTATAACTCAATGTATCATGCGAGGTGACCACCCAACTCGTTTACTAATTATACATTATGATGTAGAAAGATAGAAAGCAGCTTGCTTGCAGATAACTATATGAATCCCAACCAACTAATTATACATTCACCTTCCAAATAGAAAAGAGTAACAGTTCAGTAGAAGAGACTACATTCACCTTCCAAAAAGTATTTTCAGAATCAGAGACATTGGCTCAGTATCAGAGACATTGGCTCAGTATGGCTCAGTATCAGAGAAAAAGAAGAGACTACATAGCTCAGAGAAGTATGGCTCAGTATCAGAACCACCTCTTCTCCTTGATTTTTCATTATATTCCAAAAACCTATAGTGAATTAAGATGAAACCAAACACCAAAAATTTGGGGTTAGGGTTTTACAAAATTTTAATTTGAAGGTCCAAGGACAAGGAGGATGGTGATTGATGGCCTTACCAAAGCCGAGCCGAGCCGAGCTGCCGAGTGCCGAGAGCGGAGAGTCGCAGGCGGCGCCGCGGCAGGCCCGCAGAGCGGGGGCTCCTCCTCCGCCCCTGAGTGGCGAGAGCCGAGAGGGGGGCCGAGCAAACGCCGGTGAGCCGCCGCCGGTCCGACGGTCCGCGGAGCAGCAGTCCACTACACTACAGCCTACAGGAAAGAAGGGAGAGAAAAAAAGGAAAGGAAAATAGGAAATGAAAATCGGGAAGAAAGGAAAGGAAAGGAAAGAAAGAGCAGCAGCCAGCAGCTCATAGTCACTGACTTCTCAGTGGGCTGGGCTACAATGTACAAAACATTAAAAAAAAAAAAAATTACTCTTTTTTTTTAATTTGCACTGGACTACAGCCCAGTGCAATCTACATGTCCCTCCGCCCCTGTGGACGATCCAATACAGTAGTTTGATGGTGCTGCATCAGGGTGTTTGACCACTTGGTAGTCTCGTGAAGGACGCCAAAATTATCTTCTATGCAGAGAGTCCTAAGGAGTAAGGACTTGTATTTTATCTAGTAACACAGCTGCTTTAGCCTCTTTGATGGCAGAAGCAATGAATTTTAGTGCTATGCAAAAAGCATTCAGCAGTACTAGTGGAAATAAGAGTTTCGTGGAAGCAATAAGCTTTGCTGCTTGTGAGCTCAGTATTAGCTCTGTTGTAAGCTTTTGCATATCCAGGTAGGGCCACAACACTGGCTATCAACACCACGTCTACATTACAAAGACATAATATAATAGTTACATTACATAATAACCGACAATAGTTTTTTTACAATAACCCTTTACGAGGTTTCATATTTTAAAAATGTTACAAGATGTCCTCATTTCCAACTTTTTTGCGAAAATGTCTTGCTCTATGTATGCCACCAAACATGCATTAATAAATTCATCTCTCATTCGGTTACAAAAAATATTCTTGATAACCTTCATCGCCGAAAATACTCTTTCAACATTTGCAGTTGCGACAAGAAAGACTAGAGCAAACTTTAAAAGCAGGTACACCAATGAGTATGGTTTATTCTTCCTTCGCTCAACTAATTTTTTAGCAAGCTCACCAATTTCCTTCAAACCGAAGAACTCATCATCCTAACGGACATCCTCTATAGAGTTCTCAAGTTGATCATCAAGTGCACTAAGCTCCATTAACGAAAAATCAGATGGATTGAACTTAGCAAATTGAAACAAATTTTCCTTATCAAAAGCCCTAAATGAAATATATGGATCAAGACATGCCCTAAAACAATTTTCCCTTATCAAAAACTATCTTTTACCCAAAATATATATATATATATATATATATATATATAACAAAATTTGAGCGGAGTCTACGGACTCTAATTGTCCTCTTCTCCCTATGTCACTTTCTCTACGCCACTGAATGTTACAGAAGTGACTAAGGTTGAGGAATGAATAGTCTTGAACAAGACTATTTTGTGTAGTACCGAAATAGGGTTCACACAACCCTGTGTGAGTGTTTGCTCTAACACTGTTGGTTGAACTCGATTACTAACGTCTTGACAGTCGTCCCGGTGATATAGGCGTCGGATTGTGCGACAAATTTCTTGTAGGTGTAGAAAGCAATCATCTCCAGCAGAGTCTCTATTTGTTTTTTTGATAGAAGTACGTGAAGAAAAAACTCGTAGTGAAATATAGACATTGTAACTTTACAACGAAAGGTCTACAAGTAACTACTACAAAATATAGAGTTACACGGGAGTGTGACGATGGAAATATGGTCAAAGCACGAATACTTTGTTCCGTGACGATTCGAATCCAATACAAGGGTTTTTCTTGACGACAATGAGTTTTCTCGGATGCTTTAGAACTCCAAAACGTCGAAAGCTTGTTGTCGAGCTGGACGACAAACACTCTTTTGTTAAAGTAGCTTTTGCGAAGAAGCTCATAGCCTACATGTCCTGAGAGAGATCGGGGTCTCTCGGTACCGATCTCCTATTGGAGAGGCGATGGCTATCACTCAAGAAATGGCCTTGAGGGTCTCCTTCTCGTACGTGTGGTGTAAAATTCTTGGAAAATGGAAGAAGACCTAGTTTCAGCTCAGCTATTGGCTATTTATAGAGGAAATGATAGCTCGGGATAAACGGGAACTACCGGCTAATCATATGCCGGTAAATCAGATGTTGAGTTGGCGAGGGAGCCAACTTTTCCACCCTCGCCACCAACTCAGTTGGCGGTCTCTCCCACTCTCGCCAACTCATCGTTAACTGAGTTGGCGGGCTCTCTGTTCTCGCGTGCACTCGCCAACTGAGTTGGCGAGACGTCCCGTTCTTTACAATTTTCACTAAAATTATTCCTTTACCCGCAATTTTATTAAAATGCATCCCGTTATATGAAAATCTCTCTTTTTATTACAACTGTCCCCGCATGATATAATATTTTATTACAACTAAAAGTGTTATTTTATTTATTTTTTCAGTTGCAGCATAAATGGATTACAATTCCATTTAAATGACAATTCTCTACTTTTTTTACTCCTTAACTACACTTTTATGTTGTCATAAAAAAATGTTAAAAGTTATACATTTATAAGGAAAAAAAAACTATGTACCCAAACATATTTTTGAAAGTGATACATTTACACTTTTTTTGTAAGTGCACTGCATTACAACATGTCAAAAGCAATACACTTTCAATGCATCTGCTCCAAGAAATTTTTCGTTAATTAACTTTTGTTAATTAAATATTTTTATTCATAATATATATATATATATATATATATATATATATATATATATATATATATATATATATATATTGGTAATTAATTTTTTGTTAAATAAATTTTAATTATGAATTAATATATTTCGATAGTTAATATATTTTAAAATTAGCTTTTGTTAGTTAAACTTTCATTAGCTAATTTATTTTGTTATTTTTTTTAAAAATTCGTTATTTTTCTTTAGTTTTATTGTTTTACTTTCATGTTGCCATCAAAATATTGGAATTCCAAACTTTCAATTTCCATTTATACTTTTCTCTTACGATCCAAACAAAATTGATATGAAATTCAGAAAAAAAAACCATATAACCAAACATCTTTTGGAAAGTGGCACCACTTGTATTATAAAATGTTGGAAGTGTAACGTTTACATTTTCAACAAGTTACAACTATCCAAACAGTTCATAATTATAAAAGCCTAGCTAGGTGATATTAGCGAACTTAGAGCATCTCCAATCCTATTGTCTTATGATATGTTATGATTTCTATGTGACATAAGACAAAAGACAATATTTTTTTTCTAGATGCCAATATTATATTTACAACAAACAATAAAATAGAAAAGTATTGTTCAATGTAAAAGTTCAACTTTCAAATCACAATAGGGATGGAGATGCTCTTAGAGCATCATTAGTAAATGGTGTCAGAAATTTATCTTAAGACCCAACTTTAAAAAAAAGAGATAAATGTAGAATGTATTGGTTTTGTATGAGAATAGTAGAGAATGATACAATGATCTTTGGTCCCAAAGATTGTGTGGTCAATAATTAATGTGTAAAAGAAATTGTAAATCTAGAATTTGGTTCTAAATTTGGATTTACTATTCTACAAAATAATTTTCTACATTATGAATCTATAAATTCTCAGGTCCAACCTATAGCTCATGTGGGTGGGTTGGACGTGAGAATATAAAAATTAGAACTTAGAATAATTTTTACAATTTTACAAATTGAGCTCCTACATTCTGAATCTTGAATCTAGAAATTTGGATGGCCCTTATTAATGATGCTCTTAGGGGCTGTCTGGTTTGACGAAGTGTGACGAAGTAAAAAAAAAAAAAAAACGAAAATGGCTATTTTTGCGTATGTATTGCAGTGAACTGGTGCAAAGTAAAACTAAATAAAAAATCTTTGGTTATGGTGGTTTGAAGAAGTGGAGATTAGAAGTGAAAAATACTATACTTTGGTATTTGATTGGTTGTTGAAGTGAATAAAAATGTGTATTTTTTTGCTTAAGTGACATAAATATTATTATTTTTTGTTCAAGTAGAGAGCAAGTGGCCCTCCAATCAAACATACAAAATGAGAATATAAAATTTTCACTTCCGCGCTCAACTTCGAAAAAAAAAATCAATATCAAAATTTCGATTTCGAAACAAACAAAAATCTACTGTTCATGTAAAATTACTGTAAATTTTATTTACAAATCTTCTAACAAAATACGTAAAGTAAATCAATATTCGTATTTCGACCAATTTCCTGCTACAAACCCAAAAATCAAACAGTCCCTGGATCAAAAGAGAAATACTATGGGGGGACACATTTTTTGTGACGTACTCCATAGTCACATTGATGTGGCAGTGTATTATTGGACGTAAAAAAAAAAAAACCTTAAAAGAGGTAAAATAATTAAGCTCAAATAATACACTGTCACATCAGTGTAGTTCAAAATTTTTTTTTTTTTGCTAACCGGCAACTACATTAACCACCTGATGTCCTGCTAATCCAGTCCCAAAATTCTGATCGCCCACCTGTAATCTTGTGGGCCCGACCAACATTTCAAAAATAAAATAAAAAATAAGTCAGGGAGCATAGCTGGAACTGGTTTAGCATGACAGCAGATTTGAGCCCATTAACCACCACCGCCCTTGCTGCCACCGTGACGTTGAGGCACCGACACGGATCAGCAGATTCTCTTTGGAGCGTTTGAATATAGGGGCCACGTACGTGACCTAAGCGGACAGCTTTTGATTTAGGATATTTTAGGTATAAAAGTAGGCACGGTCTTTTTCGTATAGGTCCCTTATATCTATCATTACGCTTCCACATAAATTGTTTCCAGATCATACTATTTTTGTTAGGTTGGCCATAAAGCTAATCCAAATCAAATGCCTGCCGAACCTACTATGGAAGTGTGACTGCTCCCAAACTATGAAAATGTGACTGTTCCCAAACACCTAAAGAGAGATTTTGACCTCTCATTTATTTTACTGTAACTCAAAGTGTACCCAACTAAATTATCATAATGCATAAAAATTTTAACTTTTAACAAAAATCGTCAATAACTAACAGTCAACTCCTTTGATCCTAATTTATGACAAAAATATCCTCAAATAAGTGGAGTACACATTGAATTATGATAAAATAAGTGGAATCCAACTCAAATTTTATTTTTTTATTTTTTTGGGTCAACGGAGTTGATGGTTAGTCATTGACTATTTTGTTAAAATGAAATATTTTATACTTTATAGTAACTCGGTAGAGTGTACCTAAAATTATGGTAAAACGAGTGGGAGACAACTAAAATTTTTTCAAATTTAAATTGGAAAGCTAGTTTGATTTTGTAAAACATTTTTTTTTTTTTGAAAACATATGAAAGTTTTTCAAAACTACTACTGCTCTTAAAAAAAAAAGTAATTCTAAACTACATCTTAATGGGTCAAAATGTAAACTGTCTAATAAGTAATCTAATTGAGTTCATTTTTATTCACCCACCAAAACTATGGTGTTTGTTCACCCTCCAATAAAAATTTGACACGTGTCAATTTAGCCACCATAATACCACTTTGAAAGTGGTTTTGTTCATTTGTCAAAGTGATTTTCACCTTTAACTTGACACGTGTTAATTTTTTATTGGAAAGCGAACAAAATTATAGTTTTAGTGGGTGAAAAAAATGAACTCTAATCTAATTATCAATTAATAGAGAAAATTGAATCTCACATCTCAGTTCCCTCATTTCGTTAATGTAATTAATTTTTCTATTTAACTCGAGAAAACTCATTTTCATTGTAAAAGTTAAGACCCAACTATTTATGGGTTGTTGAAGTGTTAAATTTTAGCAATAGTAGCTTTTAAAAATAATATATATTTTTTATATGCTAATGGAGTTTTTTTAACTTAATTAACAATTACTGCTCACAAGATTAGTAATAGAATTTAGTGATACAGGAGAGAGAGTTGGGTGGGTGGGCGGATGGAGAGGAGGACATGGCCCCCTCATATTTCAATGATGGCTTTTAAATATCACAATTTGGTAATATATTGGTTCTTGATAAAATAATCATCAATAATGGATGGTATATAAAATATTATAAATTAATAAGAATTATTAATACTATTTTTTTCTATATTTTATGTTTATTATATAATATATATATATTTTTTGGAAATAATTACATTATTTTTTTCTATGTTTTATGCAAAAGATTACTACACTACTACTTTTATTTTAAAAATAAAATATAAAAAAGGTTGATATAATTATTTTAAAAAAAAAACAGTATAATAAACATAAAACATACAGAATGTTGATATAAATAACCCCATTAATAAAGCAAGATTTATATGTAAAAACAAGTAGCAAATTAACCGTCAATGGCATGGTGGAGTGTACGAACTATGAAGGCAGGCAAAGGCAAGGATGTTAATGAAAATATCAAGGATGCCACGTAGGAGAGAGAGAGAGAGAGAGAGAGAGGAGATCAGGAGGGCGAAGCCCAGCCTCAAAGTCTCTCTCCGCTTCTCCACCCATACTTCCCACATAACAAAACCCATCACTCTCAAAATAATCTCCCCACAGCTCAAAATTAACCAAATCACCCCACCTCCTACAAAACAAAAGAAAACCTAAGCAAAAGATTTCACAGGTGCGTCAATCAATCTCCTCTCAATTACCAAACCCTTTATTTTTCTTTTCATTTTCTTCCTCTAATTCTCGGCTTCGAAGCAGGAATTTTTACGGTAATTGGAATGGATTTTACCATCTTGTTCGAGCCGAAATCGCTTCCTGGAGACTGAGATGGTGATTTGTGAGAAACTGGGTGGTTCTAATTTTTTGAAGAACTTGAGAGAAGGGATTTTTTTCTTTCTTTCTCAATGTTTCGTTTTTGTGTTCAACTTCTTCATGCAGGCACCCACCCTTGTAGAGATTGCTTGCTTTGAGTAGAGCATGGCTGCTGCTTGTCAATGCGAGAAGTGGACCGATGGGCTCCAGTTCTCGTCCTTGCTCTGGCCTCCGCCGCAGGATAAGCAGCAGAGGCAGGTAAAAGATTGATTTTTTTTTTTTTTACCCCCTTCTTCCATATTGAAGAATTTACTGCCATAGTGAAGTATAGTTGTAATGGTAGAATTGTGGAAGTGATGGATTACCCTCACATTTATTCTCGTTAAACTCGTTATCAATACAGTACTTAACTTTTCAAAAAAGGAAAAAAAAAAGGAAGAAAGAACTCCCCTCAGAATGGGTTGGCTACGAAGAAGCACATGAGAGCAACATAAGGATTGGACAAAGTTTTACTACCTATTGTTGACCCGTCAAACCTCTATCTTGAGGCGAAGGTAGCTATGGGCATGAGGGGGTTACATCATAAAACCTAGGCTACTAGTTCGTCTTAGTTCGCATGTAGGTGGACCTACCTTTTGGATATGCAATTTAAGCTCATGCAACTGAGAATAACCTTCCATGCCCCCCAGACTATAAAGAGTTTGGACAAAGAGAGGAGATTATGCTATTGTGAATTGCATTCATCTTTATAACATAGTAATAATAGCCTTCTCTCGTGTAACGAACTCGTTCCACCAGATTCCTGACGGATGCGATTGTCACCGCCCAGGATAGTTATGGAGGAGACTGGATCACTGTGGTGTATCGACAGCGACATGGTCGTCAGATGACGAGAGGACTTTTGGAAGCTGTCCCAGAGGCACAAGGCTCCAGGCAACCGAAGCAGGGCTTGCGTCCCTAGGTGGCTCTCCTCCTAAGATAACAGAAGCATCGAGAAGGATTTGATTGTGATTGGGAATAGGGGGGGTTTGGTTTTTGATAACTCCCAATCAAGGACTTGATGGCTATATGCTCTTCGGCAACGGCGGAGGAGGATGTCCGACTTCATTTCAACGAGCCGCTCCTCTTAGATAGTCAACGCACGACCGGTATCTCCCTTGATGATGTTGTCTTTTCGGTGGTTGTTTGGTAGCACTCGGTAGCACACGTGTAATCTACGTAGTTGAGCCTCGTCCCCTATATAGTCTTATACAACTATTGTTGCGTATACTCGAAGAACTTGGTGGCCTAGGGGGCAATCGATGTGTTATCTTGCGGGAATGTTTTTTTCTTCGTTAAGTTCTCCGTTGATGCGGATTCGGAGAAGAACCTTTGTGGTGTCCCCGGATGTTTTGTAGGAACTTGGTCAACCTCAAGCGATGGGACCCGCTGGTCTCCTTCGAACGAGACCTCTTTGCCGTCGTCCCTACTTGAGTCTAGTTCCAGAAGCAACTCTTTACAAAATCTCCAGCGTAGTTGGGAACCCGATTTAGATGAACCGGACTACTGCTCAACGTCAGCGGTTAGCGGTTGGCTTATGCTCGGGTGCTCGTGGAAATTAAAGCTGTTTTTTACCTTCCCAAAGTTGTTCCGGTGTGACTCCCTAATGAACAACATATTAAGCAACCCGTCGTGTACGAGTGGGTTCCTCCAGAATGTGTGGCATGTGGGTGTATTGGGCATGTGGTGTCACAGTGTCCGGACCCATCTAGGATGAGATTATTAGTAAAGAATTGATGGGGGCTCTTCGAGAACATGAATGCAAAATCGATGTGGGGATAACATTAACGCAAGATTTGGAACATGGAGAGGAAGATAATGTCAATTTTCATAGAAATAATTTGACTAAGATCTTCTTGAGATGTTTCAATAGCATTGCCGACCTCTGTATAGTTCACCAAAATGACTTGCCTAATCTAAGCAACGTTATTCCATAAGAGAACATGGCTATAGGAGAGGTGATTAGTCCTCCTAGGGAGACATATGCAAGGTTTGTTGGGGGGGGGGTAGTTGGTGGGGGAGGGGGTGGTCTAATATGGAGGTAGACCCCGATATGGTGGCATTTCCTATGGGTACTGTTTACGGGAATTTTCTTGGGATTGGAAATCGTATGGATCTGGAGTAGTCCCAGCACGAGGAGCTCCATCCAAGAGTTAGATCCCAGCATGTTGCCAAAACTTGGAATACTGGTGTGAGTTCTACGGTTTCTTTAGACGAGAAAGATAGTGTGGACGAGGAAGATGGACTAGGGAGCCAGGCAGAGGATAAGCAATTGTAGGGGTGAGCATTATTAAGTTTTAGACAGAAAACCGAACATAACCGAATAAGGAATTCGGTCGGTCTAAAAAATAATTCGGGTCGGGTCCGGTTTTAGAATACCCAAATTTTCGTTTTCGGTTTCGGGTCTGGTTATTGGATTCGGGTTCGGTTTAAAATCGAAAACCAAATAGGAATTAGACAATTACTTAAATACCCTCACCGAATAACCCTAACTAAAAAATTACTCTTTCTTTTTTTTCTCCTCTCATTCTAACTACTTTTCTTTCTTAACAAAGCTGCAATAACTGCACTCCTATGTCTACAAAAGAATCCCTACCTATTCCCTTTCCTCTTTCTCTCTTATTCTTTCCACTTCGAAACCCTAAAAAATTCATGGGGCTCATCATGGCTGTGTTCTGCGGGGTCATGAAGAAGGGGTACCGGGTCCCCACCCATATCTGGAGGAATTCAGGCCGCTCATCCTTGCAAGCGCCGACGTCGTAGCTATGGCGCAAACGGGGTCCGGTAAGACCGCCGCTTTCCTCCTCCCCATGATCCAGAGGCTGCGGCAGCACGACCCTGGGGCGGGTCGAGGGCGTTGATCCTGTCGCTGACGAGGGACCTGGCCATGCAGACACTCAAGTTTGCGAAGGAGCTCGTGAGGTTCACATGTTAGGGTTTTTCTTCTTGGTTTCTTGTTCTTCCTATGGTTGGGCTTAAATTGCGTGTTTTGTTTGGAAAATAATTGATTTTTGCGCTGTAACACGTGCCAAAGAAACACTGTTTCATACTTATTGTTCCGATCTTAAGGAGATTGGGCTGTTATTGTGTGCTATGGAAATAATTATGAGTTTTTAAAAGTGCTAAAGGAACAAAATTTCATACTGCGTGTTCGATTTCTGTTTTAAATTTCAAAAACAAAATAAAGCGAACAAATTATTTTGGTTCGGTTTAAATTCGGTTTTTGCTTAATTCGGTTTGGTTTCGATTTATTTTTTTGAAAATTCGGTTTATTCGGCTTTTGAAAATTTGGTTCAGTTTGAACTAAATAAACCGAATGCTCACCCCTAAGCAACCGACCATGTTAAATTCCAAGTGGTTAGAATTACTTCAAGATGCATTCTAAGGTCTGCTGCTGTCGAGAACAAGAGGAGGCCTACTTTGGGAAACAAGTCCCCTTCTTCGAGTTAGTTTCCTGCATTACTAAAGGGGTTAATAATAGGCTCCCAAGTCTACTATGACGAGTTACTTCTTTCGTAAGTGGAATGAGTGTGATGTTGGTCTAAGTGTGTTCGGGTGGTGGGCAGTTCGAGTCCTACCACCTATTTTGTATCTTTATAATCTTTAACCAATTACCATCTTCAAATACCTTTATTTGATTTAGCTCAATTCAAATGCTTCCTCTTGTTTAAGCTCATATGGGCAACTAATGAAAGACATCAGATTTAGGAAATGGTAAGCATCATGCTACGACTTATTGGTTTTTAACTGCCTATAAGTTCCTGCTTGTATGTTCACATTTTTTTGGTATTACAAGTGAGAAGAAGAAAAGTATCAGGAAGATGTAAGGAGAGACCAGCTCCCCTAGAATCAGGAAGTCAGACCATCCGACGGATCAGAGAGACGATAAAATCCAGGAGAGAGACCGAGAAACTCACAAGCAAGTATGCTCCTTTGTTTGCATCTCTACTTATCCAATAATATCGCAAATTCAGGCACAACCTTTAAGATTTCTACACGTCTCCCCATGCCACTCTCGTGTGAGTTGTTGATGGGTCTTTACTGTCAAGGATAATCCTGATGGCTCTGTTGAGCGATTGAATGTCCTTCTTGTAGCTCGTGGATTTACTCAGCAGTACGACATTGATTATGAGGAGACCACCATCAAGACATGTTGAGTGAATCATATTCCATGAATGTGATATCTATCTAGTTTCATGAGAACCACTTGAAGCTTTTCAAATTTCCTCTACTGTTTCAAAACGTCGATAATAATCTTCCTGTGACCTACATCCCTCCGGTGACCTACATCCCTTCTATGATGGAGACCTAACAGGATAGCCTGTAGTTATGTAGCTAATTGGCACATCATATCCAAGAGACATTGACTGCCATAAACTTAGGTTATTCGGACATAGCCCTGCATCCCAGCTAAGCCCATAGTACTCTTAATGCTACCATCATCTTTGATTTTCATCCACCATGTTGGTGGAGGAGACCAATGTACTAACGAATTCATCACCTTTGGATGCAAGGCCTGCTTGGACAACAACGTGAATATATCAAGGAGATTCCTTCCATAAAGCAGGTTGACATAATTATTAATTTATTACGAGCAACAATCTTGATCTCTGTAGTAATTTTCTTCTTATCATGCACCCATCTCTTGCGTCAATTCCATAGGTGCCAAAGAGTGCAAAGCATCACCCATCTTTACTCATGGTGTTGGGTACAAAATCATCCCATATATTATCATGTATCCATGACCTAAAATCTAAATCTTTTCTCAGAAAATTTGTTGAGTTTACTCCAAGACCTTTCCACACCTTTCTTGCGTCGCAACAAACATGGAAAACATGATTAATATCTTCAACAACTCCATCATAAATCTGGCGAGACGAGTCATTCAGAATATGTCTCTGACATAGTCTGAAATTTGTAGGCAAACTCATGAAGGGTGAGCCAAATATCCGATCCGATTTTAAAATACAAATTTCGGATATCGGATTCGGATATCCGAAATTATATATATATATTTTAGTATGATGTATATATAATATATATTAATTACAGGAGAAGATGAAAATATTTTATTCTGAATTGACTTTTCCAAGATAATGACTCTTCATCTTCTACTTTTCTATCTCTGTATTATTATATAATGCATACATAATACATATTAATTACAAAGAAGATGAAATGGTAAATTATCTAATTAATATAACACCTGAATATATTTCATCTTCTACTTTTCTTAACTGACTTCTCCATGTCATTATTACTTTTATTACTCTCTCCATTCTCTATTAATACTTTAGTCTTTATTATTCTCCATTATCAAAAAGTCCCTAGTCTAAGAGAAATAAGTCATTCCACCTGACTTTTCATCTTCTCCAATTGAATTCTTAGCATACATTCCAAGAATTCAGAACATAGTCTCTCTTCTACTTCATATATTATCCCTTCTTCAATCTTCATAATCCATTCTCTTCACTTCATAATCTCCTTTCTAGCTATCATCCTTCTCCATTCTTTTTTACCGTCCGATGAATGAGCATAAATTTCTCGTAGAGCTTCATGACGAGGTGCAGGGAGGTGCGGTCCTCGTGTGTGCAGAGGATACAAACGATGTTGGGGTGCACGTGGAGGGCGGACATAATGGCCACCTCGCGGCGCACGTCCTCAACATCGACCGGTGTGAGGAGCTTGCTCTTGGTGATCGGCTTGCACACATTTTTTATTGGTTTCTTTATAGGTGCATATGTGGGTGATGCCGAACTTCCCGCGGCCAAGCTCACGGCCGAGGGAGTACTTGGAGGAGAAGCGGAAGGGGGGAAGGTCGTGGAGGACCTGGACTGCAGATATCATATTTCCTCCGAAGAAAGAGTTTATGCGATTCCTTAGTATGGGTCTCTTCTTATTCTCCGTATCATCCTCATCTTCGGATTCCCCTGATATGTAGCACTTGAAGGATGTGCAGTTGTTGCTCATCTGTGATCATCGTTCTTGCGCTTTGGTCGTAGCTCGGTTTTGTTGTCCATTGGAGAGTTTTTTTTCCTCTTGTAATGTACTCGGTTCGATTGGATGGCATCTTGTCACAAGATTCTTGATGATGCAAAAATATATAGCATAAATTATTTTGTGTAGCCACTTGGATATGTAATATAGAGCATAAATTATTTTGTGTAGCTGGTTGATTGATTGTCGGTTGATTATTGCTTTGTTCTCAACATATACATTGAATATTAATTTTGTTATCTCCATATTCATGTATATTTATGTTATGGATTGTGAAAAATATCATAGTTTATCAAATTTTGAATATTATGGATTTCAGATATTCGGATAATAACTAATTTTTTAATATTTCGGATTTCGAATATTCGGATAGTAACAAGACACTGGTTGGATTCGATTTTTTTTAGCTTATCGGATCAAATCGAATTTTATCTGATATCCGTTAAACTAGGTGGATACGAATTCAAAGTGTTAAAATAGATATCTGTTCGGATATCGGATCAAATTCGGATATTACAAAAAAAATCGGACATAGATACGGATATTGTCCTATCCGTACCGATAAGCATCCGTTGACAGCCCTAGTCGGACTCACTTGAGATACCGCTTGTCACGTTAGCGGTAGGGGACGTATCTTTTCTATGGCCAAATTAAAGCATAACATATGTAAACCTTCGTTTTCAACCAATTGAATTGTTCCGTCGTAGACAATTCGTGGGTCAAGTGATTTTATGAGATCAACCTCAAAGCGCACCCTCGCAAAGTGCCCTCGAACATTGGGTCCACTTTTAGTGTCTTTCCAATCCGATTCCCAAAATTATGGAGCAAATCATGGTCAAACACCTCACAATTGGAAGATTCATAAAGCGGACCCAAGTTGCAATCTTGATAATTGTGGCAATAGATGCACGGAAGCTCATAGTCCATTTTGCTACGTTTAGGTAAATGATCAAACACCACCCAAGGTCCTCCTAGCAAGACAATGTTCATAATCTTCTTTAAACTCGAATTTAAACAAAAAGTAGCCTTCCCCTAGTTCAACCGCTTGATATTTTCCCTCTTTAGGACCATATACTTTTAATTCTATTAATAGGAACAGTATAGCAAATCGACTTCTCCGACAACTGACTACAAATGCAGTTCACCATGGCGTCTATAGCCTCTCCTTCTCGTCCTTTGTCAAACAAATTTTAGGGCATAGAGGATCCTCCAAAGCATCTCCTAGATCTTCATCTTCTTCAAGAGCCCTCACCCATTGACTTTCTTCCTCTGGGTTTGCAGTCTTCCAATTCGCAAGCATTTTAATGTATAACATTTTCCTTTAGCTTGTCTCCAAAAGAAACCTTGTCCCAAACCGGTTGATGGTCATCTCTTGTTTGTTCCACTTGCAGGATGTGGGGGTAGGTTCCGTACTGTGGATTAATGTTACTCTGTAAGTCTTGGTTGAGAAAGAAATGATTTATTCAAAGTTGGAAATTCTTCCATCTCATCCCACGTCTTACCTTCTTTGCACTTGGCATGTCCGAAGATTTTTGAGCCCACATCGTCTCCGGTGGTGTCCCTCCCGTGTCCTCCATAGGATCATCCATGATCCCTAATAAAGTGGACCTCACAATAAAGTTTTAATGCTTAGAGAATTTTATCAAACTAGTGGTGGACTTGGAAAAAAGTATCACTTCTCCACCCACTTCTATGTTACAGTAGTACTCACCAAATTCTTTACCTTTCCCATACAAGCTCCAATCGGTGGCTGCTCTAGAGGCTTCTTCTTGCTCTCTACTTTCTTTCTCTAGAAATAGAGAGTGAAGAAGAAGAGAAGAGAAGCAAACTTCCCATAGGCAATTTTCTTCAGTCTGGAGTTCTTCAAAGCCAAAATGGCCAGCCGTCTCCCGACTTAGTTCCAGATTCCAAAGATCAACAAGGAAGAAGGGGATAATTTGGTTGGAAGTTGGGTTCTCAGAACATTGCTCTAATTGAGATTTTTATTTTGAGGAGTTTCCTGTATGTTCACATTTCACTTCTAGTATTTACAGAAAATGATGAAACTTTCTTTTTGTTTTTTATAATATTTGCTGAGGTTTAATCCAAAAGTTGCTGACTTTATCTGGATTACTTTGTGAAACACAGTCTCTAGAACAAGTTGGTTTTTTGTACGTGGTGGCATTTAATCGTGATGTGCTTTTGGCAGGCAGAAACCTTGGCATATGTTGAATATTTTGGCCAGTTCACCTCCGAGCAATTCCCAGAAGATGTAGCTCAGGTACGAAGTTATCATCTTGGCGGCTGTTGTCAAATTGAATATGGGTAATTTGAAACTGTGCCAATTCATATGAATCATATCTAACAAGATAGAACTTAATGTTGTCTCAATGTTTGAAACCTAGAAATATCTTCCTTGTGCTTAAAGAAATTTCCCCTACTTTTTTGCTATGCAGCTAATCCAGAGTCACTATCCATCTAAAGAGAAGCGCCTTTTGGATGAAGTACTCGGTAGCCAAATCTTACTCCCAACAGTTTCAGATACCATGGCAGCATCATACAGTAACTTGGTGCTTTTTCTTGTTCGTTTCGAAACTATTTGCTGACTAATTTCATTTTACTTACTTTTTCAGCAACGTTTGTCCATCGTCATCCAGAGCATGGTCATGCTATTATCCATCCAATGCTTTCATGCATAATTGATGGAACACTAGTGTACGATAAGAATGATCCTCCATTTTGTTCTTTCATATATTTGTTTGGCCAAGATACTGAGGTATGGAACTGAGTAATCTTGTTAGTTGTTACTTGGGTAGATATTGTCTATAAAGTTCTATATTCTATAACTATTTTATATCTTTGTTGTGTTGGTTCTTCTGACTACAGAGAGAGTACTCAGAGCAATGGGCACTAGCATGCGGAGAAATCTTACGGGTATTAACTCATTACAATAGACCAATATTCAAGGTTGAGCATAATATTAATGAAGTTGAAAGGAGCACGAGTGGTAACCATGCCACCACCAGCGACTCAAGGCACGGAGAAACTTCCCGTTCACTTCTGCAAGAAAATGATAGGAAACCGCTTCGTCCTTTATCTCCATGGATCACAGATATATTGATTGCTGCACCTTTGGGCATTAGAAGTGACTATTTCCGATGGTACAGTATTTTCCTTTTTGATTATTGAGTCTTCGTTCTTTTGCTAGGCCATGTAGTTAGTTAAAGACGACTACAACTTAGATCTTATAGTCATTTGGATTGCATGATGTAGCTTGGGAAGCTCCCATTTCTTTGTTGACACTTTCTCCATGAGCAACACTGTTTATTATAGTAGGACTTATATCTGCAATAAGTTCTTTTTTTGGTGAATCTAAGATACAATTCCAAATATGGTACAATTAATCTAAAACCTACAACAAAGTAGTAGTATTACAATCTATGCGTCTGATGCACCCTTCCTCGTTCCACTGCTCATGTTGATCTCCATAGCACGCTTCACTTGGGTCGACTGCCAGTCCTACGATCCCCTACCTGTGTAGACTGCTCCTCTAGGTCCAACTCTCAGTTAGTCACTACGTAGATATCTCGGTTCATCTCCTTTTTAATTAAGCGCATATTGCGTCCAGGAGATTCAAACCTCCGACTTGGTTTCTTGTGGCTTTCAAGTCCTGGACGGATTTGACAGTCAATTCTTTAAAATGTACTGGTCTGAGTTGAAGGGACGGATCGTTGAGATGATTCAAGACTTATTTGTGCACGGACGATTGTTGAGAGAGCTCAACCACACTTTTATTTCGCTTGTGTCGAAGAAAGAGGGGACAAGTAACCTTGCAGACTTTCGACCCATTGCTTGTTGCAATTTCATCTACAAATTGATCAATCACCTGATGTGCAAACGCATAGAGAATATAATGCCAGGATTGGTTTCTACAAACCAGGTGACCTTCATCCTGGGGAGAAGCATAACTGACCACTGCCTCGGAGAAGCTTGTATCAAAATGGACCTCCGAAAGGCGTACGACATGGTGAACAAGGAGTTTGTATGCCAGTTACTGCTTGCTATGAGTTTCAGTGCAACATGGGTTGATCGGGTTAGGGAATGCATCTCTACGGCGACCTTCTCGGTAGTGATCAAAAGATAACTTTACGGTTACATCTGGAGCAATCGAGGGCTGCGGCAAGGGAATCCTCTGTCTCCATACCTATTTACCATTGTGATGGAGCATTTTACGTATATGATGGACTCTGAGGAGCACATGCGGGCTATCCTACCATTATTCAAGCAGATTGTTTCCCACGTTTCTCATCTGATCTATGCGGATTATCTATGTAGCGCCCCGTTCTCCCGATGCGGAGAGCGCGGCTAAGAAACACAAGACGGTATCGTTCGATCGGGATAGATTGAATTAAGAACTCGTCCTCGTTATGGATTTGTTTCTTCGGAATCGATTCCCATATTCAGTGGACTGCGCCCCAAGGATCGGCTTAGCGGCAGAGTCAGGAGGGACTCCTCCGCTGCTATCTTTTATTGCCTCGGTTTTCGATATCGCTTGTTGCTTTCGTGCTTTGAGTTGGTTTTGGGACTTGCCTGTTTTCCTTGAACGGTTTTGATGGTTTTCATTGTTTTCGTTCATTGAACTGCACTTCTATTCCGAGATTGGAAAGAGAGGAAGAAGTATTAATCGAGCTGTTCGTGTGCAGGTGAACGAGCAGTAGGCAGCTTGCGAGCGGAGTCGAGAAGCTGTCACGACCCGATCCCAATAATCTGGGTCCAGTCGGATCATGCCCAGCCTGCACCGTTGTGAGACGGCGGCAGTAAGCTGTATCAATCCGTAGTAACACACAGACATTCAGAATACATGAAGGAAATTCAATTTTTATTGCTAAGTCCGAAAGAGAAATCCTTTTACAAGCAAATATCAAGCAAAACATGCATCCAGGGTTATTACTTCAACCCTGATTATTACAACTTGGAATTTAAAAGGGAAACAACTAAACATCGGCCTCCTGGCTAGGTTCAGCTAGACCTTCAGTACTCTGGTCCGGACCATAAAATGTGTCATACGCCTCATCGCCACCGTAATCACCTAAAATTGTTAATCTCCAGTCAGGAGGGAGCAAGAACATATATCCAATTCCAGCATCTTAATGATAATTAAAATGATGCAATAAAATAGTTTTGAACAATATTTATATTTTGTATGCAACAAATATGAGACAAGAACAGTAAATGTCGATGAAGCAAATGATGACAAACTACAATCACTAAAAGTGTTTTGAGAAAGGTAGCGTCCCGTGGCCGGTTGGGGTTGGAGGCAATATGTGTTCTAGTGAACACGGTCCGGCGTCAGTCCAGTGAGGTTGGACTTCAGCTATCCACAATGAGGCAATAAGGGGGCTTTGACCACGGGTGCTAACTTTTACTCCCCAGTTCCCAAGGCAATAATCAATGAGTCAATGAGTCAATCAATCAGTCAATCAGTCGGTTCCGTGAATCAAGTGTCGTCCCAATATATCTATATGACATGCAACATATTTAATTATAACTAAAATACAGGTTTTGAATTATATGAAACTTGCCTGGAGTTGGTTGGTGACGCGATCGCGACGGTCTCAACCTTAGTTACAGGAACCTACATTTATTAATAATCCGATTTTAGAATTAAAACAAAAACCCTTTAAAAACTTATTTAATATTTTATCGTATAAAATATTACATTTTATTTTAAGGTGAAAATCATTTTGTTTCTAATAAGATAAAATAGGAAAGTACGATTATAATAAATTAATATCATTTGTTTTAGCAATCAATTTATTTCTAACAAACTAGGCTTAGGGGAAAATATTACTTAATTTTATTTTGGTAATGTTACAAATCAATTTGTAAGAGAATAATATTTTTGGAAAACTTATTTAAATACTAACGTATTATATTTTGAATACTAAAAATCATTTCAGAAATGTATACTAAATAATTACTAATCTACGTAATTAACTATAAGCATATCAATTTCTAAGCTACCCCGGGATTGACAGAGCTTTATTCTGTCAGTCCCGGTCGGACAGGAGAATGGTTTTGGATGGAACAGCGCGTTCTGATAGTGGCACCTACCGGGAAGTTGATGGAGGAGCACCGAGGGGAGGCCTCGGACTCGGGATCGGGCACGGACGGGATCGGGGTGTTTCGAGTCCGACACGCGGTTCTGTGTCCTGGACGTGTCAGCGTGTCCAGCGGCTAGGGCTCCCTGTGTCCGGGTCTGCTGCCGTGTCCGAGGCTCTGGGTACTGCTGGAGGGTACGCCGGAGGCTGGCGAGGTCGGCCGGGGCTGCGGCGGCTCAGGCGAGGGGCTGGGCGGTGGCTGCGGCTCCGGCGGAGGGGAGACAGCAGCGGGGAGGAGTCGGGGTTGGCTCCGCCTGGGGAGGAGGAGGAAGGGAAGAGGAGGAGGTGGTTCTGGCTGGGGAGGGTGGTCGCAGGGCGGTCTGGGAGGTTCGGCGCTGGTGGCTGAGGGCAGTCGGGGTCGGCGGACGGGGCTCGCCGGAGTTGGTAGATCTAGGGTTAGGGTTTGCGGGGGAGGAAGAGGGCTGAGAGGGGAGAATTTATAGGGGACTGCGAGGGCTCGGCCGGGGCGTCGTGGGTGGATGATCCGGAGGGGAGGCGCGGTTGTCGGCGGAGAACGCGGGGCTGCGTGCGGGTCGTGGGGAGAGAGGAGCTGGGGACGGGTCGGGTTGGAGGAATTGGGCCGGGCAGCTGGGTTGGGTTTTACAGAAGCGCCTCTTTCCTTCTTCTTTCCAAAATCTAAGTGAGTGGCTACCAAACCGATTAGCTAGCCCTGCTTCCAAGCTTCACTCCTTGCCCCGATCAAACGATACCAAGTAATAATAAAAGAAACCAAGATAAAAGAGAATAGACTTGGTTATTACTGCTTGTCAATCAAACTCGTGAACGGTTACTTACTTGCATGCTTGTTCGTTCGGAATGTTCATCATATGCATAAATTGTAGTTAGAATATAACTTCTTCTATAAATTGTGCTATTTATGAATCATATCGTGTATGCGCATAACTGTTCCTAGAGGCTATGCAAAAGAAACATGCATTACTCGTGTTGCCTCAACTGCGTGAAATGATTACTTAACTAAACATCGTGTGTTCGATCATGGACAACTTGTGCACAAGGATATAAGTTCTGCGGACGGTCGCTGGGGCACTGGCACCGATCCGATCCGGGCAGACTTCGTGTTTATAGTCAATCGTGTGCGGACGGGATAACTTGCAACGCATCGTGTTTTCTGAGCTCCTCGTGTTTTCCCGTTGCATGCTATCCTTGTCCTTGACTAGTCCATTATGGCATCAAGCCAGTGATCCTCGTGTGTATATGCTTGCAACGCCTCGTGTGTTTATCGTGTGAATATGGCTTGCAATGCATCGTGTGTTCAACGTGTACATTTAAACCTGTTGTATACTAACTTGTGTCTTCGTTTCAGGGAAGGCATGGTAAGTATTGTGCAGGTAATTCAGACGGTCAGGTAAAATCCACCGAACGGTGGCACGTTCATTTCAGAAATTTCTATATGCTGTTTACTTGTAAATGAACTAAGGCAAGATAGAAACCCACAAAAAAATATGCATGCTTCACTAAACAACGTGTTGATTGGTATAGTTCGGCTAGCTCGCCTTCACCAGCATGTTTCGATATGCTGACCCTCGTTGAAACAGGTTCTCCGCACCAAGGCGAACCGAGCGAGGAGCCGAAGTCGTCTATCCGATCCAGTCCAAGCTGTTAGCGCACCTTCACCGCGCCCTTGAAGCATTTTGAAGACCGGAGCTTGCAACTCTTCATACACAATATGCAGCTCCGTGGCAAAGCCGTCCTCCAGCCTGGAGGTCTATATCGTTTTGAGTTTATAAAATGATGTAATGTACATGACTGCTATCTCATTTTGAGTCAACCCTTTTGTAAGCCGTTTGGCATATTAGTTGACTCGTTCAGGAGTTTGTAATAGATGTTCATTATCAATAAAGAGAACTTTTCTATGTTTCAAATCTGTGTTTCAATTTATCTGCGTACTCTGAATATGTGCTTGCTATGCAAATCATTAAAGCCTTGTGCGGGCGCAACTCCAGGCCCGCACGGCGGTCACGATTCGGGGGACGTCTCAAGTGATTCTACGGAATTGGGTCGTGACAATCTACTGGTGTTCCTGAATCCCATGAGTTCTGGTTTGACGGCTGTGACGGATATTATGACGGAGTTTGGCCGACTCTCGGGTCTTTCTCTTAATAAGGATAAGAGCACTGTTTATCTTAGCCGCAGTTGCTTGCTGAAGGAGGAGAATGCGGCCGCTTTTGGGGTACGACTTTGTGAGCTCCCAGTGAAATATCTAGGTTTTTCACTATCGAGCAATTATGCGGGCAATATTGAGTGCCAAAATTTTGTGGAGTATGTTCAACATAGAGTGGAAGGGTGGCAGGCCCCATGCCTTTCCTTCGGGGGTCGGGTTGAACTAGTGCGCTATATTGTTGCAGTTTTGGTTATGTTCTGGTTATAATTGGTGCTCCTACCAGTTTCTACCATCCGAAAAGTGGAGAGGGTATGTGCGAACTTTATCTGGAGGGGAGGGATCCACACCATCTCATGGGATACTCCGTGGCGTCCGCGGAAGGAAGGGGGTGGGACTGCGCCCCATAGCTATCCTTCGGGAGGTGGCTGGCTTGCGGATGGCTTGGAAGTTTATACAAGGGGAGTCGTTCTGGGCTACCTGGATGAGAAACTCAAGCGATCAAGTTTCTGGGAGTATCAGGAGACCAACAACGAATCCGTTGTGTTTAAAAACATTCTACGACAACGGACACGTCTGAAGCAGTTAATTACCCGACGCATTGCGGATGGGGAGGAGACGAATTTGTGGTGGGATCCCTGGGTCCGACACCGGAGCGTCCAGGAGTTGGTGGACGGCTTGGGTCGAGTTCCTATGGTCTGGCAGGGACATGTCAGTCGCATTATTGGGATTGGCATTGGCGGCTAGGGGGGCTTCAGTTTCCGCGGTAGCTTGAGCAAAAAATCCATCAAATTTCGATCGACGGTAGTTTGGACTGTGACAGTTGGGTGTGCGTTGGCAGCCCAACCGAAAATTTTGTATTCAAACTAGTATATGGCCAAATCCTATGGCTAAAGACAAATGGGAGCATGCTAACATTGTATGGTATAAAGGGATTGCAAGCAAGTTCTAACATTGTTTGTACAAATTGCTACTGGATAAACTGCTTACAAGGGACCGACTTCATAGGTTTGAGGTCCAATCTATGGAAGTGAGGTGTGTCCTTTGTGGACATGGCCAATAATCGATGATGTATCTGTTCTTCGAGTGTAGTAGTGCATGGGAGATATAGCAGTGGCAGGCGGCGATCCTCAAATTGCACGGTAATGGGGACGGAGGTATAACATCGATCATTCAGAGTATCAGGGGGTCTCGTAGCCAGGGAGGTATATGGTTCAGGGAGGCATGCACCAGGCTAGCATCGGCTGTGTGGCATATCTGGAAGGAGAGAAACAACCGAATTTTTGAAGGACTTTGTACTGCAAGGGCTGTCATTGTTTACAATATAGAGTTTGATGTGAATGGGTTGAGAACAACCAAGACTCCCACATGACGGGAAGCTGTGATGTAACATATTTTTTCATTTATAAAATTACCTTCTTCCTATATATATATATATATATATATATATTTTTTTTTTTGTTTGAATGTCAAAATAGAAGCAAAAAAGAACATAGTTATCAAAGATTTTCTATAAAAGGTCATATCCATGTTTGAGGGACACAAGAGTTGATCAAGTAAGATGAAGGATGTTGAGGGACGCCCGCGATGGTTGAGGGGATGCAAGAAAATGTTGAGGAAGATTGTAAGAGATGGAAGGAGGCTGGAAGAAGTTGAGGGAGACTGTAGGAGGTAAAGGGATGCTGGACGAAGTCAGACGTACAGTGGAGGGAGTTGGGAAAGGCTTGAGACAACAGTGAGGATCAAAGAATACTTCCTCAGGAGCTGCAACAAATGTGAACAGAAAATAGAGAAGAATCATAAAGAGAAAATAAAGAAAGAACTATCATGTTTTACTTCTATTAGTCCATTGAGTTTTATTGCAGATCTAATTTTCTTCTTTCAATGGAATTGTGTTTCACATCTATTAGATAAAGTACTATAGGACCAGGAACAGATAATGCCAATATTTGATGCACATAAAATGTGGTATATATATGCTCAGGTGCCTAACGATAAAAAAGAGAGGAGAGAATGCTAGTACAGGGTTTCATTCACATTCTTAGAAATATAATTAGCCACTATAAACTTATAAGGTAAATTTGTTGAAGAGGGGGGTTGGGGGGTTGAGAAGAATTGATGGAAAAAGTAACGAGAACTTGTAGTTTTATTACAATCATGCAGCAAAATATTTAAATTAATAAAACAGAAAGTTTAAGTTTCTCAAAACTACAGTATATGTTATGCTTACATATAAAAAGGGTCTGGTACAAAGTATACATTTGATCAAGAAAAAGAGGGTATTTTCTTAAGTGTTTGATTTTGGGAAATTCTCTGAGAAGATATAGTAGCTAGGAAGGTAACAAAGCAATTGCGCATGCTTTTTTCCCACAGAATTGAAATAACTAGTAAGAAGAATCAAATTGAATTATACACATTGGTGGAAGGAAGAAGATTGTTTTAGCTAAATAAGCAAGTTGATGATGATGAGAAAATAGTTGAGTTTTGTGAAGTGAATGTCGTGAAACCATTGTTTGAGGACTTGGTGACCACTGTCTCAACTTTGGAAAACAAAACTCTTTTCTTTCTAAGAGAATCCTTTGAAGCATTGTTTGCATACACCACCGAGTTTCTCTCCATTCTACTACTCGTACTACATATTCTGTGATATACCAATTACAGACTTTTTTGTAGTGGGACAATGCCCAATTAAATAAACCTTACTATATCACATAAAGTCCCAAAATAGGGTCATTAGTAATTCCCTTTGAACCTGGATGATTACAGAACAACTTAAAGTAGTATTTTTCTCAGCAACACTATTGGCATGCATTTATTATTATTCATCCATCCATTTAGTTTATTGAGTTAAATAGTTATGATGCTGGGGCTTTCAGTTGGTCATCAATTTTATAATTGGCTCCTTTTTTTTTATTAATTCAGTGTTGGACTTTATGGACTTCAGATTCTCATTTTTTCTACCATAGTGTTCTCCTATAGCAGAACTTGTAGTTTAGAAAACTCATTTGCATTGTTCTTTCTTGTAAAGACTGTTGGCTGTTCTATGTCGAGCACTTGGTCCTGGAGAACAATTACACATAAGGATCACTCATATTTTCATACCTTGTCCTACTATTAATTTTATTCGTAAAGCAAACTGCATCATCTGATTATTGTTTTCATTCTTCCTTACATTGTGGAGGGAATTTGTAAAAGCTTAAAGCACTATGTTCAATGCATCTTTATGAATGCAAGAGACATATGAATGGGGATTATACACTTATTCTAGTCCATTGCAATATACATGATGCCAGGTGTGGTGGAGTTATGGGGAAATATGCAGCTGGTGGAGAATTGAAGCCTCCAATAAGTAAGTTAACTGTATTCAAGCTCGCTCCTTAAAAACTGATGTTTAAAGGAATGTTTACATGTGCACACTGTCCATGTTGTTCATTATTCCTATTTTCTAAATAATCAATGTCATAGTTTGTAACCTATGTTGCATGTATACTGACAGTACCACGTAATATGATGACACAAAATACTTTGAAAGACTGGGATATGATACAATGCAGACGTGATAAGAAATGATTATATAAAGACATAGTATTCTTAGCTTCTTTATCTAATATAGGAGCAAAAGTTAATCAGTGAGAGGTTTAATATACAGACTTATTTATCATTTATTTTACAAATAAAAATATTGAATGCTAGGATTCGATTCACTACACGTGAGGGAAAGGAAAATTTGTTTGAATATTTGACTCGTGAAAGATCTAAAGAAAACCTAGATGGGTCCGGTCGATGCAAATTCACAATCAAGAAATTTGTGCAAAGTTTACTATGGATCAAAGATCATTAAAAACAGCAGTAGATGAATCCTGAAAACAGCAAGACTAGAAATCCAAACAAGAGTAAGGATCGAGATTAGCAAAGGGAAGGCAACAAAGTCGATCAGTGCAATCAGAAACTCGACCCCTACAAGCCTTCTTTCTGAGATCTGAAGGTCCATCCTTGACACAATAAGAAGAAACTTGATAGGGTTTTGGTTTGTCGTTGGTGGTGATTCAGTGGAAAATTGAAAGATTGAAGGCTGTTTGGTATGAAGGGTTAAGGAGAGGTCAGTTGGTAATGGGACTTTCTCGAGTGCAACATGGACTGCAAAGGGGTAGGGAGTGGTGGGCCAGTCCTGGCAAGAGGTGGCAGACCATCATTTTGCTCTCATTCCTGTGCGTTGGAATAAAGAGTGTCTGGGTTGCCTCGACAGGATAATGGCATTTTGACTTCCATGCCCATATCTGTAAAAATAGTTAGCCTCTCTGAAAGATGCAAAGATTGATCACAAAAGAAGAAGTTTTGATGACTTTTCCTGATTTTCTTTCTCATTTTCTCGTCATAAAAAATCTTCTGGTTCGTCCTACTAAGCACAAGGATATCAGTACTTTATAAGTCGTCTTTGGTGCGGACAGTCATATGCTTCCCTGTATCGATTCCTAAGGGGACTAGTCCAACCAGGCGACCAGATTCTTAGTGGAAATCATCAAAATAGTGTTTCTTCCAATAATGGCAGCAACAAAAACAACAACAAAGTTTTTATCCCAAAATTTTGGGGTCGGCTGCTCAATATAGTGTTTATTATCGTACTTAAATCATAGATTGAAGTCCCATTTTACAATGGACCACAAACAACTTACATGGTTCGCAATATCGACCGCTACCTATACGTATGAGTTGTATTTATTGGGGTTTATTGAGTTTTTTGATCATTAGTAACCTGGTCCCAACATTTCATTTTGAGGCAAACCCCTAAGTGTCTATATTTCAAATATTTGAGCATTCATTTATTGACTTGTACACATGTGGTGTCTTAGCTCAAGTGGTTGGTATGATGGGAAAATCACACAACATTTGTTTTGTCAACAATTCATGAAAGAAATCATTTTGGAGCTAGGGCTCGGGCGTGGGAGCAATATTGCGCTTTGATGATGCACTTTGCACGCTCGCATTGGCCGCGAAGTAGGCACACTCTTGTGTGTCTAGCGCATCTGGCGCGGAGTTGGTGCAGAAGTAGCGGGGCTGCATAGCAGTAGTCCAACGAAGCTATTGAAAAACGTGAGTGCATGGTAGCGCCGCTGCGATGTAGCCAACATTTGGTTTTTCAGTTTAGTAACTGCCATATTCATTAGGGAGTTACTCTTAGTAACTACCGTATTCATTGGGGAGTTACTCCTTGAATTTTGGTGGACGGTTACAACTGATGAGGGAATTGCTCCCCTATGTAAGAGTGCTCCAACACTTGGTACTTTTAGAAGAACAAGAAAAAAGAGGAGACAAGGGAAATTGGAGAGTTTTCTTTCTAGCAAACAAAAGCTTTTTTGAAACAACGCTCAAGCGCTTGTCTAAGTGGTCCTTCAGCGCTTCTGTTCTTGTCCGAGTTGTCTAATCAAGGGAGGTGACAAAGAGCGTTCCGGAAGTTATTCAGAACTTGCTGATTCTTGGGGGCAAAGCAACGGAGACAGTTGAATCTCTCTTTGAGCAATGATGATTTTGATTACCTAGCACACGACAATGCTAATTTATTAGTAGTTTACAACAATTTTTGTTGCTATTTTATTCAGCAGATCATTTTATTTTTAATGATTTTTACCGCTGTCTATTTCTATAGCAAACTAGACTTGTTTTCCACTTTTATGGTTCAGTCATTATAACTTGTACGAGATTATCAATAACAATCTCAAAACAAGAATCCTTGTGAGACTTTTAAAGTTGCAAGAATCTCATTGAGTATCACTTTAACGTGATGGAAGGTGGTAGAAGTCTTATGAATTCAAGCTTTCACAAACTAGATGAGTTCAACGACACACAATACAACCATTGGAAAAGACAGATTGACCTTATTCTTCAACTGGTGAATGCAGATTACATTCTGGTGGAATTAGAACCTTTAATCCCAGAAACTGCACGGCTAAAGCTGTCGTTGCGGTGATTAGCAAACAACTACAATGGTAGAGATAATAATCTCTGTAAGTTGCTAATTCTCAACACTTTGGAGGATTCCTTAG
The DNA here is from genome assembly GCA_036927795.1 of Iris macrosiphon. Classification (NCBI taxonomy): domain Eukaryota; kingdom Viridiplantae; phylum Streptophyta; class Magnoliopsida; order Asparagales; family Iridaceae; genus Iris; species Iris macrosiphon. Next base: position 308,695,563 of record JAYESA010000004.1, on the reverse strand, counting down.
TCGAATCCTATAACAAGAAGGAAAAGACGAGATATATCTAGGAGTTATCGAGAAGTAATACAAGGATGATGAGAACATGTCCAAGATATATTTAGTCAACAAATTCATGGCTATAGAATTTGAAGACGAGAAGACTATGCTGCCACAGGTGAAGGAGCTGAAGCAGCTTCAACAGAAGCTGGAGGAAGAGGATATGCCTCTAGTTGAGATAAGTTCATGGTGGGAGTAATATTTTCTAAACTCCCAACCAGCTGGAATTGTTTCACTAGTGACATGTACTGCAAGAAGGTTGAAGTGAAGGTGGATGATCTCATGTGTTTCATTCGCACTATGAATTTATGGAAATCTATCTTCATGCCATAATGTCTGTCTATGCATGTCCCACATGAACAACACACCTCTAACCCCCCTCCCCCCCCCACCCACCCACCCACACACAAAAAAAGAAAAGAAAAGAAAAAAGAATAGAAAGAAGAAGAAAATTAATGAAACAAGTCCCAAATACAAAAGGGGATTTCGTTGATAACATGAAAAAAGAAGAAGAAGAAAATTAATGAAACAAGTCACAAATACAAAAGGGATTTCGTTGATAACATGATGAAGAATAAAAACAAACATCACGAGCTGGACTGATAAATCTGTCATGAGTTGCAAGCTTGTTGCTGCTATAACCTATCGAAGTCATGCAATCGTTGGTGGGAACCTTCGCGCCAGCCCCATCCAAACGTCCATCGTACGAGGAGAAAGACGTTTCTTTGTAAATAAATATGAATCCAAACATAGTTACTAGGTACAACTAGACCCCTATCGAACCCGTTCTGTCTACAAGTATTCCACTTATGAGTACATCTGTCCATTTTCAATCCGGATCGTTATGGTTGAAACTTGAAATCGCACTATAAATTTGCTTTTGCAAGAGATTCTTTCAATGCAAAGATTTTTTTTTTTAGATTTATTGTTAATTGGGGTTACATTGCTAAGCATTTCTTATTCAATTTGACTTTGTAGTTCGTACCATGGTTGTTTCTTCATTGCTTATGAGCCACCACATAGTTTTGCAAGTTGCTCATGTAAAGAAGAGAATGAGTTTGAGATTGTGAATCTCTTGCTATTTTGTATGAAGGTTCTAAGTCATTTGTCATTTTATTTTATTTTATTTTATGGTTTATTTGCATGTTTTGATTTGACACCATTGTAACATTTTATTTGAAATGTTGTTTTCCAAATTGATATGGTTAAGAAAAGTTAAAGTTTTATATTCTATTAAATTAAGTAAAGTAACGAGTTTGAATTTTTTCTTGTGTTCTATTTCCATATATGACAATTATCTAGTCAAATTTGAAAAAGTAACTAGTATTGTCCCTATGAGGATTTTATAGCATAGTGCGAACCGAATTGGCGAACGAACACACCCTACCCCTCTGAACTAAAAATAAAGATAACTAGCATACCATGTTCCTTCCTGAACCCCTACCATGACGAGGTAGTGTGTTCCAGGTAACTATGAATACCAGTCCCATGTCTATATTTTAGCTATGTTGAATATACTCAAGTGGTACCTATGTAGTATTGGCTACCTGTGTTTCATAAAGTTTCCGTATTTGAGTTCACCATGCATATGATTGATACAGACGCAAATACCTGTATTTTGATGTCATATAGATAGCCTTTAGTGAACATTCTTTTGGTTCAGATTTTAGTCGTGGATCTGGAAAGCATCCTCAGCTTATGCCATCCACTCCAAGATGGGCTGTTGCAAATGGAGCAGGTGTCATATTGAGTGTGTGTGATGAGGAAGTTGCACGGTATGAAACTGCAAATCTTACAGCAGCTGCTGTTCCTGCACTTTTACTTCCTCCTCCTACAACTTCCCTGGATGAGCATCTAGTGGTAGGCTTGCCGGCTCTTGAGCCATATGCTCGTCTGTTTCACCGGTAAAACATCAATACCTTTTAGTACTTGTATGCTTTTGCATTTGAAATTATCTAAAACATCAAGTGCATTTATTAGATATTATGCATTCGCTGCTCCAAGTGCTACACAGAGGCTTCTCCTTGGACTTCTTGAAGCACCACCATCATGGGCTCCTGATGCACTTGATGCTGCAGTACAACTTGTGGAACTCCTAAGGGCAGCTGAGGATTGTTCATCGGGAATGAGGGTAAGCAGTATTATTATGTTGACCCCAGTATACATTGAGTAAAGTCTTCCTGTGATCTTTTTCATTAAGTTTACTTTGTTGGAGTTATTTTCCCGATTTCTTAAAATTTATTATGTTTTGTTGTGGTTGTGTTTTAATTGTGTTATGTTAGGTAACTATTTTCTGTGTTATAGAATACACTTATTTGATGCTATGCTTATAATAGTATGAACCCAGGAGCCTTTCTTGAGCTTATTTTGCTTGTGATATTTAGCACATGACCAAAACAAATTTATGGATTCTACACTACTTGTTTTGTATCTTGTTCCAGTAACTAACCTCAGACTGGGTATACTTCATTATAAGGGTTTTGCTTGGCAGAAGGGCGAGGGTGTAGGTTCGAGTCGCGGAAACAATCTCTCCATATATACTCCATATATATGGGAGTAAGGTCACCGTCTTGACCCTCCCCAGACTCTGCATAAGCAGTGGCCTAGGGGTGTTGAAATGCAATTTCTATGACAAACAATAACTTTTTCTCGAGCCTCGACAGTTTAGCATATTTACTATTCATAGATCACAATTTCTGCTAATGTGACCATGAAAGAATTGAGAATCCTGTATTCTGTTGTTCACATTTAATCAGAAGTAAGATGAATTATATTGTGTTAGATGTGCAACGGAAACTCAAAACTGTTATTGGTTGTTTAGATAGTCATACTTAAATCTCGTCTCTTTGGATATACATAGTTGTACTAATTATTGAGGAATCAAGCGAAACTATAGAGAGAGAATGTCTAAGAACTAATTTGGTATGATGAAGAGGGATCTATATAAGGTTCTTATTGATTTTGAAAAGGCTTATGATAGGGTACTTAGGGAAGTAATGCGGTGGATTCTAAAGAACAAACAACTCCAGAAGCTATATTGAAATTATAAAGGATATTATATGCAGTTACGTCTATGGTACAGACGAGGAAGAGGAAATACCACACCGTTTCCTGCAACTATTGGTTTACATCAAGGATCAACATTATTTCCATGATTGTGGTAGTTATAGAAGAAATTACGAGGCATATTTAGGATAAAGTTCCTTGATGTATGTTCTCTGCTAGTCTGCTGCTTGTTGAACTAGTTGATGAAGCCAGGGTTTGGGCTCTAAAATAGAATTATAGAGAGAAACTTGGAATACAAGGGCTTTAAAATCAAGATGAAAATAAAGTATATTATTAAATGCACGACTTAAACGAAAGGCCAGAAGGAAATGAGAGAGTACACATTGATGGACAAGACATACCTAGGAGCGATTTTTTCGGTATTTATGATCAATTATTCACCATGGTAGAGAGATGAGAAGCTTGTTGTTCATAGGATTAAATAGGATGGTTGAAATGAAGAGCGCTTATGGATTTCTTTATGGTTGCAAGATACCGAAAATTTTATAAGATAATTGTAGGACTAGCCATGCTTTATCGATTCTTGCGTTGGACAATAAAAAATATGACCAGAAAACCGTGTAGCTTAAAAGAGAATGCTAAGATGGAATTGGTGGCAATAATTGAAAGATAGGATTAGAAATGAGTTTATTTCACGGGAAGTTGGAGACAACACCAAGTTGGATAAGGTGAGAAAAATCGGCCCAGGAGGTTGGGACGTGCTATGTACACCAACAGATGCACCGGTTAGAAGAAGTTATAAGAATTTAGTCAAAAGAACTGCTAGAACTAGGATAGGTCTACTTGATTGAGGCATTAACAAAGTGATGGAGAACAAAACCAGTTCAGGTTTGAGTTCGAGTTCAGTTGGATGAGATGTATCTAGGGATTGAGATGTCGGGTTATTTTTTACGGCATGGTTTATTTTCATCTGGTTAATGGATTTGGGTTTTTTAGTTGGTTAGTTTGTTTTATGATTAGTTGCGATTTTCATTTGTTTATGATTTGTTTATTAGCTGTTGATACTTATATGTGGCTATAAAGAGACCTAAGTCTGAAATTTTATTTATGGAAGAGAATAAGAAAAATTTATACTATGAGTTGCTTGTGAGATTGCCATAAATCCTAGAATATGACTCTCAAATTCTTCAAAAGCTCTAAAGTATAAATCCCAACTCCAATTCTTTCTTGATTTATGTTGTTATTGCCCCTGTTTGTGCTTTGAAACCATGCCCGAACAGAACCAGACTCGCAGAGGCTGCCATGTGGGCCCTCCCCTGCCACATCGGCACCATCCACCTTTGGTGGTTCTGTTCACCACCATCTGCCACGGATACAAATCCGACTTGATAACTGACACCTAGCCTGCTCCAGACTAGCAGCCTCCACAAAACCCCCTCCTGCAGGTTACTGTTCTAATCGAGCAAACCGGTTAGTCCAGTCGGCCTAGAACTGGTAAACAACTTTCAACCTCCCGTATCCTCCGTGTTATGTAACGGACAACCAGCCTCCCCCTTGTGACATTATCTAGGATTATCCCCTAGCATTGAATTTGGTTGATTTTCCGACCACAGAACGAAGGCCTGTTGTTGAGGGTTCTTCATCTTGTAAGGTGGTTCTGATAGTTTTGAATGCTTGGATCAACTTCGCAATCTTTGTTAAATTTGACCGGGTTTTGATTCAATTGTTAAATCTTAATATCTGCTAAATCTTTTTTTTTGTTAGACTAGTAATAATCATTGCTTGATATTGTTCTTATGATACATTTCAGATTATAGATCATGATTAGACCCATATAGATTGTGGTTTATTTAGGTCCTGTGCTTTTCCCAAAGCATGTGGCTTTTGTTAATGTTACATGGTGCATGGCCGCCTGAGTTGAATGAAACAAAATTCAGACAGCCGAACCAAGGATTTCTTGTTATATTAAATCAAACCATGTTGTTATACTTAAATGGTGATAATGGAATCCTTTAATACAGAACACTCTACTAGATCAAGTCTAATGGCTGATAGCCTTGTGACCATTTTTCCTCAATTACTTCTAATGGATCCTGAAACTCCTTAAGTACTGTCTTCTTCTCCATCAAAACCCTATCTCCTCTCAACAACCACTTTTTTCAGAAACACATTCCTCCCCAACCTAGCACCCGAAAACCCATTCCTCTTGCAGCCAGTGTTCTAAAAATTGGCCTAGGCGGCCGCCTAGGCGCTAGGTGACCGGTGCCCGCCCGATGCCCGCCTACTAGTGCTCCCCCCCCCCCCCCCCCCCCCCCCCCCTCCCCTCTCCCGGACATCCGACTATGCATGTTTTTGGGTTTTATGGACAATTTTCGGCACATTATTTTTAACTGCCTAGAACTAGGTGGCCGCCTAGGTGGTTACAACCTTGCTTCCAACCAACTCTCGAGCCGCCATCCTCATCACATGTCTTCTTCTCTGGGATCATGATCTTAATATCAACCACCACCACCACCACCGCCGTCGGCATCATGAATCAAAACTTCTTGAGACCATTATCCCGCATCAATGCCTGTCAAAGTCAAGTTTATCTCGACCTCTGACTTCACCATCACCACCTTGACCTGAAGCACTCTTTTTTCCATGGTAATATTATTGCCTTGCAAGAGATGGGAATAATTAGGAGCCGCTGGAGGAGTGGCAAGCTGTGATATACTAAAGTTTCTTTTTTGTCATTCAACAGTTCCTGGTTATATGAAGATGACTGGTTTGGTTACTTTTCTGTCAAGATAATCAATGTGTCCTACTCCTTATAGCCAGACTTATTGGGATTTATCAAAGTAATTTGATGTCCGACTCGGCCCTATAAGCCCATGATCAAATGATCGAGATATCCGAAAAACCATCTTTGAGGGTCTTCTAAGAAAATAATAAGATTTTGGGGATTTAAGTCGTAATAGGCTAAGATAACTGATTAAGGGGTTTATGTCTAAAAGTCCAACATTATAACTAAATTATAAATAATGAACGGGAAAATATATCACTATCACGTAGTACACTAATGAAAATAGTCGCTAATATAATGTCTATAGTGACTAGAAGTTTTGGTCTAAAAGTTTTGTTCTTAGTTGAGCTTATTTGATCTGCATCGTGTTGGGGTGGGGGTTGAGGTTGTACTTAAATGATCAATTTGATTACATTTCAAGCACCAAAACAGATAATAGTTGCTGATATAATTTGATATTCCTGTTACTTGCAGGAGAGCACTTAATGATTGTCTTGATCATGTCCCAAGCATCAAACACAGCCTGTTCTGTACAGTATAATGTCTTATATTTGCACTCATAGACCCTTATTCGTCCCGAACTGAGGCACTCCGAGACTGCAATCTGGTGCTGGAAGCAACTTGCTTCCTTTCTCTTATTTTCTTTTGGTTCACGATCTGGTCCGTCACTTTCATAGAGACAAGAAAGGAACTTCTAAGATTTGTGCTAAGTTAGATATTCACTGTTACTCTGAGTGGTTCTTACAGACATCATTACCCTACCTAAACTTGCTGTAGACAGTGAAGAATCTCATTCTATTGGGGACTTCTTGTCGGTTCATTTCACACCAAAGAAATTGGAAATTTGTTTGATATGGTTGGACGTGTAAAGGGCAAAAATGGATACACCAGCTAGGAGGAAGGTGAGTGTTAAGTCAGGAAAGCTGATAAAATTAAAGGTAGACCAGAACCAACATGGAGGGTATCAGAAGGATATTGCACTTGCGAATGTTACAAAGGAGATGCTTCATAATGGAAAAGAAAGTTCATATAGCTGATCCTGAAAGTTTGGGATTTGTTGTTTATCTAGAACATCGGAATCAATGTTAATTTCTCACTTGAAAATAAAGTACACTACTAATCCTGTCTATTTTATTCTCTCTGGAACCTTCTCTCTCATCAATTATCCAATGAAGTTTATGTTAAAACATATTAATTTTATTAAGACCATATGTTTATATCCAGTGAAGGGGAGGCAACTACTTGGCTACATGTTTGCATTTCATAGTATCAATAAATACAGCTAATTGTCCTTTTTCGTGTGAACTAGTTTGGTTTCTCAGATGTTGAATAAGCTTTAATTATTTTCTTATAAATTTTGGCATCTGACATACGACATAAGGTGTCTTAGGACATGGACATAACAAGATTCAGAAACTATAACACCGAGATGATAGTTTGCCGTGCCCGTCCATATTGTTGCTATCCAATGGAAAGGAAAGACATACTTAAATAGATCCGGAATCATGTTTGCATGCGATCTGGAGTATCTATAGCTACATCTCCTCGTCTATTCATGTGAATTAGTTTAGTGTTTCAGATGTCTTTTGTTTGCGTAAAACTTTGGAATCTAAAGTATGGCATAAGATATGTTAGGAGTTGGGACATTGACACAACGAAATAGAGAAACTGCAATTTGGGCATTGGTTTTCTCGTCTATACATTTTGGCACTTCCATTTTGTTCATGTCTGGTAGGTCCAACACAGATACAACATTGGAGGCCATATATTAGGGTGATAAGTCAGTTATACGCTTTTTTCCTTTTCTTTATTGTCAAACCATGTGGTTAGTTTTTTCTCTTCACTTCCTGATTTTCCTCTCGATTTTCTTCGTATAGCTTCCAAGAAATTGGCTTCATTTGCATTTATTGCGTGCAATTGGCACCGCAATGTCGATGAGAGATGGTATTGCTGCAGATGCTGCAGCTGCTTTATTGTTCCGCATACTTTCACAGCCTACATTACTTTTTCCTCCATCAAGGCATGCTGAAGGTGTTGAAGTGCACAATGAACGCCTAGGTGGCTATATATCATCTTACAAAAAGCAGGTAATCCAAGTCACTGTTCTTTCATAAGATCAAATAAAGCAATCGTATAGATCTGAATAGTTGACTACGCCATGTAAAGAACATGTTTGTTCTCTTAGCAAGCGTAAGTTATTTGTTTGCGTCAATGGTTTATATCGTCAATGGTTTATATTGTTTCTATACCAGCTAGAAGTTCCTGCTGCTCAAGCCACTATTGAGGCAACTGCCCAAGGAATTGCTTCAATGCTTTGTGCCCATGGTCCTGATGTCGAATGGCGTATCTGTACTATCTGGGAAGCTGCTTACGGTCTGCTTCCTCTGAGTTCATCTGCGGTTGATTTGCCTGAAATTGTGGTTGCTACACCGTTGCAACCTCCAGCTTTATCATGGAGTTTGTATTTGCCATTGCTTAAAGTGTTGGAATATCTCCCTCGAGGAAGTCCTTCCGAAGCATGCCTCATGAGAATCTTTGTGGCTACTATGGAAGCAATAATTCGAAGAACATTCCCACAAGAGACTTCTGTTGAGCAATCTAAAAATTTAAGATCAAATGGTGGTACGTGGTCCACCACTAAGAACTTGGCTGTTGCTGAGCTTCGGACAATGATTCATTCACTATTTCTTGAATCATGTGCATCCATGGACCTTGCCTCTCGTATTCTATTTGTGGTTTTGACTGTGTGTGTGACTCATGAAGCTTCACCTAATGGTAGTAAGAAACCAACAAGTAATGAAGTCCTCACTTCTGATGATATCTCTGATGAACATGGAGCAAGCAAAGGTAAAGCAACAGTAACAACCAAAAAGAAGAAAAAACAAGGTCCAGTCGCGACGTTTGATTCATATGTTCTAGCTGCTATATGTGCTTTGTCTTGTGAACTCCAGTTATTCCCCTTGATCTCTAAAAATGGTACACATCTAGCCTCCAAAGATTCTGTAAGGATGACCAAGGCTGCAAAAACCAATGGAGTTGTTAACGAAGGTATTTCTTCTGCTGTTCGTCATACGCGCCGAATCCTTGGAATTTTAGAAGCTCTTTTCTCATTGAAACCTTCATCTGTTGGTACCTCATGGAGTTATGGTTCAAATGAGATTGTGGCTGCAGCTATGGTTGCTGCTCATGTTTCTGAGTTGTTTAGACGCTCAAAACCATGCATTAATGCTCTCTCTGTTTTAATGCGATGTAAATGGGACACAGAGATATCGGAGAGAGCTTCCTCGCTTTATCGTCTTATTGACATACATGGTAAAACTGTTGCATCTATAGTTATCCAGGCAGAACCTCTTGAGGCACACTTGGTACGTGCCCCAGTATGGAAGGAGCAACAAGTATGTTTACATGCCAGGAAACAAACAAGTTTAACAAGCAGCAGCAGCAGCTTTGAACTTGTAAATAATTCTTCCTTCCAGTCAAAGGGTGATTCTTCCGGGGAATGCGAGAATCAAACAATATTAAACAAAGCTATTTTATACACATCAAAGAAAAGTTTTGCAAGTTTACCTGTAGATGCATCAGATCTGGCAAATTTTCTTACAATGGATTGGAAAATAGGGTACACCTCTTGTGCACATGCTCCTTTAAGATCCATACTTGCAGAGAAACAGGAATTATGTTTCTCTGTTGTGTCATTGTTGTGGCAAAAGTTAATTGCAGCACCAGAAACACAAATGAGTGCAGAAAGTACATCTGCTCAACAGGGATGGAGACAGGTATTTTTTGTTCGAGTTCATTATGTTACATCATGATATCCATGTCTTTAACTTCTGAGATAATTTGCACCCTGATACCATCACCTTTCTGCAACTAAATACCAAGGTTCGCAGTATTGGATTTGGTATCTGTTTCCTTCCTTTGAGTACGGGTATCGGGCGGTATCAAATTGGAGTATCAGATTTTTTTTTGGCATTGGAAAACAAATAAATATGAATAACTTATTAAAAAATTAGAAAGAAAAAATATTTTATTCACTTGGGCACAATTTTAAGTATTTTTCTGTGTTGTTTCTTAGTAGTTTTGAAAGAATGAAAGAATAGATATCCTTGTTGATTGGTTTACGTATGATGAATAAGTTTTTTTTTTCTTTCATTTACATGTTTTTACAATCTTACCAAGCTTTTACACCCTTGTTGATTGGTTTTTATTGTTAAATTTCTCTACCGATTGAATGGAAAAAAGACCCCCAACATCGGGATCGGTAGCGGTCGGTATCGGATCGGGACATTCCAAACAGTATCGGTATCGGCGGATACTACAAACTATGTTTAATTACCCTCAACTTTGTTTATTAGGAACTACATACCTTGAACTTTCTGATTTCTTCCCATCAAATGTTGCCCTTATGTAGGGGTGCAAACGAGCCAAGCCGAGCCAAGCTTTTATAAGCTTGAGCTTGGCTTGATTAGAAATAACCAAGCTCGAGCTCGAGCTCGAGCTTGATAATTTTTTTTTATTTTAGAGCTTGAGCTTGGCTCGAACTCGTTTATATTAAGCTTGAGCTTGGCTTGGTTTGAGCTCGAGCTTGGCTTGATAAGCAAGCTTGATAAGCAAGCTTGATTCAAGCTTGATAAACAAGCTTGATAAGCTCAAACTCAAGCTCGTTAAGCTTGATTTTGAGCTTGTTCAGCTTTATTTCAAGTTCATTAAGCTTGATTTCGAGCTTAACGAACTTGATTTCAAGCTAGTTAAAGTACCTATAATATTAACAATTTATTTATAAAAATTTAATTTAAAAAGTTCCTTAATATCAATTATTAATGACATATAATTATATACAATGCACAAAACCATATTGTTATACAAACATGCATAAAATTAAAATTCAACAAAGAACAAATTAAAATTTAAATAACAAAATAAATTTGTAAACTGCCAGCAACGAGCTCCTAAACGAGCTTCTAAACGAGCCAGCTTACGAGTCAGCTCGCAAGCTTCTAAACGAACCAGCTCGCGAGCTCAAACGAGCCGAGTACTTCTAAGCTTGAGCTTGGCTCGTTTATTAAACGAGCTAAAAAATGAAGCTTGAGCTTGGCTTGTTTACTAAACGAACCGAGCTCAAACGAGCTTTTATCAAGCCGAGCTTCGAGCAGCTTGCGAACGGCTTGGCTCGTTTGCAGCCCTACCCTTATGGTGTTTAACGGGGCTTGGAAAAGACAATACTGCCCTCCTTCAAACTAAAACCTTAGGAAATACTAAAACAAATTCCGCCCAAGTCACCCATCTATAAACATGACTTTTTTTGTTCCACAACATATCCATTCATCTTCTACTCTCTGCCGTCAGTATCTTATATATGTATTAGAGGCGGAGCCACGATTGGTCTTTTTGGGGCTATGGTCTCTCCGAAATTTTTCATAATTATGCAGATAGCTCTTATAAATTTTTGGGGAAGATTTAGGGTCGGTCATTTGCCCCTGCTAAACAATTTCATGTTTTTATGTCATCAGTATTTTATTTTCATAACCTATCAGAGTCGATACAAATTCTTCATGATATTATCTGTTTTATCTTTCGTTTAAAGCTATGATTACCAATAACCAAATGGACCTAATAATAATTTAGATGAACAAAAGAAAATGCTTCACCAAATAACATCAATCATACCATACTTACAAATTTTCTAATCCTATGATGCTGTTCAACCTTCTAAGATGTTAATCTATGTGTACTAGTCCAAGTATAAACTGTTCCTAGTGGCAACATCATGAAATAACTTGAAAATTTGAATACCAAACTTCCATTTTCAATTTTTATCTTATTTTTTGAGACTTTCTTTCAGCAAGATGCTGTAATTTATTGGTTGCATTAGGCGACCGGTACTGTTGTGACTTGGTATGGACATTTATAACAATCAGATAAAACCATTGCCCATGGGTGCACACACAGCCTTCCCTTCACGTAAAGATTTTTAAGTTATCTGATAGTTACATAATACAAGAAGAGCAAGAAAGCCTAAATCCAAAATTTTGGGTTGTTTGAATCCTCTTCTTCCATTCAGCTCTGTTAAGCCCATGTCCTCTGTAACTTATCTAATATAAAGAGAGTCACTCTGTTTAATTTTCACTTTGAACTTCAGAGTAGCTATTTCTTAATTTCCTTTTATTATTTACTTCCGGCTAGCCAAATTTTCTGGCTATGCACCATACACAATGGTATGGTGCATAGCCATAAGATACATGTCACGATACACGACAGACAATTTATCTTACAATACACTATTTGTATGCGTGTCACACAATACAATGCTTATCACTACTAAAACCCTCAGGTTAACCTGAATTTAAACAGATTAAGGCGACTTTAGGTGGTTTATATTATAAATTAATTTCTTTGAAAGTTGACACTACAACTCTAGAAGTCGACCATAATACCCATATGACCCTTTAAAACGTGCCACAAGTTTCTCATTCACCCTCTTATTCCCACTGAACGTTTTCGCTGAACATCTTCATCAAATTCCGGCACCTCCAATGACTACATCGAACTTTTTTGGGATGTCATATAGCATTTATTGAGACACGAATGACTCATATAACTGATCTCCAAAATTTCTCTTTACTTTTTTTTACATTAAGCTCCTTTAAGGGCCAATTTCCTTGGTAATGTTAGCATCACCCGTATCTTTCTTTGGAGCCTCAATCCAAGTTAGTTTAGACCGTAGTTTGCAATATCGGTCGATACCAATACGATACTGTTGTTACCGATATGGTTTGACTTGTCCAGATCCAGTAACGACCGCCACCGATACTGATCGATACCGATGTTGGGGGTTTCTTTCCCAGTCAATTAACGAAAAAGCTTAATCAACAAGGCATAAAAGTATAGTAAGGTTGTAAAAACATGTAAATGAAGAAAACTTATTTATCGTATTTAAACCAATCAACAATGATGAATATTATTTCATTCAATTTCAGAACAACTTGAAAACAACACTGAATTTTTTAAAATTATGCCACTGATCCGAAACCACTGATCTCGATAATTATAGGAAGGGTCCGTTACCAAATTCGATATTGATACTGCGAACCTTGGTTTAGACCTACATCTAGTTCTAATCTCTCCCTTGAATAATATCTTATCAATACTCTTAATTGATGTATCTACTTTGTCATGTCCACATGAGATGATTTTCTCTCATGTTAAACCCAATTTGTGCCACCTCCAACTTCCCGCAACTCGTCATCTTTTATTGTATCGTCGCTCGTCCATTTTAGCATTCTCATTTTAGTTGCACCCTTTCTGGACATGCTATTAAATTATTCAATACCCTGATCCACAAAGCATTGCTGGTCTTATAGCTAACTTATAGAGTTATCCTATAAATTTTAAAGTATCCTGAGATAAAATTACTTCGGCAACCTTCCTCCCCTTCAACCATCGTATTTTGTTAATATTTTTCTTGGTTTCTCCTTCATGATGAGTGATTTATCTTAAATACAAAACCATCACCCTTAGGTATCTCTTGTCTATCAATACGAATCTATAACCCATGATCAATTAAAAACTGAAATTGCTAATGCTAGTGTTGATATTAAAGAGGCCCAAACTACGTCTGGCCTGTTAAGAGAGGGAAAAAAATCCCATAGTAATTATTCTATTCCCATGAATTACGCAGATACAGTTATATCAAAAACTAGCCCATCCCACTTTTATTGAGCTTTCTCTCGTTATTGCATGTATAATACACTTGAGCTTGACTCAAGGTCGAGCAGCTCGCTACCTGCTTCTGAGCTGAACCGGGCCTCTCGTGAGCCTACACAAACTTGAGCTATAAAACAGTCATCAAGTCCTCACTCAATTTCCGCTTGATAGTTTCCACTCATAAACGCTGACCTTGTACATGCCAAACCCCGAGTTGATGCTGCGCAATTATAGAGCCCTAATTAGAGATGCATTTTTGTCTTGGTTGACTAACATTGACATATCATAGGCTGTTATTTGGAATAAAGGCTTGTTATTGTCTTTTATATGCAAGATGCGAGCTCTGAAATATTTTGTTTTACCCTTTTAATAATCAATAACTGCTTAATTACATCAAAGGTACAGTCTTACTCCAAGGACTTTCACAGAAATTGAATACGTTAAGCATTTTCAGTTGATCCAAATACAGTAGTTATTACGAAAATAGATCGTCAAACAGGTCTTAATAGAAGTTAGTGTGGAAAATGCACTCCGGGTTATCTATTTTGCACTTGCATTATGTTTATTTGTCATTCTAGGATTTCATAAACCTAACCAGCTTGTAATTTTCTTCAGGTTGTTGATGCCCTCTGTGACGTTGTTTCAGCATCACCAACAAAAGCATCTACTGCTATTGTTCTCCAGGTCCAGTAGATATCTAACATTTAGGGGTTATTTTCGAAGAGACTAATTTTCACTTTTATCTCTAGTTCAACCAATATTTTTGATCTCTTATGCTCGTACTCTTGGGCAGGCGGAGAAGGATCTGCAACCTTGGATTGCTAGAGATGATGAGCAAGGTCAGAAAATGTGGAGGATCAACCAACGGATAGTCAAGTTGATTGTGGAACTAATGAGAAACCATGATAGCCCAGAAGCACTCATAGTTCTGGCAAGTGCCTCAGATCTTCTCCTCCGCGCCACGGACGGTATGCTTGTTGATGGAGAAGCATGCACTGTACCACAACTGGAGGTAATATCATTAGTTTTATGTATATCAAAATAATGATGCTATCATGCCAAAAATGTTGCAGGGATTGAATGTTTGTTTATGAAGTCACTAAACTATGAAAATGATTTACTTGAGCTAGGAGCCAACCTTAGATTAAGAATAAAGCTAGAAATTCCTGCCTGGATCTCAACTAGTGTTAAAGTAGGCATTCAAAGCAATTTGTGCAACCCTTCCAAATGACCCTCCTTTAGGTCGACCCTATCATTTACCCATTTTACTCGTTACTTTATCAGGCTTCAGAAGCCGTGCATAATTAGGATAATTGTTTTAAGGTTATATGATATTCCAACTAAGTAGTACTCTCACAATGTGTGATAATCCTCGTAAATGAGTTGACATGAAGTCCTGTTAACTAGGTTGCTTTTGGGCGTGGACAAACTTATGTTATTATTATAAACAGGCTGGACCATTAATTCAGATATCGGGATCGAAAAACCTTATTATAACTTGAGATATCAAATATGATAAAAAGGGTGTGCTGATTAGACTTGTCTAAACATTTGTGATAGTAAACCTTATAATTATAACTCGACCTGTTTGGACAAATATTCAAACATTCGGACTCGTAAGTTTTTGGATCATGTTTGTGGGTTGTCTGAATTATCACCTGCTGGTGGTGTCTTTTTTTTCATGCATATTCCTCAGTCAAGACTGGAGAGGTAATATATTTGCTGAATGCATTACCTTTATGATCTTCTGAACTAGTGTTTTGCATATGTACAAAACTGAGCAGCTATTGGAAATAGCGGCTAGATCAGTCCATCTTGTGGCAGATTGGGGAGAACCAGGCTTGGCAGTTGCAGATGGTCTATCCAATCTACTGAAGGTAGTCTTTCCTCTCATTTTGACTCCCAAGTGAAAATCATTCTTCCTACATAATTTGTTGGTAATACAGATTGAAATAACTTATATGCAGTGTCGATTGTCAGCCGCAATCCGCTGCCTTTCTCATCCAAGCGCACATGTGAGAGCCCTCAGCCTGTCTGTTCTTCGGGACATAATGCACAGCAATCCTGTGAAGTCCAGCAGTTCGAGAAATGGGGAGAGGAATGACATCTGCACCCCTCCCTATCGATCCTTCAGTGTTGGTACCATCAATTGGCATGCTGATATTGACAAGTGCATAAAATGGGAAGCTCACAGCAGGCAGGCCACTGGTTTGGCCCTTGCTTTCCTTGATGCTGCAGCCAATGAATTAGGCTGCCCCCTTGCCCGTTGAGTTCTCAGGAGGGTTCTCACTTCTGTGTAACTTCGGTCTCTCGAGCTGATGACAGTAGGTGGCCAATCACAACACATTCTAGCCTAGCAGTTTGCTTTTAGCAATTTATATTTGGTAAATACTGCCCAAGTTCATGGACCATCCTTTTTTAAGTTATTTGATCCTTGGTGTTAAAAACGTTGTTTGGCTAGAGAAATAGCCAGAATTTTCTTTTTCTTCGTGTAGATACCCTTGCCATCACCATGATCACTTTATAAATGATGCTGGTTTTCCTTCCTGATGGTGAATGCGTTTTTGAGTAGTGTCCTTGCTTTTGTATCATTAATTATTTGTTAATAAATTGGATGCTTACACAGTTGTTGATGGTTGAGGTGACTGATCACAACATGATAGTATCTAGTTTGTGATGCAGTTTGTATGCAAATGTCTAAAATCAGGACATCAATAGGATCTTTCCCAAGGACAATTTGGATTAGGTCCTTGAAACTATTTTTTGTGTTCGGGGGTAGTTCCTACGTGTGGGGCACCTGTACACTTGACGGCCTGTGAGTTATGATATTGCCAACAATTTTTGAAAGGTTTACATCTTTTATGTGTGCACGTGTTAACACATAGATAAATGTATATTTTATATTGGTACTTTCAGTTTTACCATCACATTTATTAATGTACCTTTCACATTTATCAATATACATTTTAAGTATAAGTATATTGACAAATACGCTGGTGAAAGTACTTAATATAAAATGTACGTTCATCTTACTATATAACTAATTTGCTTGAGGTTTAGTGGGTGTGTTAAGTTACTTTAGATTTCTCCTTAGTCATGTCATTTGGAATATGAAGCCCATTCAGGTTCAGAACAATTGTTTCCTTAATTTATTACTTGTGACCATCTTGTATCCATATGTTGTAAATCCATCCTGCAATTAATTTCACTTGGAAATTACTGAGTGACATAGTTTGTAGTATTTATGCCATGAGGTGAATTGAAGGTTGGAGGTTCGTTCATCTGATCACAGCAACTCAAGTCATATTTATATTCATAATCGTGTCAGTTTAATCCCAATTGTAGCCCCATTTGATGTCCAATTGGAGAGGAGGGTAAGGAAGGCAAAACACAACTTTTGGGAGATCTAGGTCCAGTAAAAACTGGCCAATTGTATTTTTGTAACAGAATCTGTTATGTGAGTCTCAGGTCATAGCATTACTGAGTGCCTATAGTATTAACTTCCTTAGGCTATTTCCTAGTTCCTGTTCTCTCTTATCAGCAACTCCATTTTGATGAATGACTGCAATAATCTTCCTGCTTTTTCTGTTTAGTTATAAGCTTCATGACCATTCTTATGTTTGTAGGTCACATGGAAGCTTTGTTGAAATTTCTCACATTAAAGACTGAAGAAAATTTCTACGGTCCTTTATGTTGTCAGGACTGTAAAAATTTTCTATAGTCCAGAATAATTCAAGGATTTTAAAAATCAGTCCTATATTCCAGTAAGGTTTTATTAGGACTGTCAAATATTCCGACAGTCCTAACTAAAGTCAGAAATGTCAAAAAATTTAACTGTCCTAGGATAATTGAATTTTTCAGTCCCATATTTCACAATTTTTTTCTGTATTGTCAAAAATTTTGACAGTCCCAACTTTTGACATAATTGTCAAATTTTTTGACAGACCATCAACGACCTCGTCGCGACTGTGGACAAATTTTCGAAGTTCGAAACCCTAAAATAGATTCGAAATTTCAGATTTTTTTTCAAAATGAATCATAAACCAAATTTTAGTCCTAGAAGATGAAATCTATGCATGAACATGGAACCCTAACCTATGTGAAATTTGGGGGAGGAAAGAAGCAAAAGATGAAAAAGGGAAGAAAAAAAATACATAATAACTTGCCTTTTATACAATGTAGTGGACAGCTTTTAACAAAATTTTCATGATGGCAAACTTGTCAATAAAAGCAACTGTGTTGAGCTAGTTCCGAATAAGTTTTATAGTGCTTCGATAAAAATTCTTAATTAACTAGGAAGCACTTAACTAACTTTTTAGTTGTCGATTTCCTTCGGCTGATTGTTTGAAGGTGCAGCGCAACGCCCTAATTTGAAGTTTTTGTTTCAATTTTCAGTCTTTTATTTTGGACTAACATTTGAAATAAACGAACCAAAATATATTCAAGAGATGCATACCATCATTGTCAAGTTAATACCTTGTTTATTTCATTTATATTCTTGGTTACTCTACTCTAGCCTTCTCAAGTGCTTTGAATCATTTTCATTTATAGAATTCCAACTACTGATGATGCTCTAAACATTGGTTCCATACTTTTGGATCATTTGGAGGTGCACCAGGCGGTGTGCCACCATTAGAGCAGTTTGGAACTCTCCGGCGCAATTTCGGGTCCAAAATTTTACAAGAAAAAAAAAAGTATAATAGAATAGATTTGTATGAGAATAATATAAAATGATAAAGTGAACTCCGGTTTCAAAGATTGTGTGATCAAAAATTGATGTGAAAAAAAATAATGTAAAATCTATAATCTTGAAATTGGGAGGCTCAAACCTTAGGTCTTATGGGTAGGATGAGACGGAAAATTTAGAAATTGGAAATAGAAATGGAGCTTACTATTCAACCAAATGAGCCTAAAAATTCTGAATCTAGAAATTGAGACCGAGTCCTTTCTTGAGACAAGATCCGCTGAATGTGGGACTTAATTCCGAAGAAACCAATCCATAACGAGTAAAGAATATTCATTCAATCTGTCCCGATCGAACGATACAAAAGTATTTCTTAGCCACGCTCCCCAAAAAGGAGGAACGAGACACTACAAGTCCACCAGCCAAGAGTTGTCATCGCAAGCGAGGTTTATGACTACCTCATCACCTACAATGATCACATCGTCTCCTTGTGCCAAGGTCGTCGCTGTAGTGTTCTCACTTTTCTTCCCCTTGTCGCTCTTCTTCTCTCTCTTCCAAGCGAAATAGTTCGCTTGTTGTGGCATTTCTTGCCACAATGATAACATTCCGAGTCCTCGTACCGACCTTGGGACCTTCCTTTGCTAGTGTCTCTGCCACCGTCCGGACCCCCGCTTTTGTCTTTTCTGCAGCTCTCTGAAACTAGTGCCTCTGAGTGGGATGTGGATGAAGTGACATCAGAACGTCTCCGCATCTCTTCATTCAGTATCCTGCTCTAGGCAAAGTCCAGACTGATCACGCCTTCCGGAACAGAAGCGATCAAAGACACTCGTACGATTTTCCACGAGTCTGGCAATGTACGCAGCATCCATAGACCCTGAACTTCGTCGTCGAGCTTGACTCCCATCGAAGATAGCTGGTCAACCACGTCCTGGAACTCACTCAAGTTATCTGTAATAGACATACCATCTTTGTACTGCAGATCCATCATCATCTGAATCAGGAACAATTTGTTTATCCCGGTCTTCTTCGCATACAAAGATTCCAGCTTATCCCACAGTGTCCTCGGGTGCTCTATATCGACAATGTGATTGTACACATTTATCATATATATATAAAGAAATAATATTATCTGTTCTTATCAGTTTAATATCTGACAGGTGGGCCATGTTTCCACTATGATATTAAATTAATTTCTTTTATCAGGGAGGGACCACATACCAGTGGCTTGCTTACTGTCCGACCCTTGAGCGTCGCCCTAGTGTTGCACTAGTGCACTGCACTGCACTGCATTGCACTGATATAGTTTTGACTCCGTAGTGACTATAAGAATTCATTTCTAGTTCATAAAATGTAAAGGACAAATAAAAAGAACCATTTTAAATTATTTTAAAAGTTAACATCTAAAAAGAGAAGATGGAGAATTATTCTCTCTTCTATTTCTATAAACAAATAGTTTTCTTGAATGTTAACTGAGACAGATGGTAACAAATGATAAGGACTAAAATGTTGAAAAGTGCAATTTGTACCAAACAAAATTTCATACAATTTAAGTGGTATTTTAGTACAGATTAGAAAGTAACATAAAAAGATTTTTTGTTTCAAAATGTAAGTAAATTTTTTTTACAAATAAAGCTTTTATAATACAGAAAATTTCATATGAAGAAGAGCAGTTATATATAATTTGGTAGAACACATTTATTTTTAATATTTTACATAGGAAGGGAGAACAAATCAACTGATTTGACATTTTTAAAGAAAATTATTAAACATCAAGTCTATTGGCGTCTTTCCTAGGGAATGCGCTAACTCACTTAACGTCTCATAATTTTTTTCCAAAACGCCATGTGAATTAGCATTGTGATAAGAAAAAATGCCATATTGAAAGTACAATGAATTATGTGTCTTGGAATGCCAATGACAGGAGAAATTTTCTATGAGCCAATGATAGCCTCTTTGTCCTTGGAACATGAGAAATAATGGGTCTTGGAACAGGAGAAATAATGGGTTTGGTGCAAGAGGAGAATGCGGCCACTCTTGGGGTACGACTTGGTGAGCTACCGGTGAAATATCTAGACATTCCACTCGCGAGCAATTATGCTGGCAGTACTGAGTGCCAGAGTTTGGTGGAGTATGTTCAACGTAGAGTGGAAGGATGACAGGTTCAATGTTTTTCCTTCGGGGGTCGGGTTGAATTAGTGCGCTCTGTTGTTGCAGCGTTGGTTATGTTCTGGTTACAATCGGTGCTCCTCCCAGCATCTACCATCAGGAAAGTGGAGAGGGCCTGTGTGAATTCCATCTGGAAGGGAGGGGTTCACACCATCTCATGAGACACTCTATATTGTAAACGGGAGGAAGTGGGTGGGACTGCGCCCCATAGCTATCATACGGGAGGTGGCTGGCTTGCGGATGGCTTGAAAGTTTATACAAGGGAAGTCGCTCTGGGCTACCTGGATGAGAAATTGATACCTCAAGTGTCATAGCAGCATTTCGTAATACGAAATCCAGAGTCGGACATTCCGGTACCTACAAAATTAATTATTTATGTTATGTATATACATATTTTCTTTAACTTTTATTAATTTCATTTCGATATTTTTAAATGAATATAAAACTATTACTCTAAATTCTAAATATTTTCATAAAAATTCCTTAGATAATTTATGCAATTGTAAAAAAATTCCATGCTACCTACCAATACATGTGTCCTTATGCATGCATTAGTGGGGGTTATTTTTGTAAATTCACTTTAGGAACATATTAATTATGTTTGGGATTAGTTTTTTTTTTAAGAAGGAAAAGAAAAGTATATGTAAAGGGAAAGGCATATGATAAAGGCACTACAAAAATCACTCGAGACTAGTCCAGTATTAGTGCTAGTCCAATTAGGAAGAATTTTTACTCAGGCTATCCCAAATTTTACTAGGGTTGTCCACCCTCTTCACCTCCCTCCTCTTGCTCCTCTCCCACCCCCACCCCCTCCGGCCTCTCCTCCTCCCTCCTCCCGCGATTCTCCGCCTCTCCGCGTCGTCGACCTCGCCATCGACTGCGTCGTCGCCGTCGAGCCGCACCTCGAGCACCTTCTCGTCGGCTCCGTCACCGCCGGAGTCCTCCTCGGAGGGACAACGGAGGCAGGCGAGGTCAGCTCCGTCGCCCCCACCCCCATATAGCATCCTACTCCTCTTCTTTGGATCCTCTCCTCCTCCTCCCGATCCCCCCCCCCTCGACCTCCTCCTTCCGCTCCTCCGCTCCTCTTCAGCCTCCTCCTACTCTCCAGCCCCTCTCCTCCTCATCCTCCTCCCGCTCCTCCACCTCGTGCAGCTCTGTACCCCCCTTCCGGCCTCCACACAGCCCCACCCTCGTGTCACCTCCCGTAGCCCTCCCTTCTGGACTGTCAAAATTTTGACAGTCTTACCAATTGGAAGGACAGTCAAAATTTTGACAGTCCTAATAAATTAACATATTTTTGTATGACTGTCAAAATTTTGAGAGTCCTTCTAATTGTTAGGACTGTCAAAATTTAGAGTCCTGATTATAAAAAAAATTAATTGGGAGTGGACAACCCGGTGAGTATTTTTTGGGAGTGTCAAACTTGTAATTGTCACGCCCCAGTCCCAAAATACCGATGGACTAGTCATGTGACAATGGCCAGCAGCACAACGCCAATGGGCAAACCCAATTTGATGGACCCGTTAGAGTGCACTTAAGCTGTAATAAATATAAATGCAAGTCTACATCATTTATCTCAATATAATTCTAATCTCATCCACAGAAAGTATGTCACGCCCCGATCTCCCGCAGGCAAAATCGGTCATTCCCGCTAGGCGAGAATCACCGCGCCAACGCTCCCGCGGAACGATCGCTTTGACCCATCCGGACGTGATGCCGCACGAGCGTGAGCCGCGCCAGTGCAAGGCCGTGGTTCATTGGCTGGCGGTAAGAGTTCTAAGCCACAGAGTCGCACAGATTGTCCGAGTGCAGCGGAATCATAAATGCATAGGTGATTTGGTAACAAGTTCACTGAGTCGACAATAGCGGAAGCATTGAATAACACAAGTAGAAGTAAAGCAACTCTTTTATTGATATAAACAAGTGTTACAGGCGGCGTATAGACGAGATTACAAGTCGCTCAAGCCTCTCTCTCTGAAATAGTTTAAGCGTGCCAAGTGGCTACAATTGTGGAATGATTGTACAGGCGAATGTTCAGACGATGTTCGACAATGTTCCAACATTATGTCTTGTAGATGTGCTTCAGTTCCGGACGCAGCGCTCCAAGGCTTCAGAGTGGACTCCTGACTTTAGCACGCACGAAGGAGGCGTCCGCACCGAACGAGGTTCTTCCGCACCCTGCAAACGATCTGGTGGGTTATCAGTACATTGAATGCACTAGTGGGGAGGCTACTCGCCCGCTCGACAAATCCAAACACGTAATATAGGTTCCGTGCACCAACTATTTTGTTGTCTTTCTAGTTGCCTTAGGATCAGTTTTATGCAAACATTTAATAGCCTAACTCGTGTGGCAGTGCGTCGTGCGATATAAGAGGAAACACGGCGAGACTTACCAACTTACCATTTTCCTTCCCGGTCCAAGGCAAATATTGTTAATTCAAGCACGAACAACATATATGAAAACCAAGGCAATAACATATGCAAACACGAGAGTCGTTATATCATGATCGTTCAGGTGTTTAGTTTGTTCTTTTGATGCGATACAATGACTCGCACGCGGATAGCCGCTGTCACGCCCCAGTCCCAAAATACATAGGACTAGGACACGTAAGCATGTCAGCCGCATGGATATGGCAACTCCAATATATGGAAACCATAACCCATACGTACGTTGTAATATGAATATCAAATCCACAAGTGGTATAAAATGTATCACAAGTCACAGGGTACAATCTAAATCTCATCCACGAAAATCAAATATAAATAAATAACCAGTATCTATGAAACTAGATCTCAATATAAGTATCTAAGGATGATAGTTGGATGGAAACAAATCCACTACCAACTCGAATATAAAAGCAACACAATATAGGTACAACACCAAATAAACGCTAGGTCCGAAGAGTAAACCTCCTCAATGATCAGTAAAAGTCTGGATCTGCGCTCCTGTGAATACTCATAAACATCTACACCTGGAAAGGGACCGGGTCCTCAGAGGGACGTAACAAGATACATAGAAGCAAGCCAATTTGAATACATTAAACATGCATAATGTTTGAAAATATATAAGTACGTTGTACAAGATAATCTATATGAATGCAATGAGGATAACTTTTCGATGTATGGACAAGGGTAGGCTACTCGATCTAAGTCTCACAACTCACACACACGTCCATGAACATCATCAGCCGACATACCTCGGGGGTAGCGACCCTCCGTGACTCCATCATCGACATACCTCGGGGGTAGCGGACCATCGGACACGACCACCATAGTGCGTGCTAGTTACTACGGTTTACCAGAGTGGTTAAAGCCCATACGCCTACTGATTGTCTCTATGATACTAAGTGTCAAGTGTGTGTAAACATATCTAATATATAGTAATGACTGAAAGAAACTACACATGCAATGAATAAACAGAAATGCAATAAATGTATAAAAATATATTAAGCATGCAAATACTGTAAGCAATTTGGCAAGGTATCTTGCCTGGTAGAAAGCTGCAAAGTTGTAACGTCAAGAAGTCCAACACACAGGATCAAAGAAGCTTGGCCTCAGAACAAATATCTTCGGATGCTGAAATAGACATCACCAACGTTCCCAGAATAAGCAAAATAGTTAGAAAGCACTTTCTTTTTGTCCAATTTGGACACAGGGGCAAAACGGTAATTTTGGGTCAAAGTGGGCTCCACATGTGGGCCACACTTGCACCGAAAAGCGTGCCAGGGGGTAAAGGTCTCTAAATGGGACAAATTATAGGTCAAACCAATTCTAAACGTCAATATGAACTCAACAGTACGTCTAATTTGGATTCCGGTGAGTCATACACAAAATCGTCCAAAAAGTCAACTATAGGGCCCGCCAATTGGCGACTTGGTCAACTGTCTCAGAAATGAGTGAAAATTGGGTCACAGGATCAGCGCGTTACCATGAGTCTAGTGGCATAAATTTTATCGCATTCTGACGAGCGTGCACAAAATGCGCAGGGCTTTCGCAAAAGTTGTGATACGGGAATTGTCCGAGGATACAGGCTGATTCCGACGCGCACATGCGTCCGAATCAGTTTTCACAAAATCTCACGTGTCCGGATACACTGCGCGCACCTTTTGGTACACTTTCTACACGACAGGGCGGTCCCGTTTGGCGGGGCGCGCTCCGTTTCGTAATTTTTAGAAATATAGAAAAAGTGGGTTTTCGGGATTTTTCAACGAAATTAATTCTACATACAGCAGTTAATAATTTAATGTAATTAACAAAAATTAAACTAGGACAAGTGGTCTCTGCATACCAAAAAGAAAAATCAAATTCGGATCTCTGTGGTGGGAGATACGAATCCGGGAACATAGGTGGTCAGCGCAGTTTTCTACGATACTCAAAAAGTTGTCTTTTTCCGTCAACTTGGACGCTATTTTCGCCTAGGATTATGCGTTGTTCGAGGTCAACTATCATACAGATATGGAAGGGGGTTAAGTGGTGAACGTACCGGTGAAGACGGGGTCGAGTTTGGTTCAGCGAGGTGACAAAAAACTGCGCTGGAACATAGGTAAGTTGTTGTAACTTTCTGCAGTTGCGCGGGGTTGCGCGGGGGTCGCGATCGTCGGGATCGGTCGGCGGCTGGACTGGGCGGTTCTCCGGCTCGGCGGCGGCGCTCTGGTCGCTAGGGTTGGATGGGATGAAGATGGAGAAGAAATAATTAGGGTTAGGGTTTTGTGAAAGAGTTGAATGGTATATATATATATATATATATATATATATATATATATAAGAACGTGAGGGGGGGGTGGGGGGGGGGGGGGGGGAGTCCGCTCGCTGGGTTGAAATAAGGGCTGTTGCTGCTTGCTTCTTATTCCATATTGCACGCGGGGTTGGGTTTAGCTAGCGGGTTTCGGGTAGATCCGTTAGGGGGCACCCATTAAGGGAATTGTTTTTTTTTCTTTTTCTTTTATATATATATATATATATATATATACACATTGAAAAATCTAGAATTTGTATTAATGCATACCATTAAGCTAGCAACTGTCCAAAGGGTCTCCTACATAAAATAAATTAGAAAAAATTTATAATGACTCCATAAATCCTCTAAGTGCACGAACACCTAAAAATAAAAATAAAATAAAATATATTTCTCCTAATTAGCTCATAATTACTACAATTAAATTAATAATTAATAAAAAAAGGATTAATACGGTTTTTAGGATTAGGGGTTTTATATTCTACCCAACTTATAAAAATTTCGTCCTCGAAATTAAAACTAAGCCGTGGTAGAAAGTCAATGATGGTATATGATAGAGATTTACAGTTTTTTCTGTCCATTCCTCCATCCTAACCTTCATGATTTTCCAATTGTCATGGGAACGTTCGGAGGGCTATAATTTGTATTGTTTTAAAATACAAGGCTAGGTTTAAATGAGGGGCGATGTTGCGCGACCAAAATATAGTACAAGGGAGCTTAATTATAAGTTGTACAAAGGTCAGAATGGAAGATGGGCATGTCTAGGATAAGGGTGTGGAATTTGTAGGAAGGCA
Source organism: Iris macrosiphon (assembly GCA_036927795.1). Lineage (NCBI taxonomy): Eukaryota > Viridiplantae > Streptophyta > Magnoliopsida > Asparagales > Iridaceae > Iris > Iris macrosiphon. The sequence goes on along the minus strand of JAYESA010000004.1, from coordinate 308,669,659 downwards.
GTGGCTAGTGTAGTGCTCCAATTATCGAAGCACGGTAAGGTGCGCTAAGTGATATAATTATTACAAAATTAAATAAAAATACCGTGTTCTATCTCTAACTGACTCAATCTAGCTTTAGTCTCACTATCTCAGTCAAGTAGGTCTAATTTTGGGTGAGGGTTTTACAATCTACCAAACTTAAAATTTACCCATCTATCACCCAAGGCTATACATCTAGGAAAACTATTCCTCAAATTATTTAATCATGTTATTCAATCCTCAAAGTTTTAACACCAAACATATCACCTATTCTATGCCCTTAATCAATTTTAAAAGAGAGTCACTAAGTCATGTGATTAGCCTTATGGGGTATATCTAGTATTACCAGTGTGTCAACTTATACCAGCACGAGGTTTCGTCTTTTCGAAATAAGGGAAGACGGAGAGCAATAATAAAGAATTCAAGGTGAAGGTGATAGAATACAAGCACAAGGTTCAAAGGGATTAAAGAATTCAAAAAAAAGGAGTTGTCAGGGCAGTTGTGAATTAAAATTCTATTTTGGTAAATTCTTATTTACATGCTCGTATCAGTACAGTTATGTAACCGATACGATATGTCAGACATGTCTAGGGGCAAGTATATTCGTCTACTACCCTATATTTCAATCCACGTAAAATAGTCATGCGAAGAGCGAACCAAGCGCACTAGGGTTAGCTAGACATTAATACACCGATTCTGATTAGGCAATTGTATCATTATGTGCACCCAATAATACATATGTCATGAGCAAGCTCGATAAAAAAATAAGCTTATAAAAACTAGGCTATAATAGCAGCATAAGTCAAGGTAGTACAAAAAATATAAGTACGCTAGATTATGATGAGAGAAAGTACAAATAATTCAATTCTCAAAGAAGATAAGACTCTTACAATCTCTACAGTTGTCATACTAACTCCTTGTCTAAGTCGGTAGTCGACCAAATAGGGGGTATGGGCTTCTAAGTTCTACATTCTGATGAAATATTATCTTCTTATGCTAGCACACATTTAATGTCATTCAGCTACACTTCAATAATAGGTCAAAAGACTATGTGATACTAGGTTGTGAGACATACTATCCAACTTATAAGAATTAAACTAATGATGTAGCTGTCTTGAGGGGATTTTGCAGAATAACCTGGTCCTTGTAAAGTATAAACTCTTATTAGGGTACATGCGAAAAAATTTTGGTACTCATTAGGGTCTCCTATTGTATTATATAGGTAGCGATTATCTTTAAGTCTTAGTCATAGTGCTCATAGGACATGTGTCAATAGTATGAATAAAAAAGTTACTAGCCTTCAAGGGGAAAGGGGATATAACTCGTATCGAGGTGTGGTACAAGTTACATAATTGAAACTAAGGGATAATCATCAGGTCACAATCTACAAGAATAACTTAGACCATCAAGTTCTAACTACTAAGCACAGGAATAAAAAATTCAAGTTTACAACTATAATCCTAGCAAGCTATATATCCTAACATAGAATAAAATCACTTGGTCTATAATCAGAGAGGTTTAGGTGGCACGAATTGAAAGATGAAGGAAAGAAATTTAGTCGTCTCTCTAATAGCGAGCGCTAAGGGTTCAGAGGAACAAGTCATAAAACTAAATAGAAAGACTCTAGATAATGGCATGGTTTACTAAGGATGATGCTATGCTAATCTCTGTGTTTGAGGTATGATCAAAAAAATATTTTATGTATTGCTCTTGGCTTTCTATGGTACTGTCTGCTACTATTAAGACAAAAGTTAAATTTATAGTTCTCTAGCACTATCTTCCCATGAAAAGCTAGATTAGTCCTAATACTGAACCTTAGATTTCTATTGGTTCCTCAATACTAGGGTCAAACATTATGGTAAAATCTTTAACTAACTCTAGTAGTGTTTATACTACTCTCAAGTCCTCATAATACATCAAGGGTAATGGTAAACCAATCTATAGATAAGGAATTCTAGGGTTCACTAGATATTCTAAACTTAATGGTGTGTCAATACTCTAGTTGTACTCTTAATAGGAAGGTTACCCTACTCATCATCTAACAAAAGGGACTTCTATATTCTAGGAGGGGGCTATACTCAAGGAATTAGGGAAGCACATGAATCAAGCAGGATGCAACTATTCAAATAAACCAGATTAGAAGAACGCGAGTCATAGTCAATAGTAGATGAGATCCTATATTCTAATCCTATTTGCAGGCTTGCTCGGTACACTAACGTAACCGAGACAATATACTCTCGACCTACATGGGCCACCACAAAAATATGTCATGTTCCAGTCCCAAAATACATAGGACTAGGACACGTAAGCATGCCAGCCGCATGGATATGGCAACTCCAATATATGGAAACCATAACCCATACGTACGTTGTAATATGAATATCAAATCCACAAGTGGTATAAAATGTATCATAAGTCACTGGGTACAATCTAAATCTCATCCACGAAAATCAAATATAAATAAATAACCAGTATCTATGAAACTAGATCTCAATATAAGTATCTAAGGATGATAGTTGGATGAAAACAAATCCACTACCAACTCGAATATAAAAGCAACACAATATAGATACAGCACCAAATAAACGCTAGGTCCGAAGAGTAAACCTCCTCAATGATCAGTAGAAGTCCGAATCTGCGCTCCTGTGAATACTCATGAACATCTACACCTGGAAAGGGACCAGGTCCTCAGAGGGACATAACAAGATACATAGAAGCAAGCCAATTTGAATACAGTAAACATGCATAATGTTGAAAATATATAAGTACGCTGTACAAGATAATCTATATGAATGCAATGAGGACAACTTTTTGACGTATGGGCAAGGGTAGGCTACTCGATCTAAATCTCATAACTCACACACACGTCCATGAACATCATCAGCCGACATACCTCGGGGGTAGCGACCCTCGTGACTCCATCAATCGACATACCTCGGGGTAGCGACCCTCGTGACTCCATCAATCGACATACCTCGGGGGTAGCGACCATCGGACATGACCACTATAGTGCGTGCTAGTTACTACGGTTTACCAGAGTGGTTAAAGTCCATACGCCTACTGATTGTCCTCTATGATACTAAGTGTCAAGTGTGTGTAAACATATCTAATATATAGTAATGACTGAAAGAAACTACACATGCAATGAATAAACAGAAATGCAATAAATATACAGAAATATATTAAGCATGCAAAATACTGTAAGCAATTTGGCAAGGTATCTTGCCTGGTAAGAAAGCTGCAAAGTGCAAACGTCAAGAAGTCCAACACACAGGATCAGAAGCTATGGCCTCAGAACAAATATCTCCGGATGCTGAAATAGACATCACCAACATTCCCAGAATAAGCAAAATAGCTCGAAAGTTCTTCTCTTTCGTCCAATTTGGACACAGGGCAAAACGGTAATTTTGGGTCAAAGTGGGCTCCACATGTGGGCCACATTGCACCGAAAAGTGCGCCAGGGGGTAAAGGTCTCTAAATTGGACAAATTAAGGTCAAACCAATTCTAAACGTCAATACGAACTCAACGGTATATCCAATTTTGGATTCCGGTGAGTCGTACACAAATTTGCCCAAAAAGTCAACCGTGGGGCCCGCCAATTGGCGACTTGGTCAACTATCTCAGAATTGTGTAAAAATTGGGTCACAGGACCAGCGCATTACCACGAGTCCAGTGGCACAAGTTTCATCATATTTTTATGAGCGTGCACACAATGCGCAGGGCTTTCACAAAAATTGCGACACGGAGATTGTCCGCAGATACGGGCTGATTCCGACGCGCACACGCATCCGAATCAGTTTCCGCAAAATCTCACGTATTCGGGTACACTGCGCGCACCATTTGGTACACTTGGTACACGACGGGACGGTCCCGTTTGGCGGAGCTCGCTCCGTTTCACAATTTTTGGAAATCTAGAAAAAGTTGGTTTTCGGGATTTTCCAACGAATTTAATTCTACATACAGCAGTTAATAATTTAATATAATTAACAAAAATTAAACTAGGTCAACTGGTCTCCGCATACCAAAAAGAAAATTAAATTCGGATCTCTGTGGTGGGAGATACGAATCCGGGAGCAAAGGTGGTCACCGCAGTTTTCTGCGATACCCCAAAAGTTATTTTTTCCGTCAACTTGGACGCTATTTTTGCTTTGGGTTACGCGATGTTCGAGGTCAAGTATCATACATATATGGAAGGGGGTTAAGTGATGAATGTATCGGTGAAGACGGGGTCGAGTTTGGTTTAGCGAGGTGACGGAAAACAGCGCTGGAACACAGGTAAGTTGTTGTAACTTTCTGCAGTTGCGTGGGGTTGTGCGGGGTCGCGGTCGTCGGGATCGGTCGGCGGCTGGATTGGGCGGTTCTCCGGCTCGGCGGCGGCGCTCTGGTCGCTAGGGTTGGATGGGATGAAGATGGAGAAGAAAGAATTAGGGTTAGGATTTTGTGAAAGAGTTGAATGGTATATATATATATATATATATATATATATATATATATATATATATATATATATATATATATATATATATATATATATATATAAGAACGTGAGGGGGGGGGGGGGGGAATCCGCTCGCTGGGTTGAAATAAGGGCTGCTGCTGCTTGCTTCTTATTCCATATTGCACGCGGGGTTGGGTTTAGCTAGCGGGTTTCGGGTAGATCGGTTAGGGGGCACCCATTAAGGGAATTGTTTTTTTTCTAATTTTTTTTTTCTTTTAAATATATATATATATATATATATATATATATATATATATACACACACATTGAAAAATCTAGAATTTGTATTAGTGCATACCATTAAGCTAGCAACTGTCCAAAGGGTCTCCTACATGAAATAAATTAGAAAAAAATTATAATGACTCCATAAATCCCCTAAGTGCACGAACACCTAAAAATAAAAATTAAATAAAATATATTTCTCCTAATTAGCTCATAATTACTACAATTAAATTAATAATTAATAAAAAAAAGGATTAATACGGTTTTTAGGATTAGGGGTTTTACAGCCGCTAAGCGAGAATGACTTATCTATATGAACAAATTGTCGCTGCCATAGATATAAAGGACCATTTTGTAGTCTCAAGGTCGAGGATAAAGTGCAAGCAATAAAAACGATGGGCATTGCACTTATCCCGACGAAACAGACGACTACCAGAAGTTCCGTCTAGACCGGATCGGCCCAGTACCCCGGTGACCGCCCGCGGAACGAGATCCAAGAATCCCCCTTGATTCCAAGTTGTCCACGACACGCAGTCTTGGTCTTCCAAATCCATAACACGATATGATAATCCATGATTCTTTGTTCTGAACCGAGAATTTGCTCCACGAGCTGGAATTCTGATATGCTTGACATGATTCTCGTTCAGAGGCAAACTGGATATGATTATCATTCAGATGTAGACCTTTTTATAATTTCTGTTCAGATATAAACTTGACTTGATGCATTCCCCTGGTTCGGGGATTGCCTTGGTGACCTAACGGTCCCGGATACTTGCAGGTTCAATTGCACAGAAGAGCTACTTGATAGTCTTCTGGTTAACTCGAATGCATGAACGATATGGATAATGTTAAACATTTATAAGCAGGCAAGCATGCATTTCTAAGGAACTTAAGCAAACACGATGGCTCGGGCCCGAAGGTAAACCGAGAGGTGAAACCGTAAGGGACTTTCCGAGCGACATTGTCTAGGGTAGCATGCGAGGGTCTGAATATAAGCAATATTTTATTTTCATGTTCTAACACAAGCAATACAAGTTGGAATTATTCCCTTAGCTAGGTGCATTGTATTCTTATTAGCATGCAGGGGGTGATTCACCTAGCGACTAGCATGTATCATTTCAGATTTTATGTGTGCTGGCTAAGCAAAGACAAGTTCACCATAGCCACCCACCTTAGCGATGATTCGCCTCGGTAGAGCGATACGCCGAGCGAGCCTCCGAAAGCCTAAGCCGAAATCCTGTAGGGACAAGTCGGGATATTCTTTGCCTCAAATGAGTATTCTTGCCTGAGCAAAGCGGGTCGGGACATTGCACTTTTGCCGTTTGAATCGGCAGTCCGCATGAGCAGAACGGGGTGTTATATCCTACCCAACTCAGAAAAAGTCTCGTCCTCGAGACTTACTGAGGATAAGCCGTACTAACGCATTATGGAACCTATCCCAAGCGTAGCAATCTTGATTAACGATCCAAGGCTGAGGCAAACCTATACAAGTCATTGTACTTGTTTATTTGGATATTCACTTGTACAAGCATTCGAGATCAGCATATCTCTAATCTGGATCGTACACGTATTCATAGCGCTCCAAACACATGCACGCCAACCAACTTAGTGATAGCGAAGTCTTAGCACTCGAGTTTCACATTTTCTTGAGTCTTGGATCGTGCACAAGTTCAAGGTGTCCCTCAAACAGATGCATTCAACCAAACTTAGAGATAGTGAAATCGGACAAGCTACTAGCGACAATTTCAAGGGTTTGCACAGGTCGGCACAAAGGCCCTAGCATCATAATTTCATACAAGCAATCACAACATTCAAATACGCTTTTTGAAAGTATTTAGACTTATTGTTTGGAATATCCCATTGAGGCATTGAGAGAGAGAGAGAGCGTGCACATAACCCACGAACGAGCTTTTAAAACTGTGATAATCGAAATGAAGTCCAAAGGCGTATAAGCCAGGCTCTGATACCAACATGTCATGCTCCAATCTCCCGTAGGCAAAATCGGCCGTTCCCGCTAGGCGAGAATCATCGCGCCAGCGCTCCCGCGGAACGATCGCTTTGACCCATCCGGACGTGATACCGCACGAGCGTGAGCCGCGCCGTACAAGGCCGTGGTTCATTGGCTGGCGGTAAGAGTTCTAAGCCACAGAGTCGCACAGATTGTCCGAGTACAGCAGAATCATAAACGTATAGGCGATTTGGTAACAAGTTCACTGAGTCAACAATAGCGGAAGTATTAAATAACACAAGTAGAAGTAAAGCAACTCTTTTATTGATATAAACAAGTGTTACAGGCGGTGTATAGCTGAGATTACAAGTCGCTCAAGCCTCTCTCTCTGAAATAATAAAAGCATGCCAAGTGGCTACAATTGTGGAATGATTGTATAGGCGAATGTTCAGGCAAAGTTCGGCAATGTTCCAATATTATGTCTTGTATATGTGCTTCAGTTCTAGACGCAACGCTCCAAGGCTTCAGAGTGGACTCCTGACCTTAGCACGCACGAAGGAGGCATCCGCACCGAACGAGGTTCTCCCGTACCCTACAAATGATCTGGTGGGTTATCAGTACATTGAATGCACTGGTGGGGAGGCTACTCGCCCGCTCGACAAATCCAAACACATAATATAGGTTCCATGCACCAACTATTTTGTTGTCTTTCTAGTTGCCTTAGGATCAGTTTCATACAAACATTTAATAACCTAACTCGTGTGGCAGTGCGCCATGTGATATAAGAGGAAACACGGTGAGACTTACCAACTTACCATTTTTCTTCGCTGTCCAAGGCAAATATTGTTAATTCAAGAACGAGCAGCATATATGAAAACTAAGGCAATAGCATATGCAAACACGAGAGTTGTTATATCATGATCGTTCAGGTGTTCAGTTTGTTCTTTTGATGCGATGCAATGACTCGCACGCGGATAGCCGCTAAGCGAGGATGACTTATCTATATGAACTGATTGTCGTTGGCATAGCCATAAATGACCGTTTTGTAGTCTCAAGGTCGAGGATAAAGTGCAAGCAATAAAAGCGATGGGCATTGCACTTATCCCGCCGAAACAGACGACTACCAGAAGTTTCATCTAGACCGGATCGGCCCCAGTGCCCCGGTGACCGCCCACGGAACGAGATCCAAGGATCCCCCTTGATTCTAAGTTGTCCACGACACGCAGTCATGGTCTTCCAAATCCATAACACGATATGATAATCCATGATTCTTTGTTCTGAACCGAGAATTTGCTCCACGAGCTGGAATTCTGATATGCTTGACATGATTCTCGTTCAGAGGCAAACTGGATATGATTATCATTCAGATGTAGACCTTTTTATAATTTCTGTTCAGATATAAACTTGACTTGATGCTTTCCCCTGGTTCGGGGATTGCCTTGGTGACCTAACGGTCCCGGATACTTGCAGGTTCAATTGCACAAAAGAGCTACTTGATAGTCTTCTGGTTAACTCAATTACACAGAAGGCAAACATGCTGTCACGTCAAAAGTTGCTCTTCGTACAGGGCTCGAGGCACGCCTCTGCATTTAATGCGCAGAATGATGGCAAATCTTCGAGACAACATATCTTCGAGACACACCTCCACATTTAATACGCGGAAGGTTGGCAGATCTTCGAGACACGCCTCTGCATTTAATACGCGGAATGGTGACAGATCCTCGAGGCACGTCTCTATATTTAATGTGCGGAATAATGGCAGATCTTTGAGACACGTCTCTGGAATACGCTGCCTAGTTTTACACAGGCAGACGTGAGCTTCTTACGCTCCACAGAAGACAAACAGACTGCCACGTCAAAAGCTGCTCTTCGTACAGGGCCCGAGGCACATCTCTGCATTTAATACGCGGAAGGCTGGCAGATCTTCGGGACACGCCTCTGCATTTAATGCGCAAGATGTAATACCCCGTTCCGCTCTAGCGGACCGCCGATTCAAATGGCAAAGTGTAAACGTCTCGACCTGCCTCCCTCAGCGAGGCAACTCGTTTGAGGCAAGGATATCCAGACTTGGTCCCTACAGGAGTTCGACTTAGGCTTTCAGAGGCTCGCTCGCAGTATCGCTCGACCGAGGCGGATCATCGCTAAGGTGGGTGGCTACGGTGAACTTGTCTTTGCTTAGCCAGCACACATAAAATACGGAATGATACATGCTAGTCGCTAGGTGAATCACCCCCTGCATGCTAATAAGAATACAACGCACCTAGCTAAGGGAATAATCCCAACTTGTATTGCTTATGCTAGAACATGGAAATGAAATATTGATATATATTCAGACCCTCGCATGTTACCTTTGCCTCGTGCAACTGGACCCGCTATGCCTCGAGTAGAATGACACAAACGTATATTCAGTAGTGCACTGTTTACTCCCTAACACTGCACAACCCTAGATAACTTCGCTCGGAAAGGCCCCGTACGGTTTAGCTCGGCTTACCTTCGGACCCGAGCGAACTTGAATGCTTAAGTTATACAAGTGCATGCTTGCCTGCTTTTATGTATTGCTTAGTTTCAATGCTTGCTGCATAACTATGCCCCGACCATGAAACACTCTGCTTGTCATGCATTCATTTAGGTTCTCCTCGGAAGACTACCTGATAGTCATTCCGTGCATGAATAAACCTGAATATACCTGGGACCGTTAGGTCGCTAAGGCAATTCCCGAACCAGGGAACTTGCACCAATCCTGTGATCCAAGAATCCCTGCTCGTTGAGCAATACTGTCCTGTACTGAATCAAATGGCTCGTGGAGCCGATACTCAACATTTAGAGTAATCCTGACCCTGCCTCAACAAGTTACAAATATATATATATCCTGACATGAACTTGTTCCATGAAGCTTGTTCTATATATATATCCTGCCCTGAACTTGTTCCTGTACCTGACCTGACCCTGAAGATTAGAGACTTGCATGGTCACAGGACAACTTGGAAACAAGGTTTTAGTTCCGCAGACGGTCGCTGGGGCACTGGCACCGATCTGATCCGGACGGAACTCCTGATAGTCGCCTGCTATAGGACGGAATGCCCTGGGACGTCCTGCTCTATGCGTCGCATGACATTCCGTACTGAGACCAGACCGTCCATTATGGCGCCGTGCCAGTGACCTCCTGTTCATATAGATAAGTCATCCTCGCTTAGCGGCTACCCGCGTGCGAGTTACTGCATCGCATCGAGAATAACTGAACACCTGAACGCTTGTTATAACAACACTTGTGCATAAAGAGCACTTGATCATCGTATGCAACACGCCTGATATTTCCTGTAACCCGTACACCCAGAACGGGATCTCGCACTAAAGCGCTTGTGTTTGCATATGCCTTGCTCCTGAATGTTTATACATGTTTCTGCTTGGATTAACTTGATTTGCCTTGGACAGGGAAGGATAAATGGTAAGTTGGTAAGTCTCGTCGTGTTTCCTCTCATGTCGCACGGCGCACTGCCACACGGATTAGGCTATTCAAATCTTGCATGAAACTGATCCTAAGGCTCAACTAGAAAGATAACTTAATAGTTGGTGCACGAAACCTGTACTACGTGTTTGGATTTGTCGAGCGGGCGAGTAGCCTCCCCACCAGTGCATTCATGTACTGATAACCCACCAGATTGCTTGCAGGGTGCGGGAGAACCTCGTTCGGTGTGGATGCCTCCCTCGTGCGTGCCAAGGCGTGGAGTTCAACTCAGAAGCCTCGGAACGCTACGTCCGGAACTGAAGCACATATACAAGACATAATGTTGGAACATCGCCTCGCCCGAACATCGCCCGAACATCGCCTGAACATCGCTTGAATATTCCTGTATATCATCCATAAATGTAGCCACTTGGCACGCTTTTATGTTTCAGAGAGAGTGCTCGAGCGACTTGTAATCTCGGCTATACGCCGCCTGTAACACTTGTTTCAATATGAATAAAAGAGCTTGCTTTACTCCAACTTGTGTTTCCATGCTTCCGCTATATTGTCGACTCAGTGAACCTGTTACCGATTGCCTATGCGTTCATGATTCCGCTGCACTCGGACAATCTGTGCGACTCTGTGGCTTAGAACTCTTACCGCCAGCCAACGAACCACGGCCTTACACGGGCGTGGCTAACGCTCGTGCAGCATCACGCCCGGATGGGTCAAAGCGATCGTTCCGCGGGAGCGCTGGCGCGGTAATTCTCGCCTAGCGGGAACGGCCGATTTGCCTGCGGGAGATCGGGGCGTGACAGATTGGTATCAGAGCGGAATCGATTCTTTGGCCCAAACCGTTGCTATGACTCTGAGTCGATATGGTATTGTAAAGAGCGTTCCATACAATATGTCCATAGATATTCTCAAAGTGCAAAATGTTTCCTGAACTTGAATTGCTTGACTGTTTCGATTGAGTACGGCGAGGGACGGCACTATCGCTACTCGGGATATCGAGAAGTTTATCTTTGAAGTTTCGAGGACAAAACTTTTTGTTGGTTGGTAAGTATGTAATGCCCCGCTCCGCGTCGACGTTATATATCAAGGTGAGTGGGCAGAACTTCGTTCTCTGATTCTTGCACGCCTTAATAATAACCTGTGTTTTTGCTTGCAATGTTTTCTTAAGAGAATGATAGAACCTGCCTTGCATGTTAATGAACGAACTCACCTAGCTTGTCTTTGAAACAAAGTCTGCTTAACGTGAATCCTGAATCGCTTGCTTAGAATGCATGAACATGTTCACTATCGTCTATGCTTCGAGAGAACCATACTGTGCCTGAACGTGTTCAAGTGATAAGTCGGATTGCCCCGCAACAACGATAACTGTTCTGATGGTTCGTCTCGTCTGCATACTAGAGTTTATTTGATAGTGTTCCATGCATTCGCACGCGGTCGGACAATGGCTTTTGGTGGAGAGCTGAACTGCATGCGTCATAGCCACCATGGGTCACAGCTGCCATTAGCATCAGAGAAATGAGTCATTGGTATGCTGTTCCACCAGCTGCCGATCCTGAGATACTCGGGGACCGTCCTGCATATAGCTAAGTCATTGTGTTGGCTTGGATAGATGACTGCCTCTAAGATTGTGCATTGTGTGTCTAGCTTTGCATCTGACCCTGGAGTCGCACGAGACACGCCGCGCACACCCTGAAACATGAACGGCTTGCTTGCTTGCATATTCAATATGAAACTCTGTTTCCAAACATGTTTCCAAAAGCAATGTAATATGACTCTGCTAGAACTGCAATGAAACGAACCTAGGTAAAACTAGAAAGATCACTAGTAATGTAATATTTTATAACATGATTACTTAGTGCCTGTTTGAGTGAATGCTTGTTTCTGTTCAGTTGTTTTATCTCACCAGTACTTGTATAAAGTGCTGACCCACCAACAGTTTACTTGCTCGCAGGTACTGGATCGTCCGAGGAAGCGATAGGCGTACCACAGTCCCGAAGACCCGGAAATCCTGGTTTCGATTGTTGCCCCGAGAATGCTATCGTATAAGGGGGCATAATGTATGGAACGAACGTGTGCCTTTGCTAAGGGAAACCCAAGTTGCCTCGATTGTCCCGAACGCTCAGTTGGCTAAATGTATTGCATTGCAACAAGTCCCTTTCCGCTGCTTACTCGATTGATGCGATGATAGCCAACTATCAACTTAAACGATTGGCCTTGCACGGGCGCAACCCCAGGCCCGTGCGGCATCACGTCCCCCGAAAGCTCGACTCGGGCCATTCGATTAGCTCCCCTTCCTCCCTCGCACCCGCGGGACGGGCGCGGTGATTCGCGTCCGGCGCGCCGAGGCACGGTGATTAATGCCCGGTTTGTTAAATCCCGACCGTACGGGGCGGGGCAGGGCGGCGGCCCGGACGGGACCGGGGCGTGACACAAGATGGGGGCAGATCTCTGCATTTAATGCAAGAGATTTGATTATATCTCCAAAAGCCGTAATTTTGGCTAAAACGTCCACATCATCACTTTCGAGCATTACGCCATCAGGCTATTTTCAGCTATGGGAGCACGCTGTACGCTATCTCCTTGGAATACGCCACCAGGCCATTTTCAGCTATGAGGAGCACGCTATACGCCACCTCCTTGAACTATGCCTACCAGGCTTCTACGCCCACTCGGCTTCTATGCCCACCAGGCTTCTATGCCTACTCGGCTTCTATGCCCACTCGGCTTCTATGCCTACTCGGCTTCTATGCCCGTTCGGCTTCTACGCCTACCTGGCCTCTATGCCAGTTTGATAAACTATTTGGCTTCTACGCCATAGTGACAGTTATTGGCTTCTACGCCAACATTTTCTACGCGAGGGATAACTACCTACGTGGCTTTTATGCCGTGATCTTAGCAGCAGTTATACGCATTGTCTCTTAATGGGACACGCGTTGCACGCTCATTCAAAAGGTTATTTATACGTAGGCAACGGTTATTGTAACCGTCGCGTAAAAAGTGTTATGCTTTCCACTGCCCGGCTTCTACGCCGACTGATGGTCACTGTCACTAAAACCCTATAAATAGGGACCTCTATCGACAGAGGTAAGAGGTCAAAGAAATTGAGGTCGAAAAACAGAAGATCAAAAGGAGAAGGTCAAGGAACTAAGAGTCGAAGAGTCTTTGAGAGAGAAGAATCCAGAGCTCAGGCAAAGAGTAGCGATTGACGACTTTGGCATCGAGCATCCACTCTCTTTTGTAACCTCCGAAGCTGCTTTCTGTCTTCTATGGCACTTCTTCACCATCGTGTGGTCCAAGGGACAAAGTGATAGACTGCAGATCAGACTCCTATAGCAATATTTACCCAGATTAAAAATTGTACTCGACATCCTCGTATAGGATTAATTGTACAATCTTGTTTGTAAACCAAAGAGCAGGTTTCGTATAAGCCTCGTATTTCTATATATTTTGTTTATTATCAAACACAAGATGGTGACTCTGCTGGGAACGTCTTTCTCTTCTGACGAGAAAGCTATTGCTCAATACGATACGGTATCTGTGGGATCCGTGAAGAAGACCCTGGTCGTCCAGTTCGACCAGTCTGCCTACAAAGATATGCTTCGAGCAGGGGGTAGCTCTCACTCTCTCTCTGTCCAAGACAACAGGAAGCTGCGTAAGGTCTGGATGCCCAAGACATCCCCTACAGTTCCTGCCGACTCTTCGATCTCTCCGATCTCTCCGACCAGCCAGGTTGTAGCTGCACAACCTTCGCACCCCGCGCGTAAAACTCAGTCTCCTGTCCCTGACGTGGCAGATAAAACTTCGGACAATGCCTCAGCGCTAGTCCAGAAGTCTATTCCGCGCTCTGCGCGTAAAATCCAGTCTTCCGTCAAGGACGTGGTAGACAGAATTTCTGACAATGCCTTAGCGCCAAATCAGAAATTCCAAATGCGCTCCGAGCGTAAAAATATATCTGCTCTCCGCGGAAAAGCAGATGATCCCTGCAATCTACGCAAGGGAAAGCAAGTGACGGACTACGCGACCTCTCGGCATTTATGCCAGCAAGGGAAGAATCTGCCCACCCTCCGGATTACGCGAGGAGCTGATGGCCGACTGAGGACTTCCTCAGCTTTATGCCAGCCTGAACAGAGCTCCAATTTACGCCAGGTGAGGCCCCTCAGCATAAAGCATGCTCAGTCTGCGGAAAGACGCACTCCTCGGGGAAATTCTGCCACTCAGATGGCCAACCTGTTATATACGGGTGGCACAGGGAGGACTATGGTTCCCAAAATCCGCATGCCCACTGACGTGAACAGAAGGAACAGACCTTCTTCTTCTTCTTCTTCTGTAAATCCTCCTGACCTGCGTGAGTATCTGATCCAAAAACGCAAGGTGTCACTACCACGTTCCGAAAACAAGGGTAATTTTGACTTTTTATAATATTTAATATTATTGTAGTTACAATTAAGTAATTGCATGATAAGTATATTTAGTTTAAATAAATATGTGAGATGTATAATTAAATATAATATTATATACAGTGTTCATTTATTTTGAGCTAGTAGACTTGACCTAGAAGCCCAGTAGATGAACACCTGTCCGAATTATGGAATTCTGTATTAAATTGTTTTATCTAGAATTTGTTTATTGGAGATTGTAATATATTACCGTATTTTATTTAATTATTGTGCATTGCCTTTGCTTCGACATTTGGAGCGCTACCCTGACTTTTGCCTTCCAACAAATTTCACAATCTTGCCCTAGACATGCCCGCCTTCCATTCTGCTATTTTTGCAACTCATAATTATGCTCTCTGTGAATTTTTTCTAGCCGCACAAAAATCGTCGCGGACGTTTATTTAATAAATTCCTATTTTGTATCGTTGTGCGTTCCAATCGAAATTGGGGACAATCTTGACCTATTTTTCGTGCGGCCCAAATTAGGGTAATATTCTGTTCTGGGTCTTCTTCATTATTGGTATTGATGACCTGACCTGATTTTGGCCCCATGTACTCCTAACTAATTTTAGAACACAACTTGCATTTATTTCTAATTAAATTGAGGATACTATTTTAACTGATTCTGAAAATCCCAATTTAAATCCAGTGCCCTGCTATTTGAGCCCACACCAAACTTACAGCGCCCCCTGACCCTACAAAACACCGGATACCGAATCGCCCGCCAAATTTTCATTATTTTATGCGTCTGTGCAAATACCCAAATTTAAGGGGGCTAATTTGCAAATTTGTAATTTTGGTGTCAACACCCATTTGATTAAACCAATGAGGAATCCCTAATATTTTTAACTAAACCTCACCCTTATTCCTACATGAATTATTTTTCCTCCATGACCAATCTGGACCACACATTTAATGGGCCAATCCTAACCCTTGATTTCACACACTCTCTCTCCCTATATAATGTCATGTCACATCAAACCCTAATCCCCAAAAACCTAGGCTAGCCCCCAAGCTCCCCAAACCGTAGCTTCTCCTTCTCCTTCTCCTCTTCATTTTTCATTTTTTCATATTTCTTTTTCTCTTCTTCTTCTTCTTCCTTTCTTCCTTGAATTTTTAAATTCAAAAAAAGGGGAGGGGGGGAACACTGTTCACCCAACCCCTCACTGTTCACAACCTTTCCTCCCCGACTTCCTGTTCTGTCCCCCGGCCCCCTGTCACTCCGACCTCCGGCCCTCTTCTCAGGCCGACCCGCTGCGGCTACGGCCAACTGCACCGCACGCTCAGCCCCGGCGGCCCTCTCTCCACTCCGGCGGCCAGGCCGACCCCGCTCCGACTGTTCTTCGGCCCACACGACTCCTCCCTACGCCGAGTTTCCCCCATCTCAGCCAACTCCGGCGGCCCTATCCGAAGCTCCTTCCTCAGCAGCCTCGAGTTCCCCCTCCGGCGTAGTACAGACCCCGAGCGTCCTCCTCCCCCTCCATTCTCCCCGCTGCAACTGCAGCCGACCACCCCGGCCTACAACGACCGCTCCGGCCAGAGCTGAGCCCCCTCCCGCTGCCAACTCCTCTATCACCACCACCTCCATCACCTATCACCACCACTACTCCCTTCCCCGACCTGCTCCGGTCAGCCAAGCCCCCGACTTCCCTCCTCCGACTCCGGCCTGCTGCTACTCCGGCCGGCAACTCCACTCATCACCACCAGTTCAGCCATCACCACCACCACCATACCCCGCTGCACATCCCCGCCGGCCTGCAGCTCCACACCCGACTCGACCCACAGCTCCCCGGCGGCGAGCTCCCCCTGGCCACTTTCCGGCCAGTCGACCCCCCAACTCAGTAAGCTCCTCCTTCCTCTTTTTCTTTCCCTGTAATTAGTGTATATGTATGATTAATTAGTATGTATATGTATATCCCTAATTAATGTGTAGATATATATATATATATATATAAATACGTATACGTATATTGGTGTGTGTATTAGAATAATACTTAGTGTATATGTATTCATATACATACAAGTATTATTTTGGTATATTTTCATATAGAATATATGTAATAAAATACGTATTTTGGTATAAATGTATAAATATGTAAAATACGTATTTGGTAATTGGTATATATATATATGCACATATATATATATGTATATGGTAAATGTAATAAGACTTGGTATATATATATCTATATAGATATTCGACATATATTTTCGTTTTATACAAATATTGGTTGTAGTAATGTGGCATATGTATTTTCAACATATTGATATATATAACTACGTATTATAATATATATAACTTGTATATGTATATACATGCATTTTGTATACATACTTAGTATATTTTAATATATAAAATTAATATATATAGTAAATATATTGTTCAACCTGTATATATATTATACATGTAATTAAATGATACATATAAATATTGTATATGTACTAAATTTGGTGTATATATATAAATATATACATATATATATATTGTAAGCATTAATGTATATGTTAGTTAAATAGGTGTAATGTGTTTTAGATGTCTGTCTACTAGATGACCCTAGTTGACTAAGTTCCATGCCGGGCATAGTCCTAAGGCCAGTGTATTCTATTGTGTATTAGTGTAGCATCTGATACAAGTGTTATAATTGTGATATGTTTATAGGACTGTTGGTTCATCCAGGAGATACTCTGGAACAGGACCTCGGTAATTACCAGCTAAGGACCCAAGGCAAGTACATTCTCTGATAATTTCTAATTTCTTGATAATTTCTATAAGTTTAATAATCTTGAAATGTTACATCTGAATCCTTGACACTGTGCTACACGGACTAGTATAGCTTGGATCTGCAGTCATGAGATGTTACATTGATTATCGTATTGACATTGTACACGACATGTATATTAGACATCGTACATGATAGATTGGACTTGCTCGTGTATCGTGACGTGTCATGGTTGGATCCACAGTACTAGTTGGGGGCGGGGAAGTAGTTAGTAAGAAATGTGATCATAACCTCTTATTGCAGTATAGAACAATGTAAGTGTTAATCATGCTCTTCATATATGATTAGCCAGGCCCTATAGCTATCGTACATGTTCCCAAGCCGATCACATTTTAAAACTACTATTTCAAACACTTAGAATAGATTACAGTTCCCTATTTTAAATCATATACTACATCACCCGTATATGATATTGTACCTTGTTCTTTTCATTTTCATATATGCACTGACTGTCTCATATTGCCTATTACCTGTCTCTTTACATTTCCTGTCTCTCTATTTTGCCATTTCATTATTTTACTGTCTTCTCAGTATCTAGCATCATATGTTTATTGCTTTATAGTCCTTATCAATTAAATGGAACTGTTATTTGAGATTTGTACTTTGCTCCTTCCTGACTGGAAATATTTTTCCAGACTATGCCTTAGAGGACCGGTGTTCGACACTTTATGGACCATATGGTGAGTAGCTGCAACTTGGGCTTGGTAGTTAGTTGTGATTCCGGGAGGTCTAGCCGGAATCACTAGTTTTCTGATTAGTTCTTTTAGTAGACTATTTGGTACCGGATTTGTCTCCGGCATTTTTGATGAGACTTGGATATTGTTTAGTTAGATTATTACTTTTGACTTGTGTTGTATTTAATTTTTGTTCGATATCTTATCGTGCTGTAGTCTTGTGATTGAGTATGTGTTCGTATTAATTTGTGTCATCCGTGCCTCCTTATGGAGATTGGATGCTTGTGTGAGATTGGCTAGATAGTATCAAGACCTTGACAGCGTTCTACCGCCGATGCTGCGGCGTAGGCTGGACGTACCCGCGTACTCGTGCCCCAAATTCCGGGTGCGGGTCGTGACACATTTTTAGTGGTGGCCCATGCAGGTCAGACTTCGCGAGTTGTGCGATGTCGTAGTAGTGTGGCATCTTTGTTACACTATTGCGTGCCTGCGATAGAATCTAGGACATAGGATACTAGGACGAGAGCGAATACTCAATCACAATTCCTTGAGAGATTCCTGGGATGACCCTTGTAAATCTTGTTATAATTTCCAATTTAAAATCATTCCCTTGTTCCGTCCATTCTCACTTGTTGATTGTTGATCAGGTATTAAATTAGGATTTTGATTTCATGGTAGGGTTTGATTTTGTATCAAAATGAATTTGCAGACTGATTTATGGTATTATCTGATGACGCATGTCGATGAGGACAGCGAGGAAGATTAACACTAGGGCTATTGGATTACTAGATATGGATTTAAATTATAATTTGAAGATTGAAAACGAATTACATTTTTGAATTTTGAGAAGTTGAGATATTATGTTATTAAAATTTATTTTGAGGAATTCAGATTCGATTCAATGAACATAGACAAAACTGTAAGGATTTTTGGAAGTGATAAAATTTTCGTTCAGTATTTGAATGTTTGACTTTGAGGAAGGTATATGCATTTTTACTTTAAAATTTATTCGAGGAGTTATTTTGAGGAATTTTATTTGAGGATAAGATTTTATAGTGAGAGAGATATATTAGTATATAATAGATGAGGTGCATATGTAAGGATATGTTGGCTTGAGCATGATTGAGATTTCACTGCCAACTGGCTTAGGTGTTCATCTAGGATTGTATTGGAGAGAGCAGTACCTAGTATGGTGTGTTGCATTGTTATGCACTTGAGTGATAGGAATAACTAGTATCAGCGATTGCAGTAGGTAAGAAAGCTAGCAGTGAGTATGATTCAAGTAGAACTGTGGTACTTAGAGGGATAGAGGTATCAGACCATGGATGTATCTTTGACCTGTGCAATCACAACTAGGAAAGTTATTCCAATCTATTTATCTTGAATGTTGCTTCTTTAGAACTGTACTATCCTTCCTTGATGATATCGCATTTTTGCCTTAATTGATTCTTTGGGATCTGTCTTCAGGATGTCGCCGCAGACACGATCTATGAGAGCGGGAACATCAGCTTTAGAGGGGTCTGCCACCTCTCCACCTGAGGGACAGACAGCCGTGGTTCCTCCTACATCTCCGATGCACGTAGGAGTATCTGCACTTTTAAGGGATCCTCCTCCCCCACCTGTTCAGAAGATTGCCGCAGCTATGACGGACAACCTTCCTCCTCCACCGACTCCGATTCCTGGAGGTTTGCCCATTGACGGGACGCAGATGTTTACCTTGATCCAGGGCATGGTAGATGCCCAGAGAGTGACGGTAGATGCTCAGCGAGTTCAAGCTGAGGCTCAGAGGGTGCAAGCAGAAGCGCACCAGGCACAAACCGAGCTGATGAGAGAAAACATGGAGAATGCTCATCAAGTGACTCTCCAAGCTTTGGAGAGAGTAGCACAGTACCAGCAGTTTCCTGGCCAGCAGCAACGGAGATCAGGCACTATAGTGGATTTTAAAAGGATGATGCCTCGAGAGTTTAAAGGCACCGAAGGGATACTTTACGCTGACGACTGGCTAGAGGATATAGAGAGGAGCCTGCGATTGACCCAGATTCCGGAGAACTTGCAGATAGAAGCCGCTGGCAGTCAGATGTTCGATATCACACTCACGTGGTATCGCACGGAGCCGAGAATTACTGCACAAGGACTTACTTGGGAGATCTTCAAGGAGCTCTTCAAGGAGAAGTTCTTTCCCGACGTGGCATTGGGAGCCTTGGAAAGTCAGTTTCATGACTTGGTTCAAGGAAACATGTCGGTCGACGAGTACGCTGCAGAATTCTGTAGATTGAGCCGTTTTGCATCATCTATGATTCGGGACCCAGGAGATCGAGCCCGGAAATTTAGAAAGGGGCTGACGAGAGAGATTAGGTCACGCACTTCTGGTCGTCGTACCGCTACCTTTGAGGCTATCTTGATGGATGCTCATATTGCAGAAGAGGATCTGGATCTCAGGCCTAAGAGGAGTCACAATACTTTTGGAGATACGAATGGTAGCACAGGACCAGCCAAGCATCCCCGTATTCAGCACCAACAGCAGTACCCAGTACCATTTCATAGTCAGCAACAACCATGGACATTTTAGCATCCACCGCAGTACCTAGCACCAGTTCCTACCCAGCAACATCCATGGACGTATCAGTATCAATAACAATACCAGGCACCAGTCCGTGTTCAGCAGAATCAGCAACAGCCTCCGAGAGAGACACGGCAGACTTGTCATTTCTGTAAGAAGCCAGGTCACCTTTGGGAGAGCTGTAGAACGAGGCTAGGACTTTGTTTGCACTGCGGCGCTGCGGGACATCGAGTAAGGGATTGTCTTCTAGCCCCTTATCTTCCCGGCCAGCGCGCAGCTTCAGATTATAGAGATCCAGTTAGGCTACCTGTGGAACCGTATATTGCTCAGCACCCGCAAAGGGAACCACCCCAGCAGGGCGGGACATTTGCGATGACGGTCGAGGAGACCAATACTGCAGGTAATGTGTTAGCAGGCTCTGTTCTTTCCTTCCTTCTGTTCCTATCTATTTGATTGATTGACTGATACCTTAGTACCGTAGCTTGCATGCATGATTTTCTTGTTATAATGTAGTTAGTAGTACACCCTGATACAGAGACTGCAATACCATGACAAAAGACACCATGACCGTACATATTCCCCTTAGGTTGCATGTTGTATGATTGTAGGAAAGATTTTTCGTAGACCATGATTATTGGGGTTTGACCATGACGAAGATTCACGAAAGGGTTATGACTTGACAAGAGAGACAAGATGATTAAAATTCGAGGATAACCATTGATTTAAATAGAGGGTTAAGAAATTAACATTTCATAATTGGTGGTTTAATTAATTCCAGGAAGATTATGACATGATTAAATTGGTTATAAAAATTTGGAAATTTTGGGAGCTTATCAATATATTTATTTGATTGCAAGTTATGAATTTTAGAATTTTATATTTGGATGTTGCAATTAGAAAATCCATAAGTATCGCATTGTTGAGTATTTTAAGGAAGAGAAAATCGAGAAATAAAATTATTGATGGACTAATGTTTAAATTCAAACTTGTGGGACGAGATTACATTTTATAATTGTGCATTGAGAAAAAAAAATCAAATTAGAGGAGTGGATATTAAATTCTGAGTATTGAATTATTAACTAAAAATTTCGGGGAAATTTTTTGATAAAAAATGGACTTTGATTTTATTTCGAGGATTTTTTCAGGAATGCAATAACTTCAGAATTTTTGAAAATTGTGAAAATACATTTTGGATTATTACCTGATTTCGTGGTTGATGAATTTAAACTTTGAGGGAAAATAATAATGTGTATGAATAGACACTACTATGAGGATTTTAAATTTCGAGGACGAAATTCTTTTAAGGAGGGTAGACTTGTCACTACCACGTTCCGAAAACAAGGGTATTTTTGACTTTTTATAATATTTAATATTATTGTAGTTACAATTAAGTAATTGCATGATAAGTATATTTAGTTTAAATAAATATGTGAGATGTGTAATTAAATATAATATTATATACAGTGTTCATTTATTTTGAGCTAGTAGGCTTGACCTAGAAGCCCAGTAGATGAACACCTGTCCGAATTATGGAATTCTGTATTAAATTGTTTTATCTAGAATTTGTTTATTGGAGATTGTAATTAATTACCGTATTTTATTTCATTATTGTGCATTGCCTTTGCTTCGACATTTGGAGCGCTACCCTGACTTTTGCCTTCCAACAAATTTCACAATCTTGCCCTAGACATGCCCGCCTTCCATTCTGTTATTTTTGCAACTCATAATTATGCTCTCTGTGCATTATTTTTAGCCGCACAAAAATCGTCGCAGACGTTTATTTAATAAATTCCTATTTTGTATCGTTGTGCGTTCCAATCGAAATTGGGGACAATCTTGACCTATTTTTCATGCGGCCTAAATTAGGGTAATATTCTGTTCCGAGTCTTCTTCATTATTGGTATTGATGACCTGACCTGATTTTGGCCCCATGTACTCCTAACTAATTTTAGAACACAACTTGCATTTATTTCTAATTAAATTGAGGATACTATTTTAATCGATTCTGAAAATCCCAATTTAAATCCAGTGCCCTGCTATTTGAGCCCACACCAAACTTACAGCACCCCCTGACCCTACAAAACACCGGACACCGAATCGCCCGCCAAATTTTTATCATTTTATGCGTCTGTGCAAATACCCAAATTTAAGGGGGCTAATTTGCAAATTTGCATTTTTGGTGTCAACACCCATTTGATTAAACCAATGAGGAATCCCTAATATTTTTAACTAAACCTCACCCTCATTCCTACATGAATTATTTTTCCCCCATGACCAATCTGGACCACACATTTAATGGGCCAATCCTAACCCTTGATTTCACACACTCTCTCTCCCTATATAATGTCATGTCACATCAAACCCTAATCCCCAAAAACCTAGGCTAGCCCCTAAGCTCCCCAAACCGTAGCTTCTCCTTCTCCTCTTCATTTTTCATTTTTTCATTTTTCTTCTTCTCTTCTTCTTCTTCTTCCTTTCTTCCTTGAATTTTTAAATTCAAAAAGAGGGGAGGGGGGAACACTGTTCACCCAACCCCTCACTGTTCACAACCTTTCCTCCCCGACTTCCTGTTCTGTCCCCCGGCCCCCTGTCACTCCGACCTCCGGCCCTCTTCTCAGGCCGACCCGCTGCGGCTACGGCCAACTGCACCGCACGCTCAGCCCCGGCGGCCCTCTCTCCACTCCGGCGGCCAGGCCGACCCCGCTCCGACTGTTCTCCGGCCCACACGACTCCTCCCTACGCCGAGTTTCCCCCATCTCAGCCAACTCCGACGGCCCTATCCGAAGCTCCTTCCTCAGCAGCCTCGAGTTCCCCCTCCGGCGTAGTACAGACCCCGAGCGTCCTCCTCCCCCTCCATTCTCCCCGCTGCAACTGCAGCCGACCACCCCGGCCTATAACTACCGCTCCGGCCAGAGCTGAGCCCCCTCCCGCTGCCAACTCCTCTATCACCACCACCTCCATCACCTATCACCACCACTACTCCCTTCCCCGACCTGCTCTGGTCAGCCAAGCCCCCGACTTCCCTCCTCCGACTCCGGCCTGCTGCTACTCCGGCCGGCAACTCCACTCATCACCACCAGTTCAGCCATCACCACCACCACCATACCCCGCTGCACATCCCCGCCGGCCTGCAGCTCCACACCCGACTCGACCCACAGCTCCCCGGCGGCGAGCTCCCCCTGGCCACTTTCCGGCCAGCCGACCCCCCAACTCAGTAAGCTCCTCCTTCCTCTTTTCCTTTCCCTGTAATTAGTGTATATGTATGATTAATTAGTATGTATATGTATATCCCTAATTAATGTGTAGATATATATATATATATAAATAAGTATACGTATATTGGTGTGTGTATTAGAATAATACTTAGTGTATATGTATTCATATACATACAAGTATTATTTTGGTATATTTTTATATAGAATATATGTAATAAAATACGTATTTTGGTATAAATGTATAAATATGTAAAATACGTATTTGGTAATTGGTATATATATATATGCACATATATATATGTATATGGTAAATGTAATAAGACTTGGTATATATATATCTATATAGATATTCGACATATATTTTCGTTTTATACAAATATTGGTTGTAGTAATGTGGCATATGTATTTTCAACATATTGATATATATAACTACGTATTATAATATATATAACTTGTATATGTATATACATGCATTTTGTATACATACTTAGTATATTTTAATATATAAAATTAATATATATAGTAAATATATTGTTCAACCTGTATATATATTATACATGTAATTAAATGATACATATAAATATTGTATATGTACTAAATTTGGTGTATATATATAAATATATACATATATATATATTGTAAGCATTAATGTATATGTTAGTTAAATAGGTGTAATGTGTTTTAGATGTCTGTCTACTAGATGACCCTAGTTGACTAAGTTCCATGCCGGGCATAGTCCTAAGGCCAGTGTATTCTATTGTGTATTAGTGTAGCATCTGATACAAGTGTTATAATTGTGATATGTTTATAGGACTGTTGGTTCATCCAGGAGATACTCTGGAACAGGACCTCGGTAATTACCAGCTAAGGACCCAAGGCAAGTACATTCTCGGATAATTTCCAATTTCTTGATAATTTCTATAAGTTCAATAATCTTGAAATGTTACATCTGAATCCTTGACACTGTGCTACACGGACTAGTATAGCTTGGATCTGCAGTCATGAGATGTTACATTGATTATCGTATTGACATTGTACACGACATGTATATTAGACATCGTACATGATAGATTGGACTTGCTCGTGTATCATGACGTGTCATGGTTGGATCCACAGTACTAGTTGGGGGCGGGGAAGTAGTTAGTAAGAAATGTGATCATAACCTCTTATTGCAGTATAGAACAATGTAAGTGTTAATCATGCTCTTCACATATGATTAGCCAGGCCCTATAGCTATCGTACATGTTCCCAAGCCGATCACATTTTGAAACTACTATTTCAAACACTTAGAATAGATTACAGTTCCCTATTTTAAATCATATACTACATCACCCGTATATGATACTGTACCTTGTTCTTTTCATTTTCATATATGCACTGACTGTCTCATATTGCCTATTACCTGTCTCTTTACATTTCCTGTCTCTCTATTTTGCCATTTCATTATTTTACTGTCTTCTCATTATCTAGCATCATATGTTTATTGCTTTATAGTCCTTATCAATTAAATGGAACTGTTATTTGAGATTTGTACTTTGCTCCTTCCTGACTGGAAACATTTTTCCAGACTATGCCTTAGAGGACCGGTGTCCGACACTTTATGGACCATATGGTGAGTAGCTGCAACTTGGGCTTGGTAGTTAGTTGTGATTCCGGGAGGTCTAGCCGGAATTACTAGTTTCTGATTAGTTCTTTTAGTAGACTATTTGGTACCGGATTTGTCTCCGGCATTTTTGATGAGACTTGGATATTGTTTAGTTAGATTATTACTTTTGACTTGTGTTGTATTTAATTTTTGTTCGATATCTTATCGTGCTGTAGTCTTGTGATTGAGTATGTGTTCGTATTAATTTGTGTCATCCGTGCCTCCTTATGGAGATTGGATGCTTGTGTGAGATTGGCTAGATAGTATCAAGACCTTGACAGCGTTCTACCGCCGATGCTGCGGCGTAGGCTGGACGTACTCGCGTACTCGTGCCCCAAATTCTGGGTGCGGGTCGTGACACAAGGATAGGGGATCTTCCAGCATGTTTATTACGCCTCCTAGCGAGCACTATTGTTATAGCCATAGGATTGTAGTTAATTATTGGGTCTGAAGCAAAACGGTCGGTTTTCGACCGGTTGAACTACTCTCCGTCTTCCAAGAAGAAGAGCCCATACATGCATCAGTGAACATGGCTTCACACATACCTAGAGGTAGATCGAACTCAAGACGTCATCCCTCTAGAACTTTGAGCCGAAGGAGATTCAACCAGCTCCTTAAGAACACTGAAGCTAGGGTGTTCCGCAACACCCGTTCGAGGTCACGACAAACGGCTTCGTACTCTTCTGATTCCGATACTGGGGGTCGCCAGTCTCCCGAATCAGATGCTGAAAGTATAGAGTCAACTTCTACAGAGACCTATACTCATCCTTCAATGACACCCAGGGAGATAGGAGTTTATGCCATTGGAGATGAACACGAGGAAGCTTCCCCATCGGGGAGCGCTGAGCAACGCATTACTGTACTGGAGACATCTCTGAAAGAGATGCAATCCATGATGGAGAACATGCACCAGATGATGCTGACTCAACACACAGCTGCTATGGCTCAAGCATCGGTCCCTCTAACTCAGATATGTGTGGGGGTGGACTTACCACCATCCAACGCAATCTAAGAGCCTGCTCTAGATCAGGAATCAGCAGTTCCTCCGCTTTCTCATTCGGAGAACGTATTACCTCCTGTTGGAGTCGCGATACAACTGATTCCTCACCACTCCGTGGTCCCGCTACCAGCTAAAAATCCGATGCAGGCAGTACAGGAGTTGAAAGCCCAATTTGATGCCTTGAAGCACAAAGATCAGCTCAAGAAATTGGTAATCAACCAGCCTTACCCGGCTATCTGGGAAGAGGCCCCTTTTCCTCCTAAATACAAACTGCAGACTATGGCTTTGTTCGAGGGAAAGACATCACCGAGTCAGTACATGAACTACTTCAGTATGATGACGGTGTTATTACAAGGGAATGACACCCTCCTCACTCGGGTGTTCAAGGGCTGTCTCTCGGGAGTGGCTTATCAGTAGTACCGTAGCCTGGCGGACAACTACATTACTTCCTTTGAAGACTTCAAGGCTTTATTCTTCGTACGATTCTACGAGGGAGGGATGGACATGTGTATATCCTCTCTCATTGAAGAGAAGCAAAAGGGAAAGGAGGACGTTCGCACTTTCATCGAACGTTTTCGTCAAGCCACTTTGCAAATGCCTCCCGGAGTTCCAGACTCGGCATTGGTAGACATTTGCAGGAAGAACCTTCTGCCCGTAATCTCGGTGTTCACAGGACCATATCAGTTCCATGATTGGCCCTCGTTCATCGTCTCAGCGGTAGCCACGGAAGACAACAGTCGAAAGGCGCGTGATAATGGCATCATGATCTCTGCCTCCTATAGAGGCAAGAGGTCATCCCCCAACAGCGACCATCCTCGTGGTTCCAAAGGAAAAGAAGCTCTAGCAATCAATACGTCCAGGCAAAAGACTGCGGCAACCGCACAGACAAAACCTGGGACTTCCAGGCCCATTGAAGTATACTCTTTCGACGACGACGATATTCCGAGCATATTCGAGTGTCTCGTCAAAAGCGGCAAGATTACCTTTCCTGAGGAGAAGCGGCCTAATAAAGTCGGCAGTATTAACAACCCCAAGTACTGCATCTTCCATAGATACATACACCATCCTACAAAGGCGTATTATATACTAAAGAGGAAGATCCAGGAGCTGATCGATGCTAAGGCTATCACTCTGCGCAACAGCGAGAAGACGGTCACAGCCAACATGATCTCTCTGTAATTTGGCGATCTGCCTCCCCAAGAAGTCCCGGATGGTGTTATATATATTTCTCGGACAATGATGAACATCGTTAATCTCCCTCCAGCTAGGGGTCAGAATCATGACCTGGTGCCCTTAACTACCCAGCGAGGCGAGATTATGTGGGTTCACCCAGATCTGGTGTCAGAAATCGAGAAAGAGACTCAAGCTGCTAAAGCCAAGTCTAAGGAGAACTCGAAGCATAAACCATGTCACATGATTATGGTACACTCGGCATCAGAAGACGAGGTTATGGCTACTGGAACCCGCTCAGGGAAAGCCTACCTAAAAAACTATGGAGCAAGTCAGGAAGATGCACCGACAGACGCCTCAGCTGCCAAGCCTTCAGAACCGGAACCCGCTATACTCGAGACCGGTCCTTCAAGACCAACTTTGGCGGACAAGGGGAAGCAAAAGGAAATGTGCTTCGATAAACCTTTAAAAAATATTCAAAACAAAGGTTTAGAGAAGCCATACAACTTCGACATCCTGGCTCAATTGGCTAATACACCAGCCAGGTTGTCCATCTTCGAACTACTCAGGCTCTCTCAAGACAATCGTCAAGCCCTGAGTGAAGCATTAATGCAGGCGGATGCATACTTGACCCAGCTCAAGTCCCCTGACGAAGAACCCATGGCATGTCCTCAATGCCACAGTGTGATGGAGGTGGTCCCGAATATCACTTTCACTCAAGATGACATGCTGTTAAAATATAACAGGCATGACAGGCCCCTCTATTACACCGGGTACGTCGGTTCCATGGAGGTCGACCGGATTCACATAGATCCGGGATCATCGATCAGCATCATTCCTCATAGTCTACTCAGACCGCTGAGGATTCCTACCAGCAAATTGGCATACACCACTACTACATTCGTGGGTTTCAACGCCAGAAAAAGTAAGCCGTTGGAGAAAATTCGCCTGAGGATCCAGATTGGCGACCTCAGATCAGTGGCTACATGTTATGTCATTGATTCAGAGGTGTCCTACAATATTCTGCTGGGTAGACCTTGGATCCACGACCACAACATCGTTCCTTCGACTCTACATCAATGCTTTAAATATGTAGATACTCAAGGAACAGTACAAACGGAGTTTGCAGACCTGAACCCGTTTAAAGGAGTAGAATCCTACTACTCTGATGCCATGTTATACAATCAAGACTACATGGAGGAGGTATCAAGTGAAGCAGGGAAGGAATCCCACCGGGAGCCAGAAGAACCCTCTGCCGATCAACCTCTGTCAATCAAGGTGGAAGGGCGAACTACTCGTCCAAAAGCCATCGAGCCTATGGCTATCCACCTGAACAAAACTAGGTCAGGAAAAGAAGGTGATCCTCTAGTGATCACTTTAAACCAGAAGCCTCCGCCCTTGATCATCAGCCTTCGGCGCAACAAGCAGCCGAGTGATGTAAATACAACGGGGAACGTAGTTTCGGATGATAATAAAGATCCATTTTTCCAGTATATTGACGCTCAAATTCCAAATCAGGAATCCTCTCCCCATGATGGTATAGAACCTATAGCACAAAAATTCTTGGAAGCTATAGACTCCTATCATCCATATGTATGGAAAGTAGCGTCATCATCCAATGTCATCACGATATATGGACCACATCAGGATTCTATCTTCATTGTCCCGCATGCCTTCAGCAGTCAGCGTTCAATAGTCTTCGGCCGCATGCACAACGAACCGACTGTACAAGAAGATTCTTCCAATGACGATGCTGGTAAAATGCAAGTTCACATATACAGCCCACAAGCTTTGAAGATTATGCAAAGTATGGGTTATGACTTAAAGCTGGAACCAGGTCTCAACTACGGGAAAGGCAGACGATTGCCGCTATACGGTGATCCCTACTGTCAACGAACTCATCTCGGGTTAGGGTATACCACCTCCCTTGCAACTTCTGAGTCAAACGAGGATATTTTTCCTCTTTTCAGAATGGCTCGTCGTCCTCCGACTCATCTGATGCTCTCGAACGAACATTATCAGTGAATACGGTAGTGGCAGATTCCTTCGAAGCAGACGAACAAGAATCCGAACCATTCGAGAATGACTCTTGGGCTCAACAAATGGATACACAATGGGAATTCCGGTTCGAGCAGAGAAAACCTCCCACTGAAGATGAAGTTATCCGGATAGATGTTGGGGATGAACTTTCGCCAAAGCCGATATTTATCAGTAACAATCTTTCCGAAGAAGAAAGAGAAGAAATTATCCAGCTGATAAAAGAATATATCGAAGTCTTTGCGTGGAATTATGAGGATATGCCAGGTCTTGATCCAAAGGTGGCTACTCATAAACTCAATATATTGCCCGATTCGAAGCCTGTGAAGCAGCACCAACGCCGGTTCCGCCCGGATACGATGGACGCCATTGAAGTTGAAATCAAGAAGTTGATAGCCTGCAGTTTCATCCGGGAAGAACAACATCCTGACTGGGTCGCCAATGTTGTCCCAGTCATGAAGAAAAGTGGGAAAGTGCGTGTCTGCATCGATTATCGAGATCTGAATGCAGCCTGCCCCAAGGATGAGTTTTCTCTCCCCATTACAGACGTCATGATTGACAATACGTGCGGTTTTGAACGTATGTCTTTCATGGACGAATTTTTAGGATACAATCAAATCAAAATGCATCTTGAAGACGAGAAGCATACTGTCTTTCGGACACCGTTTGGGGTATATTGCTATACGGTCATGCCCTTCAGATTGAAGAATGCCGGGGCTACATACCAACGGGCTATGAGTAACATATTCCATGAGCATTTGCGCAAAACAGTGGAATATTACGTGGACGATGTAGTTGTCAAAAACTGCCTCAAGGATAATCACATCCAAGACTTGAAGACAGTATTTGAGTTGATGCGCCAACATCAACTCAAAATGAATCCCACAAAGTCCTTTCTTGGTGTATCCAATGGCAAATTCCTGGAATTTGTCATCACCGTAAAAGGCATTCAAGTGGACCCTGATAAAGTCAAGGCCATCCTGGAAATGCGATCACCCCATAATCTGAAGGAACTCAGGGGATTTCAAGGTCGTCTGGCTTACATCCGGAGATTCATATCCAACCTCTCTGGGAAATGTCAGCCTTTTTCTCGTCTCATGAAGAAAGGTGTATCCTTCGTATGGGACGAAGCCTGTCAGCAAGCGTTTAATGACATCAAACACTACCTCACTAATCCTTCAGTTCTGGTGCCTCCCGTCATAGGAAGACCATTCTTGTTGTATGTTCGAGCGATGGATCATTCTCTGGGAGCTCTTCTCGCACAGAAGAACGATACGGGTCATGAACAGGCTATCTACTACCTGAGCAGGATGATGGTCGGAGCCGAACACCGGTACAGTCCAGTAGAAAAAGAATGCTTGGCTCTGATGTTCGCTATTCAGAAAATGCGACACTATGTCACAGGCCAAACCATCCACATCATCTCCAGGATCAATCCTCTTCGGGTACTGATGAGCAAGCCAAGTATTCTTAATTCCCGACTCGCGACATGGGCGATGTTATTGACACCATATGACATGGTGTATGTCCCTCAGAAGTCCATCAAAGGCCAAGCATTGGCTGACTTCCTAGCTGCTCACCCAATTTTGGAGACCTCCAAGCTATACGAGGACATCCCCGACGAAGTTGCAGAATGTAATTCCACAGTGGAAAGTAATACATGGCAACTGTTCTTCGATGGAACCTCCAGGACTGGTCCCGGGGGAAACGTGGTTTCAGGAGTAGGAATTATCCTGGTCACTCCTGATAAACTCGTCATCTATCGGGCATATTCTCTTAGCGAGCCCCGTTCTAATAATGTGGCAGAGTATAACGCTGTGCTAATCGGGCTCCAAGTCGCTAAAGAATTGGACGTCGAATCTCTGGAAGCTTTCTGTGATTCTCTGCTGATCGTCAATCAAGTCAAAGGAATATATGAAGTCCGGAATCCAGACCTCATCCCCTATCACCAAGCAACGGTCGAGATAGCCATGACATTCAAAGGGTTCTTCCTAGAGCATGTACATCGATCTCAGAATCTGGAAGCTGATGCCCTAGCCAGTCTAGCTGCAGATTTATCTATTCCTATAAGAAGGCAGAATTCGGTGATCCTTCTTAACAGAGATTTATTCTGTGTGAAAAACAACTTTCACATAGAACGCAGCTATGCTGTGAACACAGATCCTCCCAAGAGAGACTGGAGAAGTCCCTTTATAGATTTTGTGGCATACGGAATCTTACCGGAGGACCCTAAAGAAGCAGTATCCGTCAAAAGATGATTATTACGCTTCTATCATGACGCTTCTTCACATTGTCTATATCGCCAGACCTACGACGGACTGCTATTGAGATGTCTCTCAGATGACGAAGCACAGCGGATTATCCGTGAAGCTCACGATGGTATATGCGGAGCGCATCAACCCGGTCCTAAGCTACAGGATCGTATCAGAAGGATGGGCTATTACTGGCCTACTATGATCACAGATGCCATAAAGTATGCAAGACAGTGCAGAGCCTGTCAGGTCCATTCAGACTTTATACATCAAACTTCTGAACATCTACATCCTACGGTTGCATCCTGGCCTTTCGAAGCATGGGGTATGGATATCATTGGTCATATTCACCCGTCATCTTCCAGAGGTCACCGGTTCATACTGGCCATAACGGACTATTTCACCAAATGGGCAGTGGCGATCCCGCTTGCAGAGGTGAAGACATCTAATGTGGTCAGCTTCATCAAGCATCATGTCATTTATCGCTTTAGGATACCCCAAAGGATAATTCATGACAATGGGCCTCAATTCATCAGCCAAGCGTTTCATCGATTTTACGATAAAAATCGGATACAAAATATGTCCTCTACGGCATATAATCCTGCTGCAAATGGTTTGGCGGAAGCCTTCAACAAAAGCATTATCAAACTCTTGAAAAAGTTCGTCTCTTCGAACAAGAGGGATTGGAATGAGAAGCTAGGAGAATGTCTCTGGGCATACCGCACAACGGTACGAACACCGACGGGTTCTACCCCATTCTTACTAATTTACGGGAGTGAAGTAGTTCTCCCCATCGAAGTCCAAATCCCGTCACTCAGGATAGCAGTGGCTAATGAGCTGACTCAAGAAAAGAATGACCTGTTAAGGCTTCAAGAGTTAGAAGGATTAGACGAGAAATGCCTCCAAGCTCAACAGCGCATCGCGTTCTACCAGGCACGCATTTCCAAATCTTTTAATCAAAAAGTAAAGGAAAGAGTGTTCAAAGTTAGTGAGCTAGTTTTAGCTGTGAGAAGGCCGATGATTCTTACTCACAGGAGTAAGGGAAAATTCCAGCCCAAATGGGAGGGCCCTTATGTGGTCGAGACAACGTTCTCAAACGGCGCTTACAGGTTAGCCAAGCCTAATGGAGACTTGTTGATGGCTCCTATCAATGGCAAATTCCTAAAAAGGTACTATGCTTAACCTCCTTTGCTCAAATGGATTATGGCGAAGATCTCATTCTGACAATACTACTTCCAAAATAAAACTAGTTGGATCGTATTCTATCATGTCCATATAACCTCTGAATAGATATGTTTAACTAATTTGGAACTTCAAGACCTATCACGTCCATATTACCCCTGATAGTGTTTTGTGTACAATTTTAGTTGAAGCATATTCTATTATGTCCATATAACCTCTGAATAGATATGTCCTGCTAAAGCTTACCGAGAGTATATCACGTCCATATTACCTCTGATATCACTTTCACCCAAACCTGTCATTTATATTCCAAAATGATGGGTCCACAAAGTCAGATGAAAGCCTCTTTATTTATTCCCGAAAAGAGCAAAATTACATTAAAAAGCAAAAAGTACATCATTTGGGGGGAGCGGTTAGGTCGCGGATCTGCCGTGCCAGAGCAGCCATTCTCTCACCCCTGGAGTTTAAGACATCGGCGCGAGCACGCTCCAACCTTGCTGCATCATTGTTCAAAGCGGATAGCTCAGACCGAGTGTGTACGAAACCCGCATGGATGACACCCACATGCGTCAGATTCTGCTGGGCAGTCTCCCTCCGATTCTTCAGTACATCTCGAGTTGCCAACAAAGAGACAGCCTCCTCCTCCGCTGGAGTGAGTTTATCTCTCAATCTGCGGGCCCTTGCTGTCACTTCCTCATATTCGGCTTCGCACTGAGTCAGTTGAGGAATAACGTACTTCAGTTCGGCACTATCCTGATCCATCTCCTGCTGCTGTTCCTGGACGGATTTGTCCAGAGATTCCAGTTGCCCAGCAAGCTCTGCAGTCAAGGAGTCGAACCTAGCTTGAACGAGACCATCGACATTCCCTCGGGATAACTGCAGATATTCGTTAATTGGTTGTTCCAAACCATTAACTATCTGCTCTAGCGCATCAGCTCTTCCAGTATCGCTGAAATGTCTAATCTGCACGATAGTAAGGTTGCAGGACGTCTTCAGAGCCTCGAAGCCTAAATTCTTCTCCAGCACCATTGATATCAGCATCTTCAAAGTGGCATAAAAAATGGTAGAAAACTTCTCCACCAACATGGTGAGATTCAAGTGGGTGCTGGGGTGGCTGCAATATCAGAGAATCCCCCTCCAGGAATGACTGCCGACGACGTTGCCACAGTCGTCGTCTCAACAGGTGGTACGAAAAAAGAAGAGGCGCCGACAACGGTTGGAGCGACTGGCGTACTCAAAGGAGGCATTGTCGTAGTGACGGGCTCATCCCCCTCTTGAGATATCGGAATCTCTTCGGCAGACGAGCCGGGCATCTCCATGTGATACGACAAAAGAATGCTTCCTCCTCGAAGTCGGGCATCTCTATGTCATCGCCAGGAGCTGAAACAGAGCCAAAAGGCGCGTCAACGCTGCCCTCCCCGTAGATGTCTTCCCCTGAAAAGAAGACAGAAGAAAGTTAATATCAACAGGATGTTAATCTTTTCTAAAAAGAGGCATAAAGACGACATTTACCCATGGCTGATGGTATATATGTTGCGCCTGCGGCCAGTACAGCTAAATCATTTCTTAACGATGCTAAGCAAGCTGTCATACCTGGAGAAGGTGGTGTGTCAACCGACACTGGCAAATATTCTTCCAGGTCCTCGTCAAGTTCCAACCGAGGCTCATCGGCTGGAATCTCGTTGGGTGCATTGACAGACACGACAGGGGTCTCTCCCGTTGCTGATCTGGGTAAAGGTATCCTTATTCGGATCGGCCCCGAAGGCGATCTCGTACCACTACCGGAAGCAGTAGCGACGACAGCAGTCTCAAACAGAGATTCTCCGGCACCGCCAGCCAGAACTGTAGAGGTTCCCTCTCTAAAAGGCGAGGAACCTCCAATTAAAGAATCGTCCCCGACAGGGGAAACAACAGGTTCCCTTCTAGGAGCCTCATGGCCGGGAATCCTGAGAGGACGGCTAACCGTCTTCTTCTTCTTGCGAGGGGAAATCTTCGTCGGAGCAGGAGCCCTTCGCTTACCAGAGATGACCAGAGGCCCGGCAGGTTGAGGTATTTCACCCCTCGGTACTGCCAACAAAGGCTCATCTGGATTGACGGCATCTTCACCCTCATCGGAGGAAACTGAGGGGATCTCGTATCTTTCCCCAGGCTTGGAGGAGGGCATCCTGAAACTTCCACGCATATCAAAATCGCGATGGAAGGTGTTCGTTGCCACATAAAACTGGGCATACGAGTGGAGCATGCGCAGCTCTGTGGAGAGTGAAATGGTGGGCACAGTAAAAGTTGCTTCAGTGCAACCCATGATGAAGTATCGCCACCCTCTCACTCCATCAATGAGTCTACCCCTGGACCTGAAGCTGGTGACGGCATTGCCCACGTGCAACTGGTCGTACCCAAGCTGCCTGGCAAACCGACTAGGCAAGTAGGGTTCCAAGAAGCACTGGTCTTCACTTCTGTACAGTAAATGGGAAGGTCTAATGCAGACCAACCAATTAAAAGCCTCAGGAGAAAGAACGGTCTTCCCGTCGCCCACGTCCTAAAGTCTGCGCCCCTGTTGATTGAGATGTACAGAGGGGACAGTGCAGAAGATCTTTCAGCTGTGACTGAAATTCAGTACCCGCCGATAGTCTAAAACTGTGGACACGTTCCAGGAGGAATTCTTGTAATTCAGCAAGAAACTACCCCCCGAACTGCTGCCAGAGCCGGGAGACATCACCCTGGGGTTATGGAGAATTAACCATCCCATCAAATACAGGTATGGTAACTCTACCCTAGGAAAGCTATCACGCCGAGTTTCATCGGCAAGCAGCCTATCAGTAATGGCCCTCAGGCCAGCTTGTATGCGGCACACCATAGCGGGGAGCAAACCCAGTCTTGCCCCGAACACCAGACACACTGCAGGCCACAAAGTGTTGCGGTAAATACGGTCCGAGGATGCAATGCTGGGTACCACCAGTCGGCACAGCCATATAGAAAGGAAGCCAGCCAGTTGAGCTTCCTTGGACAGAGGCCTGCGGTAATGCCTCAAATAACTGTAGGCCTTAGTGCCTGCATGATATTTCCCTATTCCTTCGTCGAGAATCTGATCTGGAGCCTCAGCGTCTTCCATAAGATCGTCAACTACCTGAGCACTAAGCACGCTCAGAAAGCTCAGAGGCTGATCCTTAGTATCCAAGACATTCTCTGGCTTAGCAGCCCTGGCTCGGTGAAAGAAGAGGTAAGACGCCCATTTATTGATATGAGCCAAATCTGAAGGCTCATTATAGAAGGCGGTGCAAGCGAGGTAGTGGCACATCAGCTCCTGGTACACTGCCACTACCCGAGGATCTGAATCCCCCAGCTCCCGGTTTGTGGGAACATACTCTTCATATGGAGTATCCCCCATCGGCAGTCTCGAGATCTCTGCCATCTCGTGGAGGGCCAATCTCAACTCCCCCAGTGGAGTGGCGAAAGTCCCGGTGAGCGAGATATATCGCTCCATCAAAGCCAGAAACAGGCTGGGGTTGAGAGGCAATCCAACACTGGTGGCACTCACAGCTGAGTACAGACCAATGCTCTCCAGCTCGGTCTGAAAATGCTTCAGGGCCCAGTCAGCTAAACGAGCCCATCGAAGATTTGTGGGGGTGATCCACCCACTTGTCCGAGGATTAACCTTAGGGTATACTCCTCCGTGTCCCATGAAATTGTTACAGAAAGTCGGTATCTGGACTGACTGGAAGGGTGCAGTGTCCTCACTCGAGACAATGCCCGAAAATAATCCCCTGAACGGCATCACAGAGCCAGAAGGGCGGCTGACGAATGACCCTTGGTCAGATCCTTTCTAGTAGAAGATCTTCCCCGGTTGGCCGTGAAGATTGGGAGTCAGCGTCCACGACATCATCCTGGGATGTGTGGCATGGAAGAATGCCGAGATAGGGTAGTCCCTCGGTATCTTGGGCAGGTACATAACCAAGCCCCCGGTAGGGAAAACCTAGAGCTCTTTCTTGGGCTTCGTCTGAGACTGCTTATCAATCATGTCCCCGAAGAGAAAGGTCAGTTTTATATATTGCGCCCCGTCTATAGATGTCAGGGGCTCTCCGTTGATCATGCTCAACATCATTCGCTCTCCTTGGGATGATATCAGGGTTTCCCTTCCTTCAGGATATTGGGGTCCAGAGATGGGAAATGTCACGTAGGATAAATCCTCCAAGTAGTTGGAATGCAGCATCCCGGCAGCAGAACCCATCACCTCGGCCAGTGGAGACGCATGCAAGTTAACTGCAAAATACAAAAAAAATATGTCAGTTTCTATACTAGACATTACAATCTTGCAGCATATGCCAAAAGACAGCAGTTTGTGCTTTACGCCAAGACTGTAAAAACTTGATCTTTTACGCTGAAATCTTATTCCAACACGTAAAATTCAAAACTGGTAGTATACACAAAAAACTCGACAGTCTGTGTTTATGCCAGATTGCCAAAGTTTGAGCTATTACGCCGGAATTTTCATCCAGAAGCGTAACACTCAAATTTTATGGTATACGCCAAATTTTGACAGTCAGTGCTTTTACGCCAGACTGCGAAAATATGGAGTTTTTACGCTGACACATTAGAAATATGGGCGTAAAAGATGAAACGTCTCTGTGCATCATCTTCCTTGAAGAGGCTATCAGAACAGAAGACGACCTAGCGTGTTCACGTACAACGTGTGTGAAGGATTTTTCGTTGTTCTCGTCGTCCCAAACGCTTTACCTTTAACGCCCGACGCAGAGCTCATCGGTGGGACACTTCGTTCAGAATGAGGCTCGGCTTGCCCGACCGGAGTCGCCCTTGCTTGGACATAAGTTCGAGAAGAAGAGTCAGTCTTCTTTCCCTTAGAGGAAAAGATTTGTTTCGGGGCCATTGCTGAAAACTCGGAATGCTCGGGGAGAAGAAACGGAGGAGGGAACTCGAACAGTCGAAGGCTTGGGGTATATATAGAGTTCGGATGGACTCCTCGAATCCCTAACCAAGTCCAACATTTAATGTTCGGCTATGATTGGGGACCACGTCAGCCTATTACTCAGGGAAGGCGGACAGTCAGCGAATTCGAAAAGTTATCGTGCAAAGCAGATTCGTGGTTTTTACGCTAAGGAGCTTTCTACGCTCGACAGCTATAAATCTACGGTTTTACGCTCACAGGCTATAAGTCTATGGTTTTACACCCGGATGCTTTTATGCTCGGTAGCTTTTACGCTCGAGAGACTACAAACCTACGACTTTACGCTCAGAAGCTACAAATCTATGATTTCACGCTCGATGGCTTTTACGCTCAGAAGCAACAGATCCACAACTTCACGCTCGGAAGATTTTCTTTTCAAAGCCTACAAATCTACAGTTCTGCGCCCGGATGCTCTCATGCTCAGCAGCTTTTACGCTCGAGAGGCTACGAACTTATGATTTTCCGCTTATCCACATTTACAGATCCATGACTTTCCGCATATCTGAGAATACGCAGGCCAGAATATGCGTATATTCGAACAATTCTTAAGGCGGTCA
The DNA here is from genome assembly GCA_036927795.1 of Iris macrosiphon. Taxonomy (NCBI): domain Eukaryota; kingdom Viridiplantae; phylum Streptophyta; class Magnoliopsida; order Asparagales; family Iridaceae; genus Iris; species Iris macrosiphon. The sequence continues at coordinate 308,631,044 of JAYESA010000004.1, read as the reverse complement.
ATTGCAAGAGTTCACACAGAAGATACTCTTTTTTGACCTCAAAATATCCCAAGTACCCGAAGCATACAGAGTTCAACATTGACAATGACTCTTCTTGGGTCGATTGGAGGTTCATCCAGAATCCAGTCTGAATATTTCATCTACAGTTCAAGATGGTGACTCAGTTTTTGACAGCCATTTCTCGCCCTATTCCAAGGGATTTTTGGGAAATCATTCTTGAAGATGATGGTCTGAACAAAAATTCTGTTTATCAGAAGCGACGGTTCAGAATTCTACGTAGCTCCCCATTCCTAACAGCCGGACAGTTCGAATACTCGACTTAAATGCTAAAACGGCTTTTTATGCATCGTCAGTTATGCGTAAAAGACATGAGGGGACCTAATACTCTTTCTAAAAGAGTTGGCGTAAAGTTATTAGACGTGTCGAAGCTACACATATTCAGACTTCATCACAGCAAAAGATATGGCAAATAATCATATGCACAGAAGAAGACGATTTTATTAAAACATGATTATATATGAGGGAAATCCTGTCTACAAAGGGTTTTTTCTTCATTTTCATGGTTACATATGAGGAAAATCCCGTCTACAAAGGGTTTCCTCATCTTCGTCAAAAGATCATCCCCAGAATCTGTTCTGCCAGGTTCTCGTATTGGTGGAGATCTTTCGCGTCTTCTTCAGCAGTTAGTCGGTTTTTGCGACCGATTAACAAGAAAATGATAAATGGCAGGAGGATACAAAACTGGGCCTGCCTAAATTATGCAGATCCTATCCTCCGTACGCCATAACAGATTGAGTTGAGGTATTTGACCCAACTCAATACTCGAGGACAGAGCTAGTTTGTTTGCTCTCGTCCGAGAATGACAGAAGAAAATACAGCTTGCAAGCTGTGTGGACAAAAGAGACCCTTCCTCTCTTGGAAGAACCGCCATACAAAGTTGCTGATTATCCCGAGCAAAGGAAGCTATGATATCCTTCCATGATCCATCGTTGCAGAGGACATTTACTCGAAGACGCCGTCTTTTTCGGCTCCTTACATGCTGGAAGAACATGGTCTTCTTCTTCCTCAAGTTGACCCGACGAACGCCGGCGATCATCTCTGCGTGGTGAAGAAAATGTGGGAAGAAACAGGTTAACTCCTCAGCCTTTTTATAGGCCAAAGAAAACACACCAAATCCTAACAAATCCCCAATAAATTTGCCATGAAGTCAGCCTTGAAGAACGTGTCAGACTTGACCATTTTATGCTTCATTCAAAGCGTTTCAAATTACAAGGAATTTAAAAGCTTTGAAGGGGGTCTTGTAGAAGCATGCAAAATATGCTGAAAAGCTATACGCAGCATTCTAATGCTGGGCAGCGTAAAATACGACTTTGGAGCCATCGACGTACAACAGAGCTTTTCCGCTGAGCACAGCGTAAAACATAAGCTCGAGGACTATCCGCGTAAGGCAGTATGTCCAGGCTGCTTCAGCGTAAAAAGGGATGTTGTATCACCTTTATGGCGTAAAACTCATCCGCTTTAAATGTAGCATTGAAAGTGTACGAGGGACGCTTCGTATTCCCCGAAATGAACCTATCAAATTGTACAGTGAACCTGACATCTGACTCCTGACAAAGAGTATTGCACGACTACCCAGACGACGGCTATAATGATGGCACGGTACAGCGACCCAGACTGTCGTTTAGTGACATTTCCTTGGCGTAAACCGCTTTTACGCATACAGAGGAATATGCTGCCTAGTTTTACACAGGCAGATGTGAGCTGTTTACGCTCCACAGAAGGCAAACAGGATGCCACGTCTAAAGTTGCTCTTCGTACAGGGCTCGAGGCACGCCTCTGCATTTAATGCGCAGAATGATGGCAAATCTTCGAGACGGCAGATCTTCGAGACACACCTCTGCATTTAATGCGCGGAAGGCTGGCAGATCTTCAAGACACGCCTCTGCATTTAATGTGCGGAATGGTGACAGATCCTCGAGGCACGTCTCTACATTTAATGCACAGAATGATGGCAGATCTTCGAGACACGCCTCTGGAATACGCTGCCTAGTTTTACACAGGCAGACGTGAGCTTCTTACGCTCCGCAGAAGACAAACAGACTACCACGTCAAAAGCTGCTCTTCGTACAAGGCCCGAGGTACGTCTCTGCATTTAATGCGCGGAAGGCTGGCAGATCTTTGGGATACGCCTCTGCATTTAATGCACAAGATGGGAGCAGATATCTGCATTTAATGCAAGAGATTTGATTATATCTCCAAAAGCCGTGATTTCGGCTAAAATGTCCATATCATCACTTTCGAGCATTATGCCATCAGGCTATTTTCAGCTATGGGAGCACATTGTATGCTATCTCCTTAGAATACGCCACCAGGCCATTTTCAGCTATGAGGAGCACGCTATACGCCACCTCCTTGAACTATGCCTACCAGGCTTCTACGCCCACTCGGCTTCTATGCCCACCAGGCTTCTATGCCTACTCGGCTTCTACGCCCACTCGGCTTCTATGCCTACTTGGCTTCTATGCCCGCTCGGCTTCTACGCCTACCTGGCCTCTATGCCAGTTTGATAAACTATTTGGCTTCTACGCCATAGTGACAGTTATTGGCTTCTACGCCAACCTTTTCTACGCGAGGGATAACTACGTACGTGGCTTTTATGCCGTGATCTTAGCAGCAGTTATAGGCATTGTCGCTTAATGGGACACACGTCACATGCTCATTCAAAAGGTCATTTATACGTAGGCAACGGTTATTGTAACCGTCGCGTAAAAAGTGTTATGCTTTCCACTGCCTAGCTTCTACGCCGACTGATGGTCACTGTCACTAAAAACCCTATAAATAGGGACCTCTATCGACATAGGTAAGAGGTCAAAGAATTTGAGGTCGAAGAAATTAAGGTCGAAAAACAGAAGATCAAAAGGAGAAGGTCAAGGAACTAAGAGTCGAAGAGTCTTTGAGAGAGAAGAATCCAGAGCTCAGGCAAAGAGTAGCGATCGACGACTTTGGCATCGAGCATCCACTCTCTTTTGCAACCTCCGAAGCTGCTTTCTGTCTTCTACGGCACTTCTTCACCATCGTGTGGTCCAAGGGACAAAGTGATCGACTACAGATCAGACTCCTATAGCAATATTTATCCAGATTAAAAATTGTACTCGACATCCTCGTATATGATTAATTGTACAATCTTGTTTGTAAACCAAAGAGCGGGTTTCATATAAGCCTCGTCTTTCTATATCTTTCGGACGTTAAGCAACGTATCATGGTCCTAGGTTGAACAGGTACATCACAGAAGTATATGAAAATAATAGCACATGATCTACTACAAGTTGGCAAGGTACACTTGTCTGTGTTCTGAGCTCCGTCAGTTGCTCCTGTAATAGTAGAATCTCCAGGTACGCCTTCGGATGCTGAAATAAATATTATCATTGCTCTCAGAATACTTAAAATAACTAGAATTGACTACTCATAAGTTCAATTTGAACACAAGGGCAGAATTGACAGTTTTGGGTCAAAGTAGGATCCACATGTGGCCCACTTCGCACCAAAAAATATCGTACCGAAAAATATGCCAGAGACAATGCTCTCCAAATTTGTTAAACTTACTGTCTACGAGTCCTTAACGATGATACGAACCCAACAAAACTTCCAGAATAGGATTCCGATGAGCCGGTCACAAAATTGTTCGTCAAGTGGAACCGTAGGGCCCACGAAATAACGTTTCGTCAACATTCTCAGAATCGAACCAAACTTGGGTCTCAGGACTAGCGTAACGCTTGTTTTATAATAAACGAAAGAAATAAGGACGAGGTTTATACGAAACCCGCTCTTTGGTTTACAAACAAGATTGTACAATTAATCCTATACGAGGATGTCGAGTACAATTTTTAATCTGGGTAAATATTGCTATAGGAGTCTGATTTGCAGTCGATCACTTTGTTCCTTGGACCACACGATGATGAAGAAGTGTCATAGAAGACAGAAAGCAGCTTCGAATGTTGCAAAAGAGGGTGGATGCTCGATGCCAAAGTCGTCGATCACTACTCTTTGCCTGAGCTCTGGATTCTTCTCTCTCAAAGACTCTTCGACTCTTAGTTCCTTGACCTTCTCCTCTTGATCTTGGAATCTTTGACCTTCCATTTTTTGACCCTGGACCTCTGTCGATAGAGGTCTCTATTTATAGGGTTTTAGTGACAGTGACCATCAGTCGGCGTAGAAGCCAGGTAGTGGAAAGCATAGCACTTTTTATGCGACGGTTACCATAACCGTTGCCTACGTATAAATGACCTTCTGAATGAGCGTGTGACGCGTGTCCCATTAAGAGACAATGCGTATAACTGCTGCTAAGATCACAGCATAAAAGCCACGTAGGTAGTTATCCCCTATGTAGAAGAGGTTGGCGTAGGTGCCAATAACTGTCACCTTGGCGTAGAAGCCAAATAGTCATCAAACTGGCGTAAAAGCCAAATAGGTGTAGAGGCCGAGTAGGCATAGAAGCCGAATAGGCGTAGAAGCCTGATGCTGCATAGATAGGTAGCTAGCGTAGAAGATAGTTGATCCTCCTTCCTTGACTGAGGCCTTGAACGAATTCTGTCCCAAATAGCCTTAATACGCACCAATGCATATGTAGCCTGAGCTGACGTATTATGCAAAATTATGGCTTTTGGAGATATAATCAAATCTCTTGCATTAAATACAGAGGTCTGCCCCCATCTTGCGCATTAAATGCAGAGGCGTGTCTCGAAGATCTGCCGTCTCGAAGATCTGCCATCATTCTGCGTATTAAATACAGAGACGTGCCTCGAGCCCTGTACGAAGAGCAACTTTTGACGTGACAGCCTGTTTGTCTTCTGTGTAGCGTAAACAGCTCACATCTGCCTGTGTAAAACTAGGCAGCGTATTCCAGAGGCGTGTCTCGAAGATCTGCCATCATTCCGCACATTAAATGCAGAGGCGTGCCTCGAAGATCTGTCACCATTCCACGCATTAAATGTAGAGGCGTGTCCCAAAGATCTGCCATCGTTCTGCGTATTAAATACAGAGATGTGCCTCGAGGATCTGCCATCATTCTGCGCATTAAATGCAGAGATGTGCCTCGAGCCCTGTACGAAGAGCAACTTTTGACGTAGCAGCCTGTTTGTCTTCTGTGGAGCGTAAACAGCTCACATCTGCCTGTGTAAAACTAGGCAGCGTATTCCCTTGTATGCGTAAAAGCAGGTTACACCAAGGAAATGTCACTAAACGACAGTCTGGGTCGCTGTGCCGCGCCATCATTATAGCCGTCGTCTGGGTAGTCATGCCGTACTCTTTGTCAGGAGTCAGATGTCAGGTTCACTGCACGATTTGACAGGTTCATTTTGGGAAATACGAAGCATTCCTCGTACACTTCAATGCTGCATTAAAATGGATGAGTTTTACGCCATAAAGGCGATATAGCACCCTTTTTACGCTGAAGCAGCCTGGACATAGTACATTATGCGGATAGTCCTTGGGCTTATATTTTACGATGTACTTAGCAGAAAAGCTCTGTTGTACGCCGATGGCTCTGAAGCCATATTTTATGCTGCCCAGCACTAAAATACTGCGTATAGCCATTCAGCATATTTTTTATGCTTCTACAAGACCCCCTTCAAAGCTTTCATATTCCTCGTAATTTGAAACGCTTTGAATGAAGCATGAAACGGTCAAGTCTGACTCGTTATTCAAGGCTGACTTTCTGGCGGATTATTGGGGATTTGTTGGGATTTGGTGTGTTCTCTTTGGCATATGAAAAGGCTGAGGAGTTAACCTGTTTCTTCCCATATTTCCTTCACCACACAGAGATGATTGCCGGAGTTCGTCGGGTCGACTTGAGGAAGAAGAAGACCATGTTCTTCCAGCATGTAAGGAGCCAAAAAAGACGGCATCTTCGAGCAAATGTCTTCTGCAACGATGGATCATGGAAGGATATCATAGCCTCCTTTGCTCGGGATAATCAGCAACATTGTATGGCGGTTCGTCCAGGAGAGAGAACGGGTCAGATTCGACCACACAGCTTGCAAGATGTATTTTCTCCTGTCGTTCGTGGACGAGAGAAGACAAACTAGCTCTGTCCTCGAGTATTGAGTTGGGTCTAAAATCTCAACTCAATCTGTCATGGCGTATGGAGGATGGGCTCTGCATAATTTAGGCAGGCCCAGTTTTGTATCCTCCCGCCATTAATCATTTTTTTGTTAATCGGTTGCGGAAACCGACTAACTGCTGAAGAAGACACGAAAGATCTCCACCAATACGAGAACCTGGCAGAGCAGATTCTGGGGATGATCTTCCGATGAAGATGAGGAAATCCTTTCTAGACGGAATTTCCCTCATATGTAATCATGAAAATGAAGAAAAACCCTTTCTAGACAGGATTTCCCTCATATGTAATCATGATTTAATAAAATCGTCTTCTTCTGTGCATATGATTATTTGTCATATATTTTGCTGTGATGAAGTCTGAATATGTGTAGCTTCGACACGTCTGATAACTTTACGTCGACTCTGTTAGAAAGTGTATTAGGTCCCCTCCTGTCTTTTACGCATAACTAAAGATGCGCAGAAAGCCGCTTTAGCATTTAAGTCGAATGTTGAACTGTCCTGCTGTTAGGAATGGGAGGAACTGCGTAAAATTCTGAACTGTCACCCTTCTGAGAGAGAGAATTTTTGTTCAGACCACCATCTTCAAGAATGATTTCTCGAAAATCCCTTGAAACAGGGCGAGAAACAGCTGTCAAACTGAGTTGCCATCTTGAACTGTAGAGACTGGGTTCTGGATGAACTTCCAATCGACCCAAGAAGAAGAGTAATTTTCAAAGCTGAACTCTGTATGCTTTGGGTACTTGGGATATTTTGAGGCCAAGAAGGAGTATGCTCTGCGTGAACCCTTACAATTGACCGCGTTGAGATTTGTTCAGATATACGCGTACTCTGGCCTGCGTATTTTCAGATATTCGGAGAGTCATAGATCTGTGAATGTGGATGAGTGGAAAATCATAAGTTCGTAGCCTCTCGAGCGTAAAAGCTGCTGAGCATAAAAGCATCCGGGCATAGAACTGTAGATTTGTAGCCTCTGAAAAGAAAAATCTTCCGAGCGTGAAGTTGTGGATCTGTTGCCTCTGAGCGTAAAAGCCACCGAGCGTGAAATCATAGATTTGTAGCTTCTGAGCGTGAAGTCGTAGGTTTGTAGCCTCTCGAGCATAAAAGCTACCGAGCATAAAAGCATCCGGGCGTAAAACCATAGACTTATAGCCTGTGAGCGTAAAATCGTAGATTTGTAGCTGTCGAGCGTAGAAAGCTCCTTAGCGTAAAACAACGAATCTGCTTTGCACGAAAACTTTTCGAATTCGCTGACTGTCCGCCTTCCCTGAGTAATAGGCTGACGTGGTCCCCAATCATAACCAAATATTAAACGTCGGACTTGGTTAGGGATTCGAGGAGTCCATCCGAACTCTATATATACCATAAGGCTTTCAGAGAAAAACTTTTCATCTGTCTTTTTGCAAAAGAAAGCCTTTGATTGTTCGAGTTCTCTCCTTCGTTTCTTCTCCGAGCATTCCGAGTTTTCAGCAATGGCCCCGAAACCAATCTCTTCCTCTAAGGGAAAGAAGACTGACTCTTCTTCTCGCTCCTCTGCCCAAGCAAGAGCGACTTCCGTCGGGCAAGGCGAGCTTCTTTCTGAACGAAGTATCCCGCAGACGAGCTGTGCGCCGGGCGTTATAGGTAAAGCCTTTGGGACGATAAGAATGACGAAAATCCTTCGCACACGTTGTACTTGAACGCGCTAGGTCATCTTCTGTGCTGATAGCCTCTTCGAGGAAGATGATGCACAGAGATATTTCATCTTTTACGCCCACATTTCTAATGTGTCAGCGTAAAAACTCCATATTTTTGCGGTCTGGCGTAAAAGCACAGACTGTCAAAACTTGGCGTATACCATAAAATTTGAGTGTTACGCTTCTGGATGAAAATTCCGGCGTAATAACTCAAATTTTGGCAGTCTGGCGTAAAACACAGACTGTCGAGTTTTTGCGTATACTGCCACTCTTGAATTTTACGCCTTGGAAAAAAGATTCCAGCGTAAAAGATCAAGTTTTTACAGTCTTGGCGTAAAGCACAGACTGTTGTCTTTTAGCATATGCTGCAAGATTTTAATGTCTAGTATAGAAACTGACGTATTTTTCTTGCACTTTTGCAGTTAACTTGCATGCGTCTCCACTGGCCGAGTTGATGAGTTCAGCTGCCGGGATGCTGCATTCCAACTACCTGGAGGATCTGTCCCACGTGACATTTTCCATCTCTGGACCCCAATATCCTGAAGGAAGGGGAATCCTGATATCGTCCCAAGGAGAGCGAATGATGTTGAGCATGATCAACGGAGAGCCCCTGACGTCTATAGACGGGGCACAATATATAAAATCGGCCTTTCTCTTCGGGGACATGATTGACAAGCAGTCCCAAACGAAGCCCAAAAAAGAGCTCTGGGTTTTCCCTACCGGGGGCTTGGTCATGTACCTGCCCAAGATGCCGAGAGACTACCCCATCTCGACATTCTTCCACGCCACACATCCAAGGAGGATGTCGTGGACATTGACTCCCAATCTTCATGGCCAGTCGGAGAAGATATTCTACCAGAAAGGATCTGACCAAGGGTCATTCGTCAGTCGCCCTTCCGGCTATGTGATGCCGTTCAGGGGATTATTTCTGGGCGTTGTCCCGAGTGAGGAAACTGTACCCTTCCAGCCAGTCCAGATACTGACTTTCTACAATGATTTCATGGGGCACGGAGGAGTATACCCAAAGGTTAATCCTCGGACAAGTGGGTGGATCACCCCTACAAATCTTCGATGGGCTCGTTTAGCTGACTGGGCCCTGAAGCATTTTCAGACCGAGCTGGAGAGCATTGGTCTGTACGCAGCTGTGAGTGCCACCAGCGTTGGGTTACCTCTCAACCCTAGCCTGTTTCTGGCTTTGATGGAGCGATATATCTCGCTCACCGGGACTTTCGCCACTCCACTGGGGGAGTTGGGATTGGCCCTCCACGAAATGGCAGAGATCTCGAGACTGCCGATGGGGGATACTCCTTATGAAGAGTATGTTCCCACAAACCGGAAGTTGGGGGATTCAGACCCTCGGGTTGTGGCAGTGTACCAGGAGCTGATGTGCCACTACCTTGCTTGCACCGCCTTTTATAATGAGCCTTCAGATTTACCTCATACCAATAAATGGGCGTCCTACCTCTTCTTTCACCGAGCCAGGGCTGCTAAGCCAGAGAAGGTCTTGGATACTAAGGATCAGCCTCTGAGCTTTCTGAGCGTGCTTAGTGCTCAGGTAGTCGACGATCTTATAGAAGACGCTAGGGCTCCAGATCAGATTCTTGATGAAGGGATAGGAAAATATCCTGCAGGCACTAAGGCCTACAATTATTTGAGGCATTGCCGTAGGCCTCTGTCCAAGGAAGCTCAACTAGCTAGCTTCCTCTCTATATGGCTGCGCCGACTGGTGGTACCCGGCATTGCATCCTCGGATCGCATTCACCGTAACACCTTATAGCCTGCAGTGCGTCTGGTGTTCGGGGCAAGATTGGGTTTGCTCCCTGTCATGGTGTGCCGCATACAAGCTGGCCTGAGGGCCATTACTGATGGGCTGCTTGCCGATGAAACTCGGCGTGATAGCTTTCCTAGGGTAGAATTATCATACTTGTATTTGATGGGATGGTTAATTCTTCATAACCCCAGGGTGATGTCTCCTAGCTCTGGCAGCAGTTCGGGGGGTAGTTTCTTGCTGAATTACAAGAATTTCTCCTGGAACGTGACCACAGTTTTAGACTGTCGGCGGGCACTAAATTTCAGTCACAGTTGGAAGATTTTCTGTACTGTCCCCTCTGTACATCTCAATCAACAGGGGCACAGAGTTCAGGACGTGGGCGACGGGAAGACCGTTCTTTCTCCTGAGGCTTTTAATTGGTTGGTCTGCATTAGACCTTCCCATCTACTGTACATAAGTGAAGATCAATGCTTCTTGGAACCCAACCTGCCTAGTCGATTCGCCAGGCAGTTTGGGTATGACCAGTTGCATATGGGCAACGCCGTCACCAGCTTCAAGTCCAGGGGTGGACTTATCGATGGAGCGAGAGGGTGGCAATACTTCATCATGGGTTGCACTGAAGCAACTTTTACTGTGCCCACCATTTCACTCTCCACGAAGCTGCGTATCCTCCACTCGTATGCCCAGTTTTATGTGGCAACGAACACCTTCCATCGCGATTTTGATATGCGTGGAAGTTTTAGGATGCCCTCTTCTAAGTCTGCGAGGAGATACAAAATCCCCTCAGTTTCTTCCGATGAGGGTGAAGATGCCGTCAATCCAGATGAGCCTTTGTTGGCAGTACCGAGGGGTGAGATACCTCAACCTATCGGGCCTCTGGTCATCTCTGGTAAGCGAAGGGCTCCTGCTCCGAAGGAGACTTCCCCTCGCAAGAAGAAGAAGAAGACGGTTAGTCGTCCTCTCAGGATTCCCGGCCATGAGGCTCCTAGAAGTGAACCTGCTGTTTCCCCGGTCGGGGACGATTCTTTGATTGGAGGTTCCTCGCCTTTTAGAGAGGGAACCTCCACAGTTCCGGCTGGCGGTGCCGGAGAATCTCTGCTTGAGGCTGCTGTTGCTGCTACCGCTTCAGGTAGTGGTACGAGATCGCCTTCGGGGCCGAGCCGAATAAGGATACCTTTATCCAGATCAGCAACGGGAGAAACCCTTGCCGTGTTTGTAAGTATACCCAGTGAGATTCCAGCCGATGAGCCTCGGTTGGAACTTGACGAGGACTTGGAAGAATATTTGCCAGTGTCGGTTGACACACCACCTTCTCCAGGTATGACAGCTTGCTTAGCATCGTTAAAAAATAATTTAGCTGTACTGGCTGCAAACGCGACATATATACCATCAGCCATGGGTAAATGTCGTCTTTACGCCTCTTTTTAGAAAAATTAACATCATTCTGATATTAACTTTCTTTTGTCTTCTTTTCAGGGAAGACATCTACGGGGAGGGCAGTGTTGACGCCCTTTTTGGCTCTGTTTCAGCTCCTGGCGACGACATGAAGGTGCCCAACTTCGGAGAGAAAGCACTTTCGGGTGCCGGCTCGCCTGAAACAGCTCCGCTATCTCGAGAGGAGGATGAACCTGTCGTTACGACAATACCTCCTTTGAGTACGCTGGCTGTTTTGTCTGTTGTTGGCGCATCTTCTTTTGTCGCACCATCTGCTGAGGCGACAACTGTGGCAACGTCGTTGGCAGTCATTCCTGGAGGGGGATTCTCTGATATTGCAGCCACCCTCAGCACCCATTTGAATCTCACCATGTTGGTTGAGCAGTTTTCTACCATTTTCTACGCCACTTTGAAGACGCTGATATCAATGGTGCTGGAGAAGAATTTAGGCTTCGAGGCTCTGAGGACGTCCTGCAACCTTACTATAGTGCAGATTAGACATTTCAGTGACACTGGAAGAGCTGGTGCGCTAGAGCAGATAGTTAATGGTTTGGAGCAACCCATTAACGAATATCTGTAGTTATCCCGAGGAAATGTCGATGAGCTGATTCAGGCTGAATATGAATCCCTCACTGCGCAGCTCGTTGAACAGATGGAAGGCCTAAATAAATCCATCCAGGCGCGACATCAGGAGATAGATGAAGGAAAGGCCGTCTTGGAGGAAGTTATTCCTCTTCGAACAAAGTGTCAGGCCGAGTATGAAGGAAATGTAGCGAGGGTCCGTAGATTGGAAGCAAAACTCGCTCAGGCAAAGGAGTGGGTCTCTCAATCCTTGGAAGCTCTAGATGTCGTGAATGGCCGACTGGATATAGCTCAGCAAAGCTTGGCACGTGCAGGAGTTGCCTGCGCCGGTTTTATTCAGGCTAGGTCTGAACTGTCCCTCCTGAGCAATGAGGGGGAAAGACTGGAGCGGGCTCGCGCTAATGTCTTGAACTCCAGGAATGAGAAGATGGTCGCACTGGCGCAACAGATCCGCGACCTAACCGCTCCCCCCAAATGATGTACTTTTTGCTTTTTAATGTAATTTTGCTCTTTCTGGGAATAATAAAGAGGCTTTCATCTGACTTTGTGGGCCCATCATTTTGGAATATAAATGACAGGTTTGGGTGAAAGTGATATCAGAGGTAATATGGACGTAATATACTCTCGGTTAGCTTTAGCTGGACATATCTATTCAGAGGTTATATGGACATGATAGATTACGATCCAACTAGAATTTGTATACAAAACACTATCAGAGGTAATATGGACGTGATAGGTCTTGAAGTTCCAAATTAGTTAAACATATCTATTCAGAGGTTACATGGACATGATAGAATATGATCCAACTAGTTTCGTTTTGGAAGTAGTATTGTCAGAATGAGATCTTCGCCATACTCCATTTGAGCAAAGGAGGTTAAGCATAGTACCTTTTCAGGAATTTGCCATTAATAGGAGCCATCAACAAGTCTCCATTAGGCTTGGCTAACCTGTAAGCGCCGTTTGAGAACGTTGTCTCGATCACATAAGGGCCCTCCCATTTGGGCTGGAATATACCCTTACTCCTGTGAGTAAGAATCATCGGCCTTCTCACAGCTAAAACTAGCTCGCCAACTTTGAACACTCTTTCCTTTACTTTTTGATTAAAAGATTTGGAAATGCGTGCCTGGTAGAATGTGATGCGCTGTTGAGCTTGGAGGCGTTTCTCGTCTAATCCTTCTAACTCTTGAAGCCTTAACAGGTCATTTTTTTCTTGAGTCAGCTCATTAGCCACTGCTATCCTGAGTGACGGAATTTGGACTTCGATAGGGAGAACTGCTTTACTCCTGTAAACCAATAAGAATAGGGTACAACCTGTCGGTGCCCGTACCGTTGTGCGGTATGCCCAGAGACATTCTCCTAGCTTCTCATTCCAATCCCTCTTGTTCGAAGAGACGAATTTTTTCTAGAGTTTGATAATGGTTTTGTTGAAGGCTTCCGCCAAACCATTAGCAGCGGGATTGTATGCCGTAGAGGCCAAATTTTGTATCCGATTTTTATCGCAAAATCGATAAAACGTGTGGCTGATGAATTGAGGCCCATTGTCATGAATTATCCTTCGGGGTATCCCAAAGCGATAAATGACATGATGCTTGATGAAGCTGATCACATTAGATGTCTTCACCTCTGTAAGAGGGATCGCCTCTGCCCATTTGGAGAAATAATCCGTGATGGCCAGTATGAACCGGTGACCTCTGGAAGAAGACGGGTGAATAGGACCAATGATATCCATACCCCATGCTTCGAAAGGCCAGGATGCAACCATAGGATGTAGATGTTCAGAAGGTTGATGTATAAAGTCTGCATGGACCTGACAGGCTCTGCATTGTCTTGCATACTTTATTGCATCTGTGATCATAGTAGGCCAGTAATAGCCCATCCTCCTGATTCGATCATGTAGCTTAGGACCGGGTTGATGCGCTTCGCATACGCCGTCGTGAGCTTCACGGATAATCCACTGTGCTTCGTCATCTGAGAGACATCTCAATAGCAGTCCGTCGTAGGTCCGGCGATATAGACATTATGAAGAAGCGTCATGATAGAAGCGTAATGATCGTCTTTTGACGGATACTGCTTCTTTAGGGTCCTCCGATAAGATTTCGTATGCCACAAAATCTATAAAGGGACTTCTCCAGTCTCTCTTGGGAGGATCTGGGTTTACAGCGTAGCTGCGTTCTATGTGAAAGTTATTTTTCACACAGAACAAATCTCTGTTAAGAAGGATCACTGAATTCTGCCTTCTTATAGGAATAGCTAGATCTGCAGCTAGACTGGCTAAGGCATCAGCTTCCAGATTCTGAGATCGAGGCACATGTTCTAGGAAGAATCCTTTGAATGTCATGGCTATCTCGACCGTTGTCCGGTGATAGGGGATGAGGTCTGGATTCCGGACTTCATATATTCCTCTGACTTGATTGACGATCAGCAGAGAATCACCGAAAGCTTCCAGAGATTCGACGCCCAATTCTTTAGCAACTTGGAGCCCGATTAGTAGAGCGTTATACTCCGCCACATTATTGGAACATGGCTCACTAAGAGAATATGCTCGATAGATGACGAGTTATCAGGAGTAACCAGGACAGTTCCTACTCCTGAAACCACGTTTCCCCTGGGACCAGTCCTGGAGGCACCATCGAAGAATAGTTGCCATGCATTACCTTCCACTACGAAATTACATTCTGCAACTTCGTCGGGAATGTCCTCGTACAGTTTGGAGGTCTCCGGGATCGGATGAGCAGCTAGGAAATCAGCCAATGCTTGGCCCTTGATGGACTTCTGAGGGACATACACCATGTCATATGGTGTTAATAACATTGCCCAAGTCGCGAGTCGGGAATTAAGAACACTTGGCTTGTTCATCAGTACCCGAAGAGGATTGATCCTAGAGATGATGTGGATGGTTTGGCCTGTGACATAGTGTCGCATTTTCTGAATAGCGAACATCAGAGCCAGGCACTCTTTCTCCACTGGATTGTACCGGTGTTCGGCTCTGACCATCATCCTGCTTAGGTAGTAGATAGCCTGTTCATGACCCACATCGTTCTTCTGTGCGAGAAGAGCTCCCAGAGAATGATCCATCGCTCGAACATACAGCAAGAATGGTCTTCCTATGACGGGAGGCACCAGAACTGGAGGATTAGTGAGGTAGCGTTTGATGTCATTAAACGCTTGCTGACAGGCTTCGTCCCATACAAAGGATACATCTTTCTTCATGAGACGAGAAAAGGCTGACATTTTCCAGAGAGGTTGGATATGAATCTCCGGATGTAAGCCAGACGACCTTGAAATCCCCTGAGTTCCCTCAGATTACGGGGTGATCGCATTTCCAGGATGGCCTTGACTTTATCGGGGTCCACTTGAATGCCTTTTGTGGTGATGACAAATCCCAGGAATTTGCCACTGGATACACCAAGAAAGGACTTTGTAGGATTCATTTTGAGTTGATGTTGGCGCATCAACTCAAATACTGTCTTCAAGTCCTGGATGTGATTATCCTTGAGGCGGCTTTTGACTGCTACATCGTCCACGTAATATTCTACTGTTTTGCGCAAATGCTCATGGAATATGTTACTCATAGCACGTTGGTACGTACCCCCGGCATTCTTCAATCCGAAGGGCATGACCGTATAGCAATATACCCCCAACGGTGTCTGGAAGGCAGTATGCTTCTCGTCTTCAGGATGCATCTTGATTTGATTGTATCCTGAAAATCCGTCCATGAAAGACATATGTTCAAAACCGCATGTATTGTCAATCATGACGTCTGTAATGGGAAAAGAAAACTCATCCTTGGGGCAGGCTGCGTTCAGATCTCGGTAATCGATACAGACACGTACTTTCCCATTTTTCTTCATGACTGGGACAACATTGGCAATCCAGTCAGGATGTTGTTCTTCCCGGATGAAACCGCGGGCTATTAACTTCTTGATTTTAGCTTCAATGGCGTCCATCATATCCGGGCGGAACCGGCGTTGGTGCTGCTTCACAGGCTTCGTATCGGGAAATATATTAAGTTTATGAGTAGCCACCTTTGGATCAAGATCTGGCATATCCTCATAATTCTACGTAAAGACGTCGATATAATCTTTTATCAGCTGGATAACTTCTTCCCTTTCTTCTTCGAAAAGATTGTTACTGATAAATATCGGCTTTGGCAAAAGTTTATCCCCAATGTCAATCTGGATAACTTTATCTTCGGTGGGAGGTTCTCTCTGCTCGAACCGGAATTCTCATTGTGTATCTATTTGTTGAGCCCAAGAGTCATTCTCAAACAGTTCAGATTCTCGTTCGTCTGCTTCGAAGGAATTTGCCGATACCGTATTCACTGATAGTGTTCGTCCGAGAGCATCAGATGAGTCGGAGGACGATGAGCCATTTTGAAAAGAGGAAAAGATATCCTTGTTTGACTCAGAAGTCGCTAGGGAGGTGGTGTACCCTAACCCAAAACGAGTTCATTGACAGCAGGGATCACCGTGCAGCGGCATTCGTCTGCCTTTCTCGTAGTTGAGACCTGGTTCCAGCTTCAAGTCATAACCCATACTTTGCATAATCTTCAAAGCTTACGGGCTGTATCTGTGAACTTGTATTTTACCAGCATCGTCATTGGGAGAATCTTCTTGTACAGTCGGTTCATTGCGCATGCGGCCGAAGACTATTGAATGCTGACTGCTGAAGGCAGGCGGGACAATGAAGATAGAATCCTGATGTGGTCCATATGTCATGATGACATTGGATGATGACGCTACTTCCCACACATACGGATGATAGGAGTCTATAGCTTCCAAGAATTTTTGTGCTATAGGTTCTATATCGTCATGGGGTGAGGATTCCTGATTTAGAATTTGAGCGTCAATATACTGGAAAAGAGGATCTTTATTATCATCTGAAACCGCGTTCCTGGTCGTATTTACATCAATCGACTGCTTGTTGCGCTGAAGGCTGATGACCAAGGGTGGAGGCTTGTGGTTCAAAGTGATCACTAGAGGATCACCTCCTTTTCCTGACCTGGTTTTGTTCAGGTGGATAGCCATAGGCTCGGTGGCTTTTGGACGAGTAGTTCGCCCTTTCACCTTGATTGACAGAGGTTGCTCGGCAGAGGGTTCTTCTGGCTCCCGGTGGGATTCCTTCTCTGCTTTGCCTGATACCTCCTCCATGTAGTCTTGATTGTACAACATGGCATCAGAGTAGTAGGATTCTACTCCTTTAAATGGGTTCAAGTCCGCAAACTCCGTTTGTACTGTTCCTTAGGCATCTACATATTTAAAGCATTGATGTAGAGTCGAAGGAACGATGTTGTGGTCGTGGATCCAAGGTCTACCCAGCAGAATATTGTAGGACACCTCTGAATCAATGATATAACATGTAGCCACTAATCTGAGGTCGCCAATCTGGATCCTCAGACGAATTTTCCCCAACGGCTTACTTTTCCTGTCGTTGAAACCCATGATTGTAGTAGTGGTGTATGCCAATTCGCTGGTAGGAATTCTCAGCGGTCTGAGCAGACTATGAGGAATGATGCTGATTGATGATTCCGGATCTATGTGAATTCGGTCGACCTCCATGGAATCGACGTACCCGGTGTAATAGAGGGGTCTGTCATGCCTGTTATATTTTAACAGCATGTCATGTTGAGTGAAAGTGATATTCGGGACCACCTCCATCACACTGTGGCATTGAGGACATGCCACGGGTTCTTCGCCAGGGGACTTGAGCTGGGTTAAGTATGCATCCGCCTGCATTAATGCTTCACTCAGGGCTTGACGAGTGTCTTGAGAGAGCCTGAGTAGTTCGAAGATGGACAACCTGGCTGGTGTATTAGCCAATTGAGCCAAGATGTCAAAGTTGTATGGTTTCTCCAAACCTTTGTTTTGAATATTTTTCAAAGGTTTATCGAAGCGCACTTCCTTTTGCTTCCTCTTGTCCACCGAAGTTGGTCTCGAAGGACCGAAAGCTTCCGGTTCTGAAGGCTTGGCAGCTGAGGCTTCTGTCGGTGCATCCTCCTGACTTGCTCCATAGTCCTTGAGGTAAGCTTTCCCTAAACGGGTTCCAGTAGCCAAAACCTCATCTTCTGATGCCGAGTGTACCAAAATTATGTAACATGGTTTGCGCTTCGAGTCTTTTTTAGACTTAGCTTTAGCAGCTTGAGTCTCTTTCTCGATTTCTGACACCAAATCCGGGTGAACCCATATGATCTCGCCTTGCTAGGTAGTTAGGGGTACCAGGTCATGATTTTGACCTCTAGCTGGAGGGAGATTAACGATGTTCATTGTTGTCCGGAAAATAGGTGTAATACCATCCGGGACTTCTTGGGGAGGCAGATTGCCAAATTACAGAGAGATCATGTTGGCTGTGACCGTTTTCTCGCTGTTGCACAGAGTGATGGCCTTAGCATCGATCAGCTCTTGGATCTTCCTCTTCAGTACATAACACGCTTTTGTAGGGTGGTATACGTATCTATGGAAGATGCAGTACTTGGGGTTATTAGTACTGCCGACTTCATTAGGCCGCTTCTCCTCAGGAAGGGTAATCTTGCCGCTTTTGACGAGACACTCGAATATGCTCGGAATATCGTCATCGTCGAAAGAGTACTTCAATGGGCCTGGCAGTCCCATGTTTCGTCTGTGTGGTTGCCGCAGTCTTTTGCCTGGACGTATTGATTGCCAGAGCTTCTTTTCCTTTGGAACCACGAGGATGGTCGCTGTTGGGGGATGACCTCTTGCCTCTATCGGAGGCAGAGATCATGATGCCATTATCACGCGCCTTCCGACTGTTGTCTTCTGCGGCTACCGCTGAGATGATGAACGAGGGCCAATCATGGAACTGATATGGTCCTGTGAACACCGAGATTACGGGAAGAAGGTTCTTCCTGCAAATATCTACCAATGCCGAGTCTGGAACTCCGGGAGGCATTTGCAAAGTGGCTTGACGAAAACGTTCGATAAAAGTGTGAACGTCCTCTTTTTCCTTCTGCTTCTCTTCAATGAGAGAGGATATAAACATGTCCATCCCTCCCTCGTAGAATCGTGCGAAGAATAAAGTCTTGAAGTCTTCAAAGGAAGAAATGCAGTTGTCCGCCAGGCTACGGTACCACTGAAAAGCCACTCCCGAGAGACAGCCCTTGAACACCCGAGTGAGGAGGGCATCATTCCCTTATAATAACACCGTCATCATACTGAAGTAGTTCATGTACTGACTCGATGATATTTTTCCCTCGAACAAAGCCATAGTCTGCGGTTTGTATTTAGGAGGGAAAGGGGCCTCTTCCCAGATAGCCGGGTAAGGCTGGTTGATTCCCAATTTCTTGAGCTGATCTTTGTGCTTCAAGGCATCAAATTGGGCTTTCGACTCCCGTACTGCCTGCATCGGATTTTCAGCCGGTAGCGGGACCACGAAGTGGTGAGGAATCGGTTGCATCGTGACTCCAACGGGAGGTAACACACTCTCCGAGTGAGGAAGCGAAGGAACTGCTAATTCCTGATCTAGAGCAGGCTCTTGGATCGCGCTGGATGGTGGTAAGTCCACCCCCACACGTATGTGAGTTGGAGGGACCGATGGTTGAGCCATAGCAGCTGTGTGTTGAGTCAGCATCATCTGGTGCATGTTCTCCATCATGGATTGCATCTCTTTCAGAGATGTCTCCAGTACAGTAATGCGTTGCTCAGCGCTCCCCGACGGGGAAGCTTCCTCGCGTTCATCCCCAATGGCATAAACTCTCATCTCCCTGGGTGTCATCGAAGGATTAGTATAGGTCTCTGTAGAAGTTGACTCTATACTTTCAGCATCTGATTCGGGAGACTGGCGACCCCCAGCATCGGAATCAGAAGAGTACGAAGCCGATTGTCGTGACCTCGAACGGGTGTTTTGGAACACCCCAGCTTCAGCGTTCTTAAGGCGCTTGTTGAATCTCCTTTGGCTTGGACGTCTTGAGTTCGACCTTCCTCTAGGTACGTGTGAAGCCATGTTTACTGATGCTTGTGTGGGCTTTTCTTCTTGGAAAGATGGAGAGTAGTTCAACCGATCGAAAACTGACAGTTTTGCTTCAGAACCGCAATAATTAACTACAATCATATGGCTATTACAATAGTGCTCGCTAGGAGGCGTAATAGACATGCTGGGAGATCCCCTATCCTTGCGTTTCTGGATCAGATACTCACGCAGGTCAGGAGGATTTACAGGAGAAAAAGAAGAAGAAGGTTTGTTCCTTCTGTTCACATCAGTGGGCATACGGATGTTGGGAACCATAGTCCTCCCTGTGCCACCCGTATACAACAGGTTGGCCATCTGGGTAGCGGAGGATCCCCGAGGAGTGGGTCTTTCCGCAAACCGAGCCTGCTTTATGCTGAGGGGCCTCTCCTGGCGTAAATTGGAGCTCTGTTCAGGCTGGCGTAAAGCTGAGGAGTTCCTCAGTCGGCCATCAGCTCCTCGCGTAATCCAGAGGGCGGGCAGATTCTTCCCTTGGTGGCATAAAGGTCGAGAAGTTGCGTAGTCCGCCACTTGCTTTCCCTTGCATAGATTGCAGGGATCATCTGCTTTTCCGCGGAGGACAGTTGCATTTTTACGCGCGGAGCGCGTTTGAAATTTCTGATTTGGCGCTAAGGCATTGTTATAAATTCTGTCTGCCACGTCATCGACGGGAGACAGAGTTTTACACGCAGAACGCGGACTAGACTTCTGGACTAGCGCTGAGGCATTTCTCGAAGTTTTGTCTGCCACGTCACGGACGGGAGACTGAGTTTACGTGCGGAGCGCGAAGGTTGTGCAGCTACAACCTGGCTGGTCGGAGAGATCGGAGAGATCGAAGAGTCAGCAGGAACGGTAGGGGATATCTTGGGCATCCAGACCTTACGCAACTTCCTGTTGTCTTGGATAGAGAGAGAGTGAGAGCTACCCCCTGCTCGAAGCATATCTTCATAGGCAGACTAGTCGAACTGGACGAACAGGGTCTTCTTCGCGGATCCTACGGATATCGCATCGTGTTGAGCAATAGCTTTCTCGTCAGAAGAGAAAGATGTCCCCAGCAGAGTCGCCATCTTGTGTTTGATAATAAACGAAAGAAATAAGGACGAGGTTTATACGAAACCCGCTCTTTGGTTTACAAACAAGATTGTACAATTAATCCAATACGAGGATGTCGAGTACAATTTTTAATCTGGGTAAATATTGCTATAGGAGTCTGATCTGCAGTCGATCACTTTGTCCCTTGGACCACACAATGATGAAGAAGTGCCGTAGAAGACAGAAAGCAGCTTCGAAGGTTGCAAAAGAGGGTGGATGCTCGATGCCAAAGTCGTCGATCACTACTCTTTGCCTGAGATCTGGATTCTTCTCTCTCAAAGACTCTTCGACTCTTAGTTCCTTTACCTTCTCCTCTTGATCTTGGAATCTTTGACCTTCCATTTTTTGACCCTGGACCTCTGTCGATAGAGGTCTCTATTTATAGGGTTTTAGTGACAGTGACCATCAGTCAGAGTAGAAGCCAGGTAGTGGAAAGCATAGCACTTTTTACGCGACGGTTACCATAACCGTTGCCTACGTATAAATGACCTTTTGAATGAGCGTGCGACGCGTGTCCCATTAAGAGACAATGCTTATAACTGCTGCTAAGATCATGGCATAAAAGCCACGTAGGTAGTTATCCCCCGCGTAGAAGAGGTTGGCGTAGGAGCCAATAACTGTCACCTTGGCGTAGAAGCCAAATAGTCATCAAACTGACGTAGAAGCCAAATAGGCGTAGAGGCCGAGTAGGCATAGAAGCCGAATAGGCGTAGAAGCCTGATGCTGCGTAGATAGGTAGCTAGCGTAGAAGATAGCTGATCCTCCTTTCTTGACTGAGGCCTTGAACGAATTCTGTCCCAAATAGCCTTACTACGCACCAATACAGATGTAGCCTGAGCTGGCGTATTGTACAAAAGCGATGATGTGGACGTTTTAGCCAAAATTACGGCTTTTGGAGATATAATCAAATCTCTTGCATTAAATGCAGAGATCTGCTCCCATCTTGCGCATTAAATGCAGAGGCGTGTCTCGAAGATCTGCCGTCTCGAAGATCTGCCATCATTCTGCGCATTAAATGCAGAGACGTGCCTCGAGCCCTGTACGAAGAGCAACTTTTGATGTGGCAGCCTGTTTGTCTTCTGTGGAGTGTAAACAGCTCATATCTGCCTGTGTAAAACTAGGCAGTGTATTCCAGAGGCGTGTCTCAAAGATCTACCATCATTCTGCGCATTAAATGCAGAGGCGTGTCTCGAAGATCTGTCACCATTTTGCGCATTAAATGCAGAGGCGTGTCCCAAAGATCTGCCACCGTTCTGCGCATTAAATGCAGAGATGTGCCTCGAGGATCTGCCATCATTCTGCGCATTAAATGCAGAGATGTTCCTCGAGCCCTATACGAAGAGCAACTTTTGACATGGCAGCCTGTTTGTCTTCTGTGGAGCATAAACAGCTCACATCTGCCTGTGTAAAACTAGGCAGCGTATTCCCTTGTATGCGTAAAAGCGGGTTACGCCAAGGAAATGTCACTAAACGACAGTCTGGGTCGCTGTGCCGCGACATCATTATAGCCGTCGTCTGGGTAGTCGTGCCGTACTCTTTGTCAGGAGTTAGATGTCAGGTTCACTGCACAATTTGACAGGTTTATTTCGGGGAATAAGAAGCGTTCCTTGTACACTTCAATGCTGTATTAAAGCGGATGAGTTTTACGCCATAAAGGCGATATAGCACCCTTTTTACACTGAAGCAGTCTGGACATACTGCATTACGCGGATAGTCCTTGAGCTTATATTTTACGCTGTACTTAGCGGAAAAGCTCTGTTGTACGCCGATGGCTCTGAAGCCATATTTTACGCTACCCAGCACTAAAATGCTGCGTATAGCCATTCAGCGTATTTTTCATGCTTCTACAACGCTACGAATCCGATGACACAAGTTTCATTGCGAAACGACAAGCACACACGAAATTATGACGAGTGTCAGAACATGTCGATACAGAATTTTTTGACGGATACGCGTTGATTTTGGTGTGCACGCACATCCAAATCAACTTTTATAAAATCTCACACGTCCGTGTTGACGATACACACCTTTCGATACAATTTGCACACGACAAAGTTACCTTGTTTAGCGAAACATATCCCGTTTCAGAAAAATTCGGGTTTAGAAAACCAAGTTTTTGGTCAACTTCAACCGCGAATAAATTACAGCATACAACAAATTAAAATAAACTAATTAAAGAAATTAAATTTTGGTTATGTTGTCTAAATTATTGTTCAAGTAGATTTTAAAAATATTGACTAGGTTGGAAGAAAAATGGCCATGAACATGGGTATTTGGGACAGTTTTTTGAACTACCAAATTTGGTCATTTTTTTATGTTTTGCGTCACAAATTACGAACAACATAGGACAGGATACCCCGAACTAATTCCACAGGGTTTAAGAGGGTCATGTGATCTTCACACAGGATTCGACAGATCGACATTTGGATTACTGTACAGGGAGATACGAGGGTGGAAAGTTGAGTACCTTACTAATGTTGTTTGCTCGGAATTGGGCGGCCCGTCTTGCGGCGATCGTTGGCGGCGGTCCGGCTGTCGTCGGAGGCTGAGGATGGTCGTAGTGGAAGAGGAGATGATGGTGGCAAGGTTCGGCTAGGAAATGAGTTTTATAGGGTGTCGAGGTGGGCGTTACGGGGAGCTGAAAGGAGAGGGTCGGCGTCGATTTTGGGAAGGGGAAGAGGGATAGTTTGGTTGTTACAGAAGCTAAGTGGTTGTGGGTCGGGTTAGCGGGTTGGTGGGTTGCGGGTAGGTTTAGGATCCGAGTCCAGTAGTTAGGTTGGTTTGGTTTGGTTTGGTTCAGTTTAGGTTGGTTTGGGTTGGTTTAGTTCGATTTAATATATATAGGTCATAAAAAATAGTTTTTGAGCCCAATAAATTTCAGAAAAATTACACAATACTCTATTATTAATTCTACACCCAAAAATATAATTTTTGTACTATTTTAATAATTAATTTAATACACAAAAATATCCAAGAAGAACATTTATTATAATTAACTAAAAAAATAAAAATATTCCACAATAATAATTAATAAAAATTTTAAATTAAATTCTAAAAAATCAGGGTGTTTACAATCTACCCACCTTAAAAGAATTACGTCCTTGCAATTAAGAAATGAAACATAACCAGTCAGAAAAGGTTTCTCCAGAAGAAATGATGTGATTGCAAGACATGTTTGTTGAAGCACGACACAAAGGATAAGGAACCATGAACAAGAAAAATCAAGAGGAAGGGTGAGGGTTTTGTTCAAGCAGAACACGTAGGAAAGGAATGAAAACTTGGGTAGCACTAACATATACTAATCTAGACTAACAAGTTCATTCTAACATAATACTAGGTTTAGGCTAGGGGATGGAACTAACAGGCACATGCTAAAGTATTACTAGGAATACTCGTTATTATAGATAGCTATGATAAAACTAAATCTTACTCATATTCGCTACTCCTCGAGTCTGTGCCTCCTCCATTGTCATCGCAAAAGCCTGTCCACGTCCTTGTGGTGGTGCCCTCTGCTGTTGCTGGACCTGCTGGAAGAGTGTTGCCCGTGGTGCCAAGGGTGGCTTCGGCTGATATCCTCCCGATGCTGGTAAAGCTTGTCGGTTTACCATCGGTGCTCCTTCTCGACGCTCAGGGCAATCCCTTACTGAATGCTGACTGGATCCGCAAGCTAAACATAATTCCAATTTGAGTCTACACCCCCTCTCAATATGGCCTACCTTGCCACAGTAGTGACAAGTAGGAAGGGATAGGGATTGTGATACTGCTCTCTATGGTGGTTTCATCTGGGGTCGCTTTGCAGGCTTCCCGTGTGGTGCTTTGGCTGGTGCTGATATGAACGGCCATTTCAGGCTGGACTCTCTCCTGGTGACGCGCTCCATGCATCGGGCTGCAGCAAGGACGTCCGTTGTAAGAAGTAGGTGCAACAGAGCCAATCTGTCTCTGTAGCTCAAAGTTTAGCCCGTCAAAGAATTTCTCAGCCTTCTCTTCTTCTGTCAAAATTAGTGTAGGTGCAAAGCGGCTCAAACAGATAAACTCTATATTGTACTCTTCCACCATCATATTGTCTTGAGTGAGGCGATTGAACTTGTCCCGAAGTTCCGATCGAGCAATAGATGGAATGTACATCTCCTAAAAGAATCTAGAGAACTCCTTCCAAGTGACTCGGTCTGGTCCGAGCCGTCTCTCCTCAGATAGCCACCAGTGATGTGCATTGCCTGTCAACTGCATTCTAACGGCTGTCATCCAATACTCCTTTGGAAGCTCAGCTGCTTCTAATTGGTGTTGAGTGGTTGTGAGCCACTCATGAACTTCAGTGGGCTCCTCATCGCCTGAGAAGGTACGGGGCTTCAGCTGGCAGAAATTAATGATAGATTCCGTCGATGTCCGTCTAGCTGGTGGGTTCGCCTGCTCCAGTACAGTTACTAGGCTGTTCCTCAAGTTCTCTGCCTCGTGATGCTGAGCCTCTTGATGAACCGGCTGATGGGCTTGCTTCATTGCGTAGAATATTTGGAACATCTATTGTCTGCCCATAGCCTGTCCTGGTGGAAAAATGGGCATTGGTAGAGTAAACTGCGGTGGTGGTGGAATGTAGTCTCGCCGGAACCTCGAGGCGTGCCGATCTGCTTGATTGCTTTGTTCAGCAGATGGATCTCCACCCAATGGTGTCACTCCATCGTCATAGGTGACCACTGCATTTTGTGGTGTACCTACGGGAGTCTCGTCACCGGCTCGTGGGTCCATTACTCTGCATTTAAAGTAAACTATGAGAATCGCACAGAGGAATCATGACATGATGCAAGTCAAGAAATTATTTTGAAGTCGATATAGAGGTCAAGAAAAGATCAACAAGTGGATGAGATCCTATTATTTATCCTATCCTAATCGCAGGTTTGCTCGATTCCTTAGTTGAAACTGAAGCAATATAGTCGTAGACCTGCATGGGCCACCACAAAAATCATGTCACGCTCCAGCCCCAAAATACCGAGGGACCAGTCACGTGACAGTGGCCAGCAGCACAACTCCAATGGGCAAACCCAATTTAATGGACCCGTTAGAGTGTACTTAAGCTGTAATAAATATAAATGCAAGTCTACACCATCTATCTCAGTATAATTCTAATCTCATCCACAGAAAGTAAACACAGGTCAATATGATAGACCAGTCAAGATAATAGATAAAAAGAAATATAGTCCATCAACAAGTCAAAAAATGTCTCGGGGAATAACCCGATAAAATAAGTTAATACATAAATCCAAGAGTCAAGATATGAAATAACTGGAAGCATAAATAACTGAGTATGTAACAGAATACTCAGGAGAAATCCTCTAGCACAACCTCGTCCTCTGGTGCCAGTACTGCTCCAGCGTCAGCCCCTGTCCTGTATATCTTGGGGTATTCCTCCTCTGCTGTACCTGGGGACATAATCCGGATCCAAGTCCTCAGGGGACATAGCAAGGTACAATAAACACTCAAGCCAAATAAAATACAGTAAGTAAAACAGATCCTCAGGGCTAGTTATGTAACCAGCTATGTGAAATACAAATGAGAGCATTACTCATACTCAGGCTAAAACTATTATAGACTCTGTGTCGGGGAAACCTATAGCAGCATGTAATATCTCGAAGGGCTAGTAAATGTGCCAAAGACAGAGTCTAAGGCGCCACCAGTAATGTAGTGTATATATATATATATATATATATATATATAATTAGCCTATAGTATGGTGAGACTCTCCCCACCCAATGTAACCTCACGTCTCATGTCCATAACACGCAAGATCGTGACCTCTAGCTAGTACAACGAGTCATAATGATATCTCTATATATGCAAGTCTCAGATCGCAAATCCTGTAAGCCTATACAAAATTACCATGAATAACACAAGAAATATTATGTCACATGAATAGTGTCAAGTGTCCTATGGTATGACGTACTTGGTAAAGCAAGCACGTAAAAATATATAGGATCGTGGTATTAACTCTCTAAGTGACGTTACACGACTCCGCGTACGGCGTCGACACCCGAATCTTGTTCGAACGTTAAGCAACGTCTCACGGTCCTAGGTTGAACAGCTATATCACAGAAGTATATAAAAATAATACAAACACATAATAGCACATGATCTACTGCAAGTTGGCAAGGTACACTTGCCTGTGTTTTGAGCTCCGTCAGTTACTCCTGTAACAGTAGAATCTCCAGGTACGCCTCCGGATGTTGAAACAAATATTATCATTGCTCTCAGAATACTTAAAATAGCTAGGATTGACTACCCATAAGTCCAATTTGGACACAAGGACATAATTGACAGTTTCGGGTCAAAGCGAAATCCACATGTGGCCTACTTCGCAACGAAAAATGTGCTAGAGACAAAGTTCTCCAAATTTGTCAAACTTAGTGTCTACGAGTCCAGAACGATGATACGAACCCAACAAAACTTTCAGAACTGGATTTCGATGAGCCGGTCACGAAATTGCCCGTCAAGTGGAACCGTGGGGCCCACGAAACGATGTTTTGTCAACGTTCCCAGAATCGAACCAAACTTGGGTCACAGGACTAGCGTAACGCTATGAATTCGATGGCGTAAGTTTCGTTATGAAACGACAAACACACACAAAATTATGACGAGTGTCAGAACAGACTGATATAGGATTTTTCGACGAATACGTGTTGATTCCGGTGTGCACGCACATCTAAATTAACTTCTGCAAAATCTCACACGTCTATGTTGATGATACGCACCTTTTGATGTAATTTATACACGACAAAGTTGCCTCGTTTAGCGGAACGCACCCTATTTCGGAAAAATTCGGGTTTAGAAAATCAAGTTTTTGGTCAACTTCAACCGCGAATAAATTACATCATACAACAAATTAAAATAAACTAATTAATGAGATTAAATTTTGTTTATGTTATCTAAATTACTATTCAAGTGAATTTTAAAAATATTAACTAGGTTGGAAGAAAAACGGCCATGAACATAGGTGTTTGGGACAGTTTTCTGAACTACAAAATTGGGTCATTTTTTCCTGTTTTGTATCACGAATTACGAACCGAACAGGACACAATATCCTGAACTAATTCCACAAGATTCAAGAGGGTCATATGGTCTTCGCACAGGATTTCACAGATCGATATTTGGATTACTGTGCAGAGAGATACGACGGTGGAAAGTTGAGTACCTGACTAATGTTG
Source organism: Iris macrosiphon (assembly GCA_036927795.1). Taxonomy (NCBI): domain Eukaryota; kingdom Viridiplantae; phylum Streptophyta; class Magnoliopsida; order Asparagales; family Iridaceae; genus Iris; species Iris macrosiphon. The sequence continues at coordinate 308,603,226 of JAYESA010000004.1, read as the reverse complement.
TTTGCTCGGAATTGGGCGGCCCGTCTTGCGGCGATCGTCTGCGGCGGTCCGGTGGTCGTCGAAGGCTGAGGTTGGTCGTGGTGGAAGAGGAGATGATGGTGGTAAGGTTCGGCTAGGATGGGACTTTTATAGGGTGTCGAGGTGGGCGTTACGGGGAGCTGAAGGGAGAGGGTCAGCGTCGGTTTTGGGGAGGGGAAGAGGAAGAGTTTGGTTGTTACAGAAGCTAAGTGGTTATGGGTCGGGTTAGCGGGTTGGTGGGTTGCGGGTAGGTTTAGGATCCGGGTCCAGTAGTTAGGTTGGTTTGGTTCGATTTGGTTCGGTTTAGGTTAGTTTGGGTTGGTTTAGTTCAGTTTAATATATAGGTCATAAAAAAATAGTTTTTGAGCCCAATAAATTCCAGAAAAATTACACAATACTCTATTATTAATTATACACCCAAAAATAAATTTTTTGTACTATTTTAATAATTAATTTAATACACAAAAATATAAATCCATGAAGAACATTTATTATAATTAACTAAAAATAATAAAAATATTACACAATAATAATTAGTAAATTTTTTAAATTAAATTCTAAAAAATTAGGGTGTTTACAGTAATTATCAAGGGTAAAAATTTAGACTGTCCTGGGTCTTTTTTGTAATGCCTTTATCAAGGGCCAAAGGAAAAGAGAGACTCACTACTCTCTCCATCCCTCTTCCTTTCACCCAATCTCCGCCCCCCCCTCTCTCTCTCGGCTCTCTCCTCCCTCCCTCCCTCTCTCTCTCTCTCTCTCTCTCTCTCTCTCATAAACTCTCCACCTCCCTTACTCTCCCTCCTCTCTCTATCTCTTTCTCTTCTCTCGTGTACCCCAGATCCGATCAACCGACATTCGCCCCTCACCACCAGCCGACCTCCCTCCACACCACCTCCAACGCCACCATCATCATCTTTATTATCAATCACCAAACCCTAAACCTCTTTCCAAAAATAAAAGAAACAAATGAAGTTGAAGAACAAGAAGAAGAAGACCAAACCCTAAGTCCCAATTTTTTTCTAAGGCAAGCCCTCTTCCATCTCTTTCCTTTGATTTAATTTTGCTTGTTTACTATGTTCATTTTGAATTATTTCTTTCTAATTATAAATTTAGAATAAAATTATATATATAAATGATACATATACGTATATTGTCACAATACGGACACGTGGACACAATATATCAAGGATGATAGGTTGGACACAACCTTGTAATTATGATTCATATGTTGTGCTTGTGTGCGAATCTTACACTACGATGAAGTTACTATAGCACACATATATGAATATGTATTTGTCAGATGGAAATTTTAATATATAAATATACATATAAAGTGGATATGCCGTATCGAACACGGTATCACAATATATATATATATATATATATATATATATATATATATATATATATATATACACACACGTCGTTTATGATAAATAACTATGTGTCATACGGAATCGTGCCTAGATTTACTAATATACATAGATATTTGGAATATCGTGATATGTATAACACATTATGGGCTAATACATAATATGTACTATTATAATATTATAAAATTCTTCATGCCAAGCATTTTGGTACAAATTTAAGACATATATACTGCTATCTGGGTTTAATTTGGAACCTAACTGGTCGCTAATAGCCCAATCTTAGATTTTACATGTGTAATTTCACACTACGGCTGCCCTTGCAACCTTAGACTTGATTCCGGATGTGAAGGAGGTTGTTTCGGTTTCTAATATGGATATTTAAGCTAGAATTTATAATCCTAGTTTAATGAATCACTTTAGAAATGTAAAATTCTAGATATCCAAGAAAGAGTACCCAAGTATTAAGAATTGGCCATATTTGTCTATAATTTGGACGGTTAGTTCAAAGGGGTCTAAATTAATTAATTTCAACAAAAAATTAGCTCTAAGATGATTCGTAGAAGGTTTTAGGTTAACAAAACCTAATATCCAAGTAAATACGTCATTAGGATAATAATTTTAGAGGCATATCGACCCCAAGTTGAGTATTTTAACAATTTATAACAAATTTATTTTAAATTTAGTATTTGCACAATGCTTAGAATTCCTTTCGACTATATGGTTATTAGAAAACTTTGGGTTTATTGATGAAATTCTTATATCTTAGTATATACTAGTATATTGGATACAAAATCTACATTTCGATATTTTTGACTCAAAAATCTATAAAATTCTGCATAGGCACCGATTGCTAATATCCTTGTTAAGTTACATAGTTATGGATCCAAATTGTTAAGGTTAGTGAAGTTTTAGAACTTCAAAAATACCGAAAATATGACATATCATTCGTATATAGCTATATGTTTGATTAAGCATGTCTTTTTCTTAACAAATAGAATTAATACTCGAATAGTTAAATGACAAGCTACTAAAAATTATATTTCTAGTTTTTGTACGATTTTGCTTTCTAAATATTGTATAAATTATAAATTATGACTTGTTTTGAGTTTCTGAGCTTGTGTAGTAAATTCGGATAAGTGCTAATTGCTAAAATAGCTTTCTGCTAAGGTATAGTATTGTATTGGTAAGAAATGTTCTGTTTATTACTTGAATATTAATATATATAGAAACTACGTGTGTTCCGGTGTTGAGTTGTTCCACCGAAGGGGTCGGCATACCCAGAGAATTCTACGAAGGGTTGCTCCGGGTCTTTATATAAATTGTGAAAATTCTGGGCTCCGAAATACAAATGAGACTGCCGAAAATTTTAAGAATTGTCAAAGAACCATTTTCAAAATCCGAAAATTGGTTAAATATATTTAACCCTATTTTAGGAATTTTGAATCAAAGTTTCCTTAGAGACAGACTTGTGATTAATATTTAAATTATAGGGGTCGAGTTTCTTTAGAACTTAAGATACGTAGGACACAAACACAAAGACACACAAGAAAAATCCAATTAAGAATACCATGTGTTTTTGTTGGAAGAATACCAATTATCAAATTAAATAATATCATGTGTTTTGTCATGCTCTCATTTGAAAATGAGAACGACATATTGAGATTTTGATATCACATATTTCTATCATGTTTCAATTGAAAAGAAAGAGACAATGGAAAATTTAAATCCTGTGTTTACGTCCTGATTCAATCAAGGAAAGTAAAGTATTGGAATCATGGTATTCATAGTTCATGATAAGATTCTTGGAAAGGAATAAAATATTGAATCGTATTCTCGTCCTTCGTGGTACTTAGATACACGAACCGAAATTCAAGATTCATACATGTGCCCAGCAAAAACTTAATTCCAGATAATAGAATATGATTGTTTGTAGCTTTAGGTTAGTGCATTGGGCGGGAGAGAACAACTGAATTACACCAAAAATCTCTGTAATATAATAAATAAACAAAAAAGAACTGATCAGTGGAGTTTTCTGCATCGTAAGGCCATACGATATTGGGGGGTGAGGATTAGCTCACCAAGAGAGATTTTGGATTCTAGAAATTCTTGTATTAAAATAAGAATTTAAGAGTTAAAAGTTATAAGGTTTACTCCCTGCGTAGGAGGGGCCAAATTTTAAGCGCCGTGCCACCGAGACACAACCTGATCCCTGGTCACGTAATTATTGCTGAGAAAATAGGATTTATATGATCCAGATGTGTTCTCTAAATTGCATCATCATATAGGAAACTTGATTGTGTTTGTGGTAGTGAACTTATGTTATTTGTGATTGTAGTTATGATGATGAATTGTTAGGACTTAGTTATAGGACGAGCAATGAGAAAATCATTAGAATAGAATCTAGTCAGGATCATATTTCAAGTTAACACAATAATCTTTATGAATTATTCAGTCCCTCTACTTTGAAATTCCAAGAATCCTATTACTTCTCAGATTCTCAATTATTTTATTTTACTTTACGTTCTTGAATGGGGGTTTGCATGTCGTTTGACGACCTAGTATTGTTCACTAGTTTTGTAGAAATATTCCAAAGGAAGCTGCTATCAAATATTGAAGAACAGTTAGAGAGCAAGATCGATATGCTACCATTGAAGGCGATCAAATTTGGAACCAGATTTGTTCAAATTATTTATGAAAGGTATAAATGTATTATATATTGGGTTAAAGGTTGTATTCGGGTAGAATAGTAATTTTTTATTTATAGTTTAGAATGTCAAGTAATCAACTTGTTATTTGTTATATTATCATCATGTGACATGTTATAATCCTATACTAGAACCTTACGGACGACAATAGCGAATACGGGTACTAGAGTATTCGTATGTCGCGTAGCCTGGGATGATGTTATGTACTTTACTAGTCGTATTCCTGGAGCGGGACGTGACACGTCTTTTAGTGGTTTGGAGTCCAACCTATGAAACCCTAAGATAAGCTCTCAGGAAAAGTGTACAAAGAACCTTAGAATAGAGAATGGCCAGGAGACTTATGGATTTTGGCTTCTCAGGTTTGGAGTCCAACCTATGGATTTGAGGTATGTCCTTTGTGGACATGGCCAGGAATCGATGATGCACTGTTCTTCGAGTGTGGTAGTGCATGAAAGATATGGCAGTGGCATATTGCGCTCCTCAAACTGCATGGTAATGGTGAAAGGGGTATAACATCGATAATTCAGAGTATTAGGGGTCTCGTAGTCGGGGAGGACAATGGTTCAGGGAGGCATGTACGAGGCTAGCGTCGGTTGTATGGCATATCTTGTCACGTTCTAGTCCCAAAATACGTAGGACTAGGAATACGTAGCATGCCACATGTATGTATATGGCAACTCCAATATATAGAAACCATAATACATACGTACGTTATATTTATGAATAACAATTCACAAGTAGTATATATATTATCACAAGTCACAGGCAACTAAATCTCATCCACGACACAAGTCAATAAATAAATAAACTAAACCAATATAGATCCAAATGATCCAGTCCAAATAATCTGAAATAATAGTCGGGTGGAGACAAATCCACTACCAAACTAGGATAGAAATAGAATCTGAATTCTTAAAATAAAAAATGACAGAAAAGTATCAACTCAACTACGAACCAATAGACATGAAGGTAAAGAGCTCCTCGAAAGGGAATAAAGTAGTAGGTCCTGATCCGTGCTCCTCTAAATAGTCATGATCGTCTATACCTGGCAAGGGACCAGGTCCTCAGAGGGACGTCATAACAAGATACATAAAACTATGCCGATAAAGTACTGAAAGTAAACATCCAACATGGTCGTCTAACCAGTCTATGTGATATGCAATTTAAGAACAACTTTTTTCGCGTATGGACTATCTGGCTAAAATAATAGGATGGACATAGTTCTTTTGGAGATCCATGGGCCACTGGCATAACATCTTTCGATCATCATATGCCTACAGTAAATAATGGGGTCATAACGCCTCGGGTCTCCGGCGGAGCTTACGGGCCAAAAAGAAAAGTATAAAGGAGTCGTATATGCTTACTCATTATTCTCCCCACCTAATGCTACTAACCGTGTCATATCCATGACAAATACCTCTAGTAACTGCTAAGTCTTCTAGCATGCAATTCTATTAGCAGTTATTCCTTATCGCACATCCCATACGTATAGATGGCCAGTCAATACGCAAGTCCATGATCTACATGAGACTCACAACTCATATAACACCTGTGTCAGGCCATATGAAACATAAAGATGCCTCAAAATCATGGGGTGATCTCTTAATTGTAGGTCAATATGCATAATATAAATAAAAGACATGACGACGCAGTCGTCGTTGCACCCAAGTCATTTTTGGACACACAGTTTATATAGCAAAATAAATGGAAATAAACAACAAAAAATTAAATATGCAGCAAATGAATGTAACTAAGTAGTACTGTGGCAATGTATACTTGCCTGGCAAGCAATCTGTGGAGTATGGACGTCCAGACGACAAGCACCAGAAATCAAAAGGTAGGGACTCAGAAAGAACGTATCTAGATGCTGAAATAAATATCACCAACGTCTCCAAAATTAGCGAGATAGTAAAAAAACTTTGCCCTTTTGTCCAATTTGGATACAGGACTAAAACGGTAATTTTGATCCAAAGCGGGATCCACACGTGGGCCATTTTGTACCAAAAATGTGCCAGGAGTAAAGGTCTCTAAATTGGACAAATTATAGGTCAAAAAAAATCCTAAACGATGATACAAACTCAATGGTATGTCCAATTTTGAATTTCGGTAAGCTGATCACAAAATTGCTCGTTAAACCGTGGGACCCATGAAACGGCGGTTCGGTCAACTCTCTCAGAATCGACTGAAACTTGGGTCACAGTCACAGTGTGATACCATGGATCCTTTAGAGTAAGTTTTATCGCGTTCCGATGAGCGATCATAAACTTTTAAGATATTTTACAAAACGTAGATACGGGAGACTTTTACGGATACGAGTTAATTTTGGCGTGCACAAACGTCCAAATCAACTTTCGCGAAAGCCCACACATCATGATATACCATACGCGTCTTTAGGTATAATTGGTATGCAACGAGGTTGCCCCATTTGGAGGGGCGCACTCCGTATTGCAAGTTTTTGGATTTTAAAAACATAATTTTTTGGTCATTTTGGAAACAAAATAAATTGACGAATATTACAAACTATGAAAAACTAAAACTATAGAAATAATCTTGGTTATGTTGTGAATAAGTCACTTCAAATAGATTTTAAAAATATTAAGCGGGTTGGTAGAAAACTGGGCATAAACATGGGTACTTGGACTGCATTACTGAACTATTTTGAACAGTTTTTCGTCCAACTTTCGATCGACTTTTTGATCAAATGATGAATCCTCGAGCTCCAGGACCTTGATTTCCAGTCGATCTGCTGAAAATGGCCATGCCTGCACTTCAACAAAGCAATTCAAAGAAATTACAACAGCAATTTGGGGATGAACTGTGGTTTGTTATTCAGAATTTGGAAAGTATCATGCCCCGATCTCCCGTAGGTAATCGACCGTCCCCGTTAGGCGCGAATCACCGTGCCAGCGCTCCCAAGGGATGATCATTCTCATATGGACGTGATGCCACACGAGCACAAGCTGCGCCCGTGCAAGACCATGGTCCGAACAGGCGGTAAAATATCTAAACCATAAAGTCGCACAGAGAGTCTGAATGCAGCGGAATAACAAACGAACAGGCGATTGGTAACAAGTTCACATAGTCGCAATAGCGAAAGCATTAAATAATACAAGTATGGAAGTAAAATAAGCAATTTATTGATATTGCACAAGTATTACAAGCGGTGCTAGGCCGAGATTACAAGTCGCTAAAGCCTCTCTCTCTCGAAACAATAAAAGTGTGCCAAGTGGCTACATTTGTGGAATGATACATAGGCGATGTTCCAACATTATGTCTTGTATATGTGCTTCAGTTCCGGACGTAACGTTCCAAGGCTCTAGAGCGAACTCCACGCCTTAGCACGCACGAAGGGGTTTTCGTACCGAACGAGGTTCTCCCGCACCCTGCAAGCAATCGAATAATAAGGTCAAATCTTGCTATTCTGGTGGGTTATCAGTACATGAATGCACTGGTGGGGAGGCTTCTCGCCCGTTCGACAAATTCAAACACGTTATATAGGTTTCGTGCACAATATATTAAGTTATCTTTCTAGTCTTGCCTTAGGATCAGTTTTATGGCATAATGAAAAGCCTAACTCGTGAGGCGGTGCGTCGTGTGATATATGAGTAACACGTCGATACTTAACAACTTATCATCCGTCCTTCCCTGTCCAAGGAAAACCAAATTAAACTAAGCACGAGTATATATACAATGAAATCCAAATCATATTGCATAAGCAAACACGAGTGTCATGAGCGAGGTTCTATTTCAGGTGCACGAGTTACACGGATTATCCAGAAGTGTTGCAGAAGATGTTCAATTGTTCAAATATGTACAAGTGTGCACGTATGTATAATATTGATATTCGTTCAAGTGTTACAAGTTACTCGATGTGATGCAATGACTCGCATGCAGATTGTCACCCTCCAATCTCCCGCAAGCTCGATCGTCCCCGCTGAACGTGAATCACCACATTGCAGCGCTCCCGCAGGACGATCGTTCTCATCGGGACGTGATGTCGTACGAGCCTGGAGTTGCGCTCGCACAAGTCGATGTTGTCAAACATCAAAGTTATCATCGAAACGACCAAGTTGCAGCGAAAGTCAAGTATTGTGTACCAAGCACACATCAGAGTATACGCAACGAAGCTCTCGATAGGGTCCAATTAAAATTGCCACAAAGGTGATGCAATACTCTTGCACTTTCTCTAGCCCAAAAAGGTACTTACCGTTCATACATCATGTCCCGTATATCCAAGCAGCGCCACTACACCTGCGTACCTGAAGTAATGCCCACAAACGTGGATTAGTACACAGCTGTACTGGTGAGCGGGGTAACCCACTCATCTAAACCGACACTAAGTAGATAGTGAATGCAAACAGTTATATGGTGATTATTCTACTTGAATCCTAGATTCTTTTCATGGCAGAGGTATGACATGTTAAGTAAAACTGTAAAGCAGGTTAAACATGTAAGCATTCAACTCAAGTCTATATACAAACAGATATATCCAACTCAAAAAGAAACTAGCATGCAAACTGTACTACTCAAACCCAAGCAACACATGAACCTATCGAACCATAATCCAAGCCTTAATATCCATCCTCAAACCAAGCCACAATTCAAGACTTATTAATCCAATCATCGATATGCACACTCTTGCCGAGGCAAGGGACCGCCAACTACACGAAAAGCACAAACCAAACCAAAGTAAACCAACTCTTATCTATATGAAGTCACTGGCCAAGCTATAAAGGACTGATCAACTGCAGTTCCACCCGATCCAGCGCTGAGTAGCTAGCCCGTCTGGTCGTATCGAACTACCGGCATCGCGCCCAAGGCACGTTACAATTTGTCTCCTCCATGGCCGAACGGTCCCGGTGCCCCGGAGCCTTCCCGTTCGAGAAAACCAAACCCTGTGCGCAACAGGTTGTCCGTGATCGATGCAGATACCAAGTAGGTATGACGAGAGAATCGAGCATTCTTACCCCCAACAAACGATCCTAGACTCAATCCAACCAACTATCCATAACCATTCTCCAACTTATATCCCAAGGCACCATCTCAAGTTATCCCCATAGGCACTATGTCGCTTCGACACAATGCTCCAATTGGTGAAACACCCATCGCTCAGAAAACTCCGTGGTACAATGCCCCAACAGTGGCACAATACCCTCACCGATATAGTTGTCTGGTTTTGAACGTAACTGCACGCTTTGTATGACAAAGCGCCCAACTATTACTCGTGCACGGATGCATGCTCGCTCGCCCGCCCAAAGTGCCTCGATGTTCCAACCAATATGATCCAATCAAGATCCAACTGCCTACTCAAGCTCCAACTACCCAATACAAAAACCAACTCAAGCCACAAATCATATCCAACCAAATAACGTACTCTCTATGCACGCCATAGTGTAGTGATTTTCAAGTTCCAGTCCAAATGTTCAAGCCATTATGTGTGTTCCATATTATTAGGCATGAAGGAGTAGAGGAGAAGGGACAGAGCCCACTCACCAAGTCTGATTCTGTTAAGCACCCTGCCTTGCCGATACGGCCGATTCCTTGAACCCATGGTCCGATGCAAAGCATAATCTACTCAATTGGTATGACCGTGCAAGCATGCCTTGCTCTCCAAATTATCCAACCGATCGGACTAAGGAAGACTACATTATCACTCCAATCTAGCTATCCCAGTACTGCTATGAACGAACATCTAATTCCATCAAACTCCGTTATCGATTTGCACATAAAACCAACTCAAATCAATACTTGTTCCCAAATCCAACAAATCAAAATGTAACCAGCTATTACCTCATTCAATCCGACTCAGCGTAATACACCGTGCGGTTGCGGGGCATTACACGGATTGCCGCTAAGCGATGATGACTTATTTATATGACATGAGTTGCTGGCATAGCCATAAAGGACGAGTTATAGTCATTGACGAGGATGTTATGCAACGAAAGCACACAGTGTGCTACAAGCCATCCCGTCCAACACACGAGACTATCAATCTTAGAGCGAGAATGGCGCAGCGTGAGACGCACACACCATCCTGCTCCACACGATTAAGACTGTATGAGTTCCATCCGGATCGGATCGGCCCCGGTGCCCCAGAGACCGTCCGTGGAACAAAATTCGAGAATCTTCTTGTTCAATAAGTTGTCCGCGACATGCAAGTCTTGGGTCTTCCAGATTCACAACATGACATGATAATTCTTGATTCTTGTTCTGAACGAGCATTGCTTCATGAGCTGTGATTCTTGCTTTACTTGACATGATTCTCGTTCAGAGTTCAACTTGACTTGATGCATTTTCCTGGTTCGGGAAGTACCTTGGCGACCTAACGGTCCCGGATACTTGCAGGTTCATATTGCACATAAAGACTATTTGATAGTCTTCTGGCCAACTAGATACATGCACGATATGGATAGTGTTACTGGATCGCGATATATAATTATGTGACAAGCATTGAAATGAGGCAAACGAGTACAAGTTACAATGTAAGCAGGCAAGCATGCATTTGTTGGAAACATAAGCATAAGGAAACATATTAAATAGTCTACCTTAGAACGTAAGTCTAGCCTTTACATTTGCATGGGTCTAAGGGGGTAGTGCGAGGAGTGAAACCGTACAGGAACATATCGAGCGACATAATTCATAAGATGTGTAGTGTAAACAAGTGAAGCAGTGCATTACGAAGAGTATATATATGATCTACTCGAGGCATAGCGGTGCCTATTTGCACGAAGCTAAGGTAGCATGTGAGGGTCCAAGTTATAAGCCAACTTTCATTTCCATGTTCTAACACAAGCAATACAAGATGGAATTATTCCCTTAGCTAGGTGCGTTGTATTGTTTATTAGCATGCATGGGGTGATTCACCTAGCGAATAGCATGTATCGTCTATATTTTAAGTGTGCTGGCTAAGCAAAGACAAGTTCATCTTAGCCACCCACCTTAGCGATGATTCACCTTGGTTGAGCGATACTCCGAGCGAGCCTTTGAAAGTCTAAGTCTGAACTCCTAAAGGGCCAAGTCTGGAATCCTTTGCCTCAAGCAAGTCTTCTCGCTGAACAAAGCGGGTCGGGTCGTTGCACTTGCGCCATTTGAATCGGCTATCCGCTTGAACGGAATGGGTCATTATAGAAAGAGCGGAAAAGTACAAATTCAAATGGAAAAGTAAAAGTAAAATGGCATAAAATTGGAATACAACATTTGATGCCTCTTCTCTACTGTGAACCTTATTTATAGGTGATCTGATACTCGAGGAATGATATCAGTGACGTGGCACCTCTTAAAGCTTATTGGTTCATTTTCCTGCTGAGCTGGCTGTGAAGCTAACTGAATTGCTGAGCTGGCAATGAAGCTAACAACCTCCCAGTTGGCCATGATGTGAGTTATTCCTACTAAGCCACTGGTGAGATGAATTGCTAACTGAGGAGTAAAGTGAAGTAAGTATCAGTATCAGGCCCAGTATCAGAGGTTCTCATCATCAAACCAGGGTACCTAAAAATTATTCTACTTAAAGGTATTCCTAGAGGGTTATGTCGTGAGCGTGTACGAAGATTCGGTTCGTAAAATGGAGCGACGGAGGGGGGATATTATACCTGAAAGAGGGGTTGGTCGGGCTGTTGCTGCTGATGTTACTGTGGCTTCAGTTGCTGCCTCTGCGCGCGTGCGGTAGCCAGCATCCGGTGGCCTGCGGTGGTGGCTACGTGCGCCTACGGCGGTGGTGGCACGCCGGGGAGGTGGAGGAGGCGGGTATGGGGTGAGGGTCGCGGTGGTGTAAAATCTAGAGCTAGGGTTAGGGTTTTGTTTGTAAGTTTATATATATATATATATATATATATATATATATATATATATATATATATATATATATATATATATATAAATACAAAGAGATGGGAAGCGGGGAGCGTCGGGTCTGGGGGTAGGTTTAACTGTTAGGGTTAGTTATTAAGGGAATTTTTTTCTTTTTTTCTTTTCTTTTAACTAAATAAATATATTATTTTTATATATACACATATATATATACACATGAGATTATCCTAATTCTTTTTGCACATGAAATAATTTTTTAAATATTTTTATAATATTTTAAATAAAGATTTTATAATAATAAAAAATAGTTTTATGAAATACATTTAAATAAATATCTATATAAGTAATACATTAAAGAATTAAAATTAACCAAAAATAATATGATATAATCCAACAGTTTAATAATTATAAACAATATCTAAAATAAAATAAAATAAAAATTAGGGATTTACATATATGGAAGGAGAGAAACAACCGGATATTTGAGGGACTTTGTACTACTAGATTTGTCATTCTTTACAATATATATTGAGTTTGATGTGAATGGGTTGAGAGCAACCAAAGACTCCCACCTGACGGAAGTTGTGATGTAACGTATCTTTTTCATTTACAAAATTACCTTCTTCCAATATATATATATATATATATATATATATATATATATATATATATATATATATATATATATATATATAATATGAGGCTTCAAAACAGCTCAAAAGTGAACTGTCTAAGCCGTATGTATATCATCAAATAATTATTTAAAAAAATTAATATTACATAAAAACTTATTAAAAATTTTAAATTTGTTATAAATAAGGGATTCGAACTCAACCAACCAAGGAGAATACATTCCACCTTAATCACATGAGTTGAAAGAGACGTTTGTTTATAATTAGATAATATTACGTAGCTAACCGTTTTCAAAACTCTTTATGAAAAGTAGAAATATATCCATAATTAATTATAATCAAATATATAACAAATTCTAATTAAAATATAAAAATATATATAATAAATTTTAAATTAAATATATTTAATATTTAAATAATTTTATAATAATATCAAAATTAAAAATTATTATTCGTGCATTTACTAGTATATATATATATATATATATATATATATATAATGTGGGAGGTGAGATGGCACATCACTCTCAAATGAGGGTGGCGGTGACGTAACACCATTCCAGTCCTCCATCTCAAAAAATTGGAGGGGTGTGGCCGACGCGGGAGGGAGGGGGGAGAGGGGGCTAAGGGGGGTGGCTGGCGCGGGAGGGGTGGGGGGTGGCGCAGGAGGGAGGGGGCTGGGTTGGGGGAAAGGTGGAAAGGGGAGGTGAGATAGAGGGCTGGGATGGTGCCACATCACCATCACCCTCATTTGAGAGTGAGGTGCCATCTCACTTCCCTTATTCTCTCTCTCTCTCTCTCTCTCTCTCTATATATATATATATATATATATATATATATATATATATATATATATATATATATATGAGGGATCGGGATCCCCTCATTTTTGCATCTGCTTGGGGATGCAAAAAATGAGGGGATCTCGATTCTTCCTCACACACACATATATATATATATATATATATATATATATATATATATATATATATATATATATATATATGAGGAGTGATCAAGATCCTCCCATTTTTGCATCCCCCAAGCATCTTGGGGATGCAAAAAATGAGGGGATCTCGATCCTTCCTCATATATATATATATATATATATATATATATATATATATATATATATATATATATATATATATATGAGGAGTGATCAAGATTCTCTAATTTTTGCATCCCCCAAGCATCTTGGGGATGCAAAAAATGAGGGGATCTCGATCCTTCCTCATATATATATATATATATATATATATGAGGAGTGATCAAGATTCTCCAATTTTTGCATCCCCCAAGCATCCCTCCTACTCACACCGTTGGATGGTGCTTTAAGTCATCAAATATTAACCGTTAATTTATCAACGGTTTAAGATTAGATGACTTAAATCATATCCAACGAATGTGAATAAGGAAATGCTTGGGGATGGAAAAAATAATGGGGATACCTATCCTTCCTCTAAAAATACCTTTGTCCCTCGTTGATCTGGATGCTAGTGCTAGTTGACCAATAAAAGCACAACTAATTTGACCTATAAATAGTGCCTAGACTTTTAGGACCTAGTCCTTTCAAATTTTAGCTCTATGTATCCAATGATGGAACAATACATGGGCATATGGGTTGTATGGGTTCAGCCCACCCCAAAATTTGTTTTCTTTTTTTCATATTTCTTTTTGTTTTTTCATACGAGTCAGTTCATACATAGCCAACTTCAGTCCACCCAAACTTAAATTTTTGATTCCGTCCTTGTATGTATCAATATAGGTGCCTTTAGCCGTTTTTGCAGATCAAATGAGATCTTAAAAAAAGAAAAGAAAACATATAAATTAAATTATTATATTTTAGGCATATGTTGGTGTTGGATGGGGTTTCCAATCTATATAAAAAATACTCCGGAGTGCGACGAGCGTCATTTATGTGTCGGAGAAGCTCGGGGTGTCGGAGCAGAGTTCAAAGCACATCAATTTGAGATTCTGCCCTGGCATAACTGAGTTTGGTCGATCTGAACTCGGTCCCACCAAATTCTGTCCGAAAATTAGGTTAGTTTTAGTCAGAACTTTTTGTGTTTTGGCCAACCAAATTCGGTCTGATCGGGGTTGTACGAGTTCTGGGAGTGTTTTTGCACCATTGGATCAAATATATGGTCCCGATTAGATACTAATTTGAGGGGTTATATATAGATGTTTCCTAAACCCTAAAAAGAGGTAGATCTAATTTATCAGAGACGAGATCGAAGCTTTGCAACCTTTGGAGAAATAAAGGAAATTGAAGGCTAATTCGAAGGAGAGACTGTTCGAGTAATTTTCTCGTTGTCTCTTTGTTTTTTGCGATCTGTAATTGAATTTTCTGCGTCCAAGTAGTTGTACTGATCCGGTTTGGATCGGTGAGAAGTCTATAACGAGTCGGTGTATTTCTTATTCCATTAATGAAGGCTTTTCAGATTTGGACTCCAATCGTCTCGTAATTTTTTTCGTAATAGTTTTTCACGTCAAAATCAATTTTTTTTTTTACGTTTATTGGCTCATTTATGATTTTGACTAATTGAATTTTGGATCTTTTTTCGAATCTCTAATTTCTTCTTGATTCTCATCATATAACTCATGGCAGAATGTCTCCATCATATGACCCGGTGGAAGTCACATGTTCCATCATGCTATCCTTAAACCAACCTCAAACTTCCAACTTCATGAAAGCAAGGCAAGTTTCACGCATGTATTACGAAGTAAAATGTCTATGTCGCATCCCTTTGTTCTCTCAAATGCACAATAAGTTAGAATTGCTAAGGGTATATATCCACCAAATACTAAAAATAAAAGGATTAGACGCTTCTAAATACTCTTGATAATTATCCTAAATCTTAGGCTTAATCTCTATCCTCAGATACAGTAGTTAATGCATGCATATGCAATAACTTTTTTACTTCATGGCTCTACTTCAAGCATCCTATCAAACTGTTCACTTGTATGCAATTAAATAAATCTTAAGAATTTGTGAGAACACAACTGCTTGAGATAGTTCTTATTCCTCAAAAAATAGATAAATGCTAAAGACACTACATTTTATGTTAACGTACGTCACAATTTTGACATTCTTAGGAGCGTCAATATTTTGACAGCATTGTCCATATATAAGACTATCATAATTTTAACAATCCTTCTGTTTGATCATAATTGTCAAAATTTTGAGCATAGTAAGGATGGTAAAAATGCCAAAAATTTGATAGTATTAGGATGTAAGAAATGTAGTATTTTTATCATCTTTTGTTGTGCCATACTATTTGTCCAAAAAATAATAATAGTCACAAAATTTAATTCATTTCTTATCTCAGTGAAATAATGATTTTATGTAAAACCTCTAACTAACATATGGGCTATGCTTTAGGGGTGAGTTTTATTCGGTTTTGTACCAAAAATCGAATCGAACCGAACCGAACCGAATAAGAGATTCGGTTCGGTTTTAAAAAAGTTCGGTTTGGTTTCGATTTCGGTCAAAACCGAAAAACCGAATAAATTTTTTATTATATATATATATATATATATATATATATATATATACACACACACACACACACAGTATATAATATAGATATATACTATATATATCTAGGTATACTTAGATGTGTATTAACAAAAAAATCGCAAAAAAATCGAAAATTGAATCGATTTAATTCGGTTCTGTTTGGTTCATTTATGGTCCATTTCGGTTATTCGATTCGGTTGGAGTCGAATTAACCGAATGTTCACCCCTATTATGCTGAGTTCTCCAAACACCAAAACAAATGTTTTCATCTAATTAAAATATATAAAATACTCTATGAATCAACTACTAGTCTACAAGATGTGTCAAAGATATTTTCGTAATAAATAGTCTCACGCTCCAGTCCCAAAATACCGAGGGACTAGCCACGTGGCAATGACCAGCAGCACACACCAATGTGCAAACCCAATTTAATGGACCATTAGAGTGTACTTAAGTTGTAAAACAATAATAAATGTCTACGATACAAGTCACAGTCTAATTCTAATCTCATCCACAGAAGGTAATCACAGATCAATGTCAGAATAATCGAAATAAAATATAATCTAACAACAAGTCTCAATAAAATATCTCGGGGAACAACCCGATAATGAGTTTGGTACAATAATCCCAAAGACAGGAAATAGAGAACTAGAAACAGAAATAACTGAGTATAATAAAGAAAATACTCAGGAGAAATCCTCGGTGATCACCTCGTCCTCTGGTATCGGTACTATTCCTGCTTCTGCTTCTGCTCATGTCCCGTATATCTTGGAATAGATCTCCTCAGCTATACCTGGGGACATAATCCGGATTCCAGGTCCTCAGGGGACATAGCAAGGTACAAGAATAACTCAAGCCAAAATAAATACAGTGCAATAATAAATGAAACAATACAATAGGGTAAACTATATAACCAGCTATATGATATGCAAGCGAGAGCATCACTAGTACTCAGGCTAAGACAACTACAAGCTCTGTGTCGGTGAGCCGGGGTAGCAGTATTATCACTAGTATAGTGCCTAGCTCTGACGTAGAGTCTAGAGCCTCACAATAATAAATATACATATAAAATTAGCCTGTAGCTTGTGTGTCTCTCCCCACCCAATGTAATCACATATCTCATGTCCATGACACGCAAGACCATGACCTCTAACTGATGCAGCGAGTCATAATAATAGCTAAGCATATGTAATATCTATGTCACAAGTCCTGTAGCCTATATAGAATCACCATGAATAACTCAGAAGATTCTGTCACATAAATAGTGTCAGGTGTCCTATGGTATACCGTACTTGGTAATGCAAGCACGAAAATGTATAGGGTCGCGATATCCATCTCTAGGTGACGTTACACAACTCCGCGTACGGCGTTGGCACCCGAATATTATTCGGACGTTAAGCAACGTCTCACGGTCATGGGTTGACTTTGTCATTATAGAAGTATATATATATATATGAATAACTCAAGAAACAATACCAGATAACTACTGCAAGTTTGGCAAGGTACACTTGCTTGGGGTTTGGATTCCAACAGTTGCTCCGGTAACAGCAAAATCTTCAGGAACGCCTCCGGATGCTGAAATAAACATTACCATTATTCTTAGAAGATATGAAATAGCTATGATTGCCTGTCCATAAGTCCAATTTGGACACATGGGCAAGATTGACCGTTTCTGGTCAAAGCGGGGTCCACATGTGGCCCACTTCGTACCAAAAAAATATGTCAGAGACAAAGTTCTCCAAATTCGTCAAACTTAGTGTCTACAAGTCCATAACGATAATACGAACCCAATGGAATGTCTAGAACTGGATTCCGATGAGCCGATCACAAATTGTCCGTCAAGTGGAGCCGTGGGGCCCACGATACGGGATTTTATTAACGTTCTCAGAATCGAACCAAACTTGGGTCACAGGACCAGCGTATCGCTATGAGTCCGATGACGCAAGTTTCGTTTCGAAACGGCCAGCACAAACGAAGTTACAACGAGTTTCAGAATAGGGCCGATACGGGGGCGTTGTCGACGGATACGCGTTGATTTGGATGTGCACGCACATCCAAATCAACTTTCGCAAAATTCTACACATCCGTATCGACGGTGCGCACCTTTCGGTAAAATTTGCACACGATCAAGTTGCTCATTTAGCAGGGCGCACCCAGTTTCGAAAAAATCAGGGTTTATTAAAGACCAAGTTTTTGGTCGTTTTTACCCGCGAATAAATCATAAATCATAGCACAATAAAATAAACAAATTATATGGTCTCAATCTCGATTAGGTTGTATAATTAACTGTTCAAACAGAATTCAGAAATAATACACAGTTTGAGAGAAAAATGGCCGTGAACATGTGAGTTCGGGACAATTTCTGAATTTCAGAAAAATGGGTTATTTTTCCTGTTTTTGCGTCGCGGTTTGTGACCGACACAGGACGCGATACCCCAAACTATTTGTACGGGTTTCGAGAGGGTCACGTGGTCTTCGCACCGGATTTGACAGAACATAATTTGGATTAACACACCGGGAGATACGAGAGCTAGAAGAGGGGTACCTCATGTAACACCCCGTTCCGTTCTAGCGGACTGCCGTTTCAAACGGCAATAGTGCAGCTGTCCCGACCCGCTTTGCCTCAAACAAGAAACAAGGATGTCCAGACTTGTCCCTACAGGAATTCGGCTTAGGCTTTCAGAGGCTCGCTTGACGTATCGCTCTACCAAGGCGAATCATCGCTAAGGTAGGTGGCTACGGTGAACTTGTCTTTGCTTAGCCAGCACACATAAAATCTGGAATGTTCATGCTAGTCGCTAGGTGAATCACCCCCTGCATGCTAATAAATCCAACGCACCTAGCTAAGGGAATAATCCCAACTTGTATTGCTATGCTAGAACATGGAAATTGAAATACTGCTTATATTCGGACCCTCGCATGCTGAGTCCCCTAACGGTTTCATCTCTCGGCTTACCTTTGGGCCCGAGCAAACGTGATACATATGTTCCTTAGAAACGCATGCTTGTCTGCTTGTGCGTTGCCTTGACTCAATACTTGTAACATAAGCCAGGCCAACAACCTGTTATACAGGATATTGTTCAGAACGACTATGAGAATGGAAATCAGGCAATGCCTCTTGTCTTGTACTATTGTTTCCTCAACAGCAATGACTCTTGTCTTGTACTCTTGTTGCCCCAACCAAGGCCCCTTTCGATCATGGACAACCAGTGCACAGGGTCACGGTCTCGCGGGCGATGCTGGGGCACTGGCATCGACCCAGTCCGGGCGAGACCAATTGTTCTTAGTCTCTTGTTCGGCGGAATGGCATGCAGCGCCTCTTGTACTTTCATTGCATACCATTCTCGTCAAAGACTATACCGTCCATTATGGCATACGCCAGTGATCGCCTTGTATTTAGCTTGTTGCATGCTTGCTGGTAAAGAAATAAAAGATAACAAGAAATCCTTGCTTAGCGGCTATCCGCGTGCGAGATATTGTATCACATGAAACAAATTAACTAAACACCTGAACGATCTTGAAATAAATACTCGTGTTTGCATATGCTATGCTCCTGAATGTTTATACTTGCCGTGCTCTGATTTATAATGTTTGCCTTGGACAGGGAAGGTAAAATGGTAAGTTGGTAAGTCTCGCCGTATTTCCTCTCATGTTGTACGGCGCACTGCCCGACACGAATAGGCTATTCAATGTTTGCATGAAACTGATCCTAAGGCAACTAGAAAGATAACTTAATAGTTGGTGCACGAAACTTATATTACGTGTTTGGATTTGTCGAACGGGCGAGTAGCTTCCCCACCAGTGCATTCAATGTACTGATAATCCACCAGTTTGTATGCAGGGTGCGGGAGAACCTCGTTCGGTGCGGATGCCTCCTTCGTGTGTGCTAAGGCCAGGAGTTCTCTCTGAAGCCTTGCAACGGTGCGTCTGAAACAGAAGCACATATACAAGACATAATGTTAGAACATAGCCCGAACTCGCCTGAACATCGCCTCTACAATCATTCCACAGTTGTAGCCACTTGACACGCTTTTACTGTTTCAGAGAGAGAGGCTTGAGCGACTTGTAATCTCGGCTATATGCCGCCTGTAACACTTGTTCATATCAATAAAAAAGAGCTTGCTTTACTTCAACTTGTGTTTTAATGCTTCCGCTATATTGTCGACTCAATGAACCTGTTACCGATCGCCTATGCGTTCATGACTCCGCTGCACTCGGACAATCTGTGCGACTCTGTGGCTTAGAACTCTTATCGCCAGCCAATGAATCACGGCCTTGCACGGGCGCGATTCACGCTCGTGCGGCATCACGCCCGGATGGGTCAAGCGATCGTTCCGCGGGAGCGCTGGCGAGGGTGATTTCCGCCTAGCGGGAACGGCCGATTTGTCTGCGGGAGATCGGGGCGTGACATAGTGGTATCAGAGCCTGGATTCTATGCCCTTGGAATTCATTTCGATATCTCTGTTTCGAAAGCTCGTTCGTGGGTTATGTGCACGCTCTCTCTCAATGCCTCGAGGGGATGTTCCAACAATAAGTCTAAATACTTTCAAAATGCGTTTTGATTGATATGATTGCTAGTCTGGTTGTATGCTGCGAGTGGCCTTTGTGCCAACCTGTGCGAACCCTTGAGAGTATCGCTAGTAGCTTGTCCGATTTTACTAACTCTAAGTTTGGTTGAATGCATCTATTCGAGGGACGCCTTGAACTAGTGCACCATCCAAGACTTAAGGTAAGGTGAAACTCGAGTGCTAAGACTTCGCTATCACTAAGCTGGTTGACGTGTTCACGCTAGAAGTGCACTTCGAAAGTGCGCACGATCCAGTCTAAGCGATATGCTGATTTCGACGCTTGTGCAAGTGAATATCCAAATGAACAAACACAACGACTTGTCTAGGATTGCCTCAAACCTAGATTACTGCTTGTCCTCAGTAAGTCTCGAGGACGAGACTTTTTCTGAGTTGGGTAGGATGTAACACCCCGTTCCGTTCTAGCGGACTGCCGTTTCAAACGGCAATAGTGCAGCTATCCTGACCCGCTTTGCTTCAAACGAGAATCAAGGATGTCCAGACTTGTCCCTACAGGAATCCGGCTTAGGCTTTCAGAGGCTCGCTTGACGTATCGCTCTACTGAGGCGAATCATCGCTAAGGTGGGTGGCTACGGTGAACTTGTCTTTGCTTAGCCAGCACACATAAAATCTGGAATGTTCATGCTAGTCGCTAGGTGAATCACCCCCTGCATGCTAATAAATCCAACGCACCTAGCTAAGGGAATAATCCCAACTTGTATTGCTATGCTAGAACATGGAAATTGAAATACTGCTTATATTCGGACCCTCGCATGCTAAGTCCCCTAACGGTTTCATCTCTCGGCTTACCTTCGGGCCCGAGCAAACGTGCTACATATGTTCCTTAGAAACGCATTCCTTTCAACCATGTATATATCCATGACATTTAACCATGTTCAAACCCTTTTTCTCCCATGAAAATCATTCATCATGTAATAATTATTTATGTAAACACCAACCTATCCTACATTATAACATGTTCAAAAATACACTATACTACTCTACACAATATACACTCTAATAATATATGAACACATCCATAGCTAACATCATTCCAATATATATACACTTCCTATTTAACACAATAATATTCTGGAATTAATACAAGAGAGGGGGAGGAGTGAACCTCAACGAGGCTCGTTGGAGTCGATGGTGCTCGGTGGTGGTCGTGAGGCTGGATGGTGGTGGTGAAGAGGCTGGTTGGTGGTGGTGAAGAGGCTGGTTGGTGGTGGTGAAGAGCCGGGTGGTGGTGATGAGGGGCTGTGCACAGCAGCCCACGGTGGTGGTGGGGCTGTGCACAGTCGCTGTGGGGGTGGTGGTAAAGACTGAGGTGGTGGTGGACAGCCTAGTGGTGGCCGTATGTGGGGTGGTGAAGGAGGTGGTGAAGAAGGAGAGAAGAAGAAGAAGAAGAGAAGAATAAGAGAGGAAGAAGAAAACTCACGGTTGAGGGAAGGAGAGGGAGGAGTGAGAGTGAGGGGGGGTGGTTTGCCAAGCTCCTAGGGATTAGGGCCGGCCTAGGGAAGAGGGGAGTGTGTGAGGGATTAAATAGGGGTGTGTGCATTGAGTGTGTGGTGAGGATTGAGTGAATTAATTTGAATGAGTGGTCTTGATTTAACATGAATGGAAAGTACATCCAAGGGGGAGAGAGAGTGAGCTAGAACCGATCAAGAGAGGGGGAGGGTGTTCTTCATTTGCCTAAGCCAATGGGATGGTGACACCTATCGCTACATTTGCAAATAAGCCCCTTAAGTTCGGGAACTTGTACAAATACAAAAAAATAATGCAAAAATTGTGGCAAAAATTGCGTCTATTAATTTGTATGGCGAGGGGGTAGTGTGGGTGAGGCACGGGTTTAATTAAATGGGCATTGGGATTAATTTAGGATTAAAAATGGGATTTACAAAGTTGGTATCCCCGATTTAAATAGAAATAAAGTGTCCCGCGAATTTAAATTAATTGGGGGCACTTGGGGTCAAAATTCGGAAATGACACAAAGGCCAAAAATGGTGGGGGCTTGGAGTCAGTCTTGGACCCTTTAGTTGGTCCGGCTCAACGGGTTAAGTTGGTATCCCAAAATTTAGGGTAACGACACAGGTGTCCGACACGGAATTAAATATGTGTTACGATTTCGGAATATTGCGCAATTAATTTAGAGCACACAAAAATTAATATTAAAAGACAGAAAAGTCCAATGCCTAATTTGGCGGGTCAGGTCAGAAGTACAAAAATTGTACGGAATTTATGGGCTGATATTGGGCTCCGAAAAATCAGAAAATGATGGGGCGCGCCAAGGGTTTAAATAAATTGAATTAAATTTCAGATAAATTATCTCTACGCTAAACCTCAACATCTGCTATCAAAATTTTCCAAAACTACTCTAACTATCTACAGAATAAATCGAGGGGGTTTACATTCTTCCCAACTTAGAAAAATTTTGTCCCCGAAATTAAAAGTAAAGCACGATAATATCTAACAGAATTTTAAAACAGTCTAGTTATCAAATGCTGTACGTAAATTCGTACCTTGCTCCTCAAATAAGTACGGGAATCGCTGTCGAATAGAATCCTCGCGCTCCCAAGTAGACTCGCCTGGTGAATGGTGCTTCCATGCCACTCTGACCAGTCGAATCGTCTGTCCTCTCAAAGTTTTCTCACTGCGATCGAGGATCTCAACTGGCTGCTCTACGTAAGACAGACTGGGCCCGACTGTAATCTCTGAATGATCAAGCATGTGGCTAGGGTCTGCGACATATCTTCTCAGCTGCCATACGTGAAATACGTTATGTACTCCCTCTAATGATGGAGGTAATGCAAAACAGTAAGCCACTTCGCCAACTCGTTCCAAAATGTTAAAATGTCCGATGTACCTCGGACTCAGCTTGCCTCTGCCTCCGAATCTGATGGTACCGCGGGTAGGCGATATCCTCAAAAATACATGGTCACCCTCCTTGAACTCCAATGGTCTGCGGTACGCATCTGCCCAGTGTTTCTGTCTGTCCTGTGCTGCGCGCAGGTGGCTCTGAATCTGCTTGACCTTCTCTACTGTCTGTGTCACCAACTCTGGACCAAGTATCTGACGCTCTCCCATGTCACTCTAACAAAGTGGCGACCTACATTTCCTGCCGTACAGTGCCTCATAAGGTGCCATCTGTATGCTGGCCTGGTAACTGTTATTGTAGGAGAATTCTACCATGTGTAGGTGGTCCCCCCAAGATCCTCCAAAAATTATTCATGCACGCTCCCAACATATCCTCCAATATCTGTATCGTGCGCTCTGACTGGCCATCAGTGTCACGACCCGCACCCGGGGTAAGGGTACTAGTCGGAAACAACGCCCAGCCTACGCCGCAGAATCGGCGGTAGAACGCTGTCTAGAAAGTCTATCTAATATAATGAACCACCAAAAGATAGTGTACTCAATCACAGAACTAAGATAGAATGAACACGAATCAGATAAGAATAGAATAGTCACAATACAACTCATGAGTCTAAAATAATACATCAATGAGTCTGAAGAAAAATACAGAAATATGCTGGAGACAAATCCAGTACAAAAGAATACTACAAAACTATAAAGCTACAACTCCAGGGTCAACTGTCTCAGTTGGGATAAGTCCCTCTTGAGCCAGGGTCTCAGAATCTAAACCCACAACATCCTGGGGTCCATAATAGGTAGGGTACTCCTCAGTGTCATCTGGAAAAATATATCCAGTCAGGAAAGGAGCAGAGTACAACCCTAACAGCAGTTCTCAAATAATGATAAAAACTATGTAACAGTAAGTAGCTGTGGATAAACAAGATGCATAAATAGAGCCAAGAAATGTATAGACAATAAGGAAGTACTGGAAAGAAATACAATAATGAACAATATGCTGATAGAACAAGAATACTAATGACTAAGTGTGTGAGTACTAGCTTTAACATGTGATCGGCTTAGGAACTTGCACAAGAGTATAATGGCCTGGCTGATCATACGTGCGGTGTATGATCAACACTCACAAGGAACAAGACATGCACAAGGAGGGTATGATCACATATCTACACTAAAATACTCCCCACCTCGACCGGTATAATAGATCCAACCACGGTACGTTATGGCACTAGATTCCCCAAGAAGATAGCTAGTCTCCCCGAGAATCGGTGTCTGTACATGTACAAGATAACCAATAAAACAATACTTGCACCATATACCAAGGAATAACATCTCATGACGAGATCCGGATATACCAATCCGTGTAACCATAGTGTCAAGAGAACATGTATATCTACACTAGATACAACGAACATAGAGGATATCATAAATGAGAAACTATCAGAGAATGTACTCGCCTGAAGTCCAATGAACAGTCTCACAAATGTCTGACTCGGTGCCTCGAAGACCTAGATATGGAATACCACATTAATACAAGGTCCCGGAAAGAGAACAAGTCAAACTAGGCAATTTCTAGGTCAATAAGTCAATTCTAAGTCAAAAGTCAACTATGGTCAACTCTAAAGTCCACTAAAGTCAAACATGGTCAAACCCAAAGTCAACCTCACAAGACATCTATAAAATAATATAGAGATAAACTACAATAATTTAGGAATCAAATTATATTCAAAAAGAACTCACACAAAGTATACTAATAATATAATTAATATATACCCTAAAATAATATATATACAACCCAACATTTATATAAATAACATAATATATTATTACAATTATTATTCCTCACAAAATACATATATATATACATATATATATATACAATTATAATATATAATATATACATTAAATCTGTCAAAGCGTCATTGAAAAACAGTGAATAAAATAGGATTAAATCAAAACAGTTTAAATAGTGACAGTCGGGACTGTCACCGAAGGACTGTCACCGAAACCCAAATAATAAACTGCCACTGCTTTGGTTTTCGCTGACAGTTAAACTGTCGCGGAAAAGCGTCGCAGAAAAGCTGCTGTTTTCCGCTGCTGCAATTAATGACAGGTTTGTCATTAATTGCCCGAAGGCTACAGCGACTGCTATTAGTCGGCTAATTAATGACAGTTTTTTACTGTCATTAATTCACTGTCACTAAAACAAGTTGTATATATATAATTATATATATAAAAACAGAATATATAAACAATATATATATATATATATATATATATAAACAGAATATATAAAACAGTATATATATATATATATAAAAACCATTAATACAAAAATGTACATATATATATTAATATACACATAAACTTATACCTTCAAATATTTAACAAAGAACATATAATTTACATGGCTAGAAGCACACCTAAAATATTTACATTAATATCCAAATAATTATATAATAATTATAAATAATATAATTACACAATTAAACATACAAATATATTTTATAAAACATTTTATGTATAAATTATATTATTTAACAAGTAGTAACATATATATTTGCATGCAAGAAAGCTACATATTATATTGTACATTATATTAGCACACCCAAAATATAGATCTATGCTACAATAATTACCATAATAAATACACAAAATAAATATTTAATATCCATATATATATACTAATTATAAATGAAGAATTGAACCATAATTAATTAGATCTATGCAAAAATACACACAATTGGAGAGTATCTCACCGTATCCCACTAGATCTAGGATACGCATGCGACACGAGTCCAACACACAACCAAATGCACCCCGAAGGACAAACAAATCATAAATAATATTTATGAACAAATCAAAGCGTCAAAAGTAGATCTATGTGTCCATGTCAAAATACGACATGTTCAAAGCCCCGTGTCGGAGGAAAACCCCCAAATGACACGTATCACCAAATAGTTGGGATACGAACCACAAGTATCCCAATATGGACACGACACTAGCCTCAAACACAAATCTCATGTTCAATTGATCTATAGGATCAATTGACACACACAACAAAATATAAATTCGGAATTCCAACAAAATTGACACAAAAAGTACCATAACTTTCTCCATGGGTCTCCTATGAACACAAAACAAAGTCCTATGGGTACTACATACATATAGGTTAATTTTACATGATTAAATCTCAGATTTAGAAGCTATTTAAATGGGAAAATCTGAATTATACCTATCGGGAGATGGATTCCCAATGAAACCTCAAATTGAGATGAACTTGCTTCCAAATTATAGATCCTTGCTCCTCTTTGTAGATCCTTGTTTCCTTCTTCTAGATCCCTGCTTCCTCCTTCTCTAATGGTGAATTGGGAAGAATTTGGAATGAATTTGGTAGGGAATTGGATTGGGAATGGAGGGAATTTGGTAGTGGGAGAATTCTAGATCTAGATTTGGAATGAGATGAGAGGAGAGAGAAATTCCCCCCCCTCTTTAATAGGCCGGCCATAGCCCCTCCCCCAAGCAATTGTAAAATGTCCAATGTACCCCTTGGGGCCTCTCATGAAGAAATAATTAAGGAAGGAAGCTTCTAGTCTAATCATTTAATTAATTTAATCCATCTCCTTAACTATGGGCTTTCTAAATGGGCCAAGTCTAACTAATTAATTCATGTTGGTCCATGGGTCCAAACTAAACTAGTTGGGTCCACTAAAATAAGTCTAAAATAATTAAATAATAACTAACAACAATTAAATAATACAACAAATAATTATTTACCATGCACAATATTTATTTAAATAGGAAATTACTAAAATACCCTTTCCTAGAAAATGTGGTAGTGACAAGTCTACCCTCCTTAAAATAATTTCGTCCTCGAAATGCAAAGACGAAAACTACCTCCAGAAAATCACAGAACAGAACTAAAGAATCACAACTAACTAATGAACAGAACATAACAATGAACAGAACATAACTAGAAATAACATACCTCAAGGTACAAACAAATATGGATAACGCTCTCGCATGTCATCCTCTCTCTCCCAGGTAGACTCCCCCGGAGGGTGATGCCTCCATGTGACGCGCACCAAAGGAATAGTCTGGTTCCTCAGCACCTTCTCTCTCCGATCCAGAATTCCAACTGGCTGCTCTGGATAGCTAAGAGTAGGGCCCACCTCTATCTCTGAGTGATCCAATACATGACTAGGATCTGCCACGTATCGTCTCAACTGCGACACATGAAACACGTTGTGCACTCCCTCCAATACAGGTGGCAAGTCTAGTCTATAAGCAACTGCACCGACCCTCTCTAGAATAGTGAAAGGTCCAATGAATCGCGGACTAAGCTTTCCGCCTCCACCGAAGCGAATCGTGCCTCGTGTCGGAGAAATCCTCAGAAACACCAAACCACCCACCTAGAACAAAACACCACCTTAAGAACTTATCTATAACAACCAAGAACAAGCACACAAAATAAAATCTAAACTATACCTCAAACTCCAAGGGTCTCCGATGGCTATCGGCCCAATGCCGTTGTCTGTCCTGTGCCACTCGAAGTCTGTCTCTGATCAACTGAACCTTCTCTGCTGCATCCACAACCATCTCTGGCCCAAGCAAAACTCTCTCTCCAACATCGTCCCAAGACAAAGGAGTACGACACCTCCGACCATATAGAGCTTCAAAAGGTGATATCTCTATACTGGCCTGGTAACTGTTGTTGTAAGCAAACTCTACCAAATGGAGATGGTCCTCCCAAGAACCCCCGAAATCTAGTACACAAGTGCGCAACATATCCTCGAGAGTCTGAATAGTCCTCTCTGACTGCCCATCTGTCTGGGGATGATATGCAGTACTGAACTTGAGCTGAGTGCCCAAACTCTCCTGCAAACTCCTCCAGAAATGAGAAGTGAAACGACTATCCCGATCTGAGACTATGCTGACGGGAACTCCATGTATCCTAACGATCTGCCTCACATACATCTCTGCCAGCTTCTCCGTAGACAAACCCACCTTGAAAGGCAAAAAGTGGGCCGACTTGGTCAATCTATCAACAATGACCCAAATTGCGTCTTTCCCTCCTGGAGATCGTGGTAGTCCGGACACAAAATCCATAGTAATGTGTTCCCACTTCCACTCTGGAATGGGTAATGGCTGAAGTAAACCTCCTGGCCTCTGCCTCTCGGCTTTCACCTGCTGGCACACTAAGCATCTGGATACAAACTTTGCCACTTTCCTCTTCATGCCATACCACCACACACTCTTTCGCATATCCCGATACATCTTGTTAGCACCTGGATGTATGGAATACTGAGAGCGATGCGCTTCCTGCAATATCTCCTCTCGCAACTCCCCACTAGGCACACACAATCTAACTCCATGCCTCAAAGATCCATCCTCTGCAATAGTGAAATCATCCTCCAATCCTGCTCTCACCTGAGCTCTGATACTCCTCAAAGATACGTCATCATACTGTGCTGCCTTGATCCTATCCATCAAATCTGAATGTATCTGCAATCCCCACATCTGCATAGCACCACCTGGAACAATCACCTCAATGCCCAAGCTCTCCAAGTCCTCCAACAAATATCGATCCTGCGTCAAGAACATAGCTACCGGATACCTGCTCAAAGCATCGGCAACTACATTGGCCTTCCCAGGATGATATTGCAAAGAGATATCAAAATCCTTCATCAGTTCCAACCACCGACGCTGCCTCATGTTCAACTCCTTCTGCGTGAAAACGTACTTCAAGCTTTTGTGGTCTGTGAAGATCTCCACACGCTCTCCGTACAAATAATGTTTCCACAACTTCAGGGCGAATATGACAGCTGCCAACTCCAAATCATGGGTAGGATAGTTCTTTTCATGAGGATGCAATTGCCTGGATGCATAGGCAATCACTTTCCCATGCTGCTGAAGAACACAACCTAAACCCTTTCCCGATGCATCACTATAAATAGTGAAACCTCCGGACCCTGATGGCAATGTCAAAATAGGAGCAGACGTCAACCTCTTCTTCAACTCCTCAAAAGCGGCCTGGCAATCTTCCGTCCAAACAAACTCCACATCCTTCCTTGTGAGTCTGGTCATCGGCTCGGCAATCCTCGAAAAATCTTGCACAAACTTTCTGTAGTAGCCTGCCAATCCCAAGAAACTCCTGATCTCTGCTACCGAACTCGGAGTCTTCCAAGATTCCACTGCTGAAATCTTCTTCGGATCCACTGAAATACCATCACCAGTCACAACATGCCCCAAGAATTCCACCTTGTCCAAGAAAAACTCACATTTGGACAACTTTCCATACAGCTTCTCCTTCCTCAGCACATCCAACACAATCCTCAAATGCTCCTCATGCTCCTCCGGTGTCCTCGAGTATATGAGTATGTCGTCGATGAACACCACCACGAACTTGTCAAGGTACTGGTGGAACACCTTGTTCATCAAGTTCATAAATACCGCCGGTGCATTAGTCAAACCAAACGGCATCACCATAAACTCGAACTGACCAAACCGAGTTCTAAAAGCAGTCTTCGGTATGTCCTCCGGCTTCACCTTCACCTGATGGTAGCCTGATCTCAAATCTATCTTAGAAAACACCTTCGCACCACTCAACTGATCAAACAGATCATTAATCCGTGGCAAAGGATACTTATTCTTGATAGTGAGATTATTCAAAGCCCTGTAATCAATGCACATACGCACCGATCCATCCTTCTTCGGTACAAACAATACCCGGGCTCTCCATGGTGAAGAACTCGATCTGATAAACCCCTTATCCTGCAATTCGTCTACCTGCTTCTTCAACTCGACCAGCTCGCTGTTGTTTACTCTATAGACATGCTGCGAAATCGGTTCTGCACCTGGCACCAAGTCTATAGAAAATTCAACATCTCGATCTGGCGGCAATCCTGGCAATTTTTCAGGAAACATATCCAAAAATTCTGCTATCAACGGATGTGGCAACTCCTTGTCTTCCACCATAGCTCCACAAATAATGCCTTCTTCCTGCTCCGCAGCTCCTCTAGCAAACTTGAACTCTGGCTCTCCTGGCGGACCAAACAAAACTCTACCTCCTCTACAATCTATGCTAGCACGGTGCCTACTCAACCAATCCATCCCGAGTACAATGTCGTAGCTCGGAAGTGGCATTACAAGTAGACACGCACTCAACTCCCGGCCTCCCAGAGTAACTCTTCGATCCTTGCAAATATCATTAACCAGGATAATGCCTCCCCCGGTCATGATCTTGCAAGTCCTAAGCAAAGACTCAGCTATCAAACCATGCTTTAGAGCAAAAGAAACAGATACAAAACTATGGGAAGCACCACTATCAAACAAAGCTAAAGCTGGAATGGAATCAAGAAGAATAGAACCTGCGATGACATCTCCGGTGGGTTCCTCCTCTTCGACTGTCATAGCAAACGCTCGTCCCTGCCGAGCACCTCCCTGCTGCTGATGTTGGACAAAACGCTGCTGCTGTGTCGGAAGCGGTCCCCTCGGTTGTGCTGCAGGTGGTCTCATCTGTGCCCTCGGAGCTGGAGCTGCTCCCTGAACTACACGACGAGGACACTCCCTCAATTGATGCCCTTCAGTACCACAATACAAACAAACTCATAGCCTCTTTCTGCAAACTTCCCAGATGTGGCCGGGCTTCTTGCAGAAGTTGCATAGAGCTTGCTGTAACTGCCTCTGCTGCTGAGGTGCCTGGTGAAAAGGCGCTCTAGCTGGAGTCTGGTTCTGCTGTGGCTGCTGGAAAGGTCTGGACTAAAAATGAGGACGTTTGGCAGATACTGCACTACCGTTGGCCCCCAGAAAAGAATCACGGTCTCTCTTGGTCTTCAAACCCAGATCCCGCTCAACCTTGCGTGCCTCCGCAAGTATCTCCGAGT
Organism: Iris macrosiphon; assembly: GCA_036927795.1. Classification (NCBI taxonomy): domain Eukaryota; kingdom Viridiplantae; phylum Streptophyta; class Magnoliopsida; order Asparagales; family Iridaceae; genus Iris; species Iris macrosiphon. The sequence continues at coordinate 308,571,847 of JAYESA010000004.1, read as the reverse complement.
ATGTCTCATAAAAAGACGGAATGAGAATCTTCACCTCCCAGTTTAGACCCTCTCGGAAACGAATAGCTCGAACCTCCGGCTCCCTCACCAGATACTCTGTAAATCGGCTCAGCCTACCGAACTCTGCAGCGTATTCCTCCACAGACATGCTTCCCTGAATGAGACTCTCAAATTGTCTCCCCAAGTCAAGCCTGTCTATCCGGGCGAAAAACTTCTTCTTGAAAAGGTCCCTGAATACCTCCCAAGATTGTCCTGCGTCAACTAGAACCGGCTCATTCCTGAACCAGGTACGAGCGACGTCGAACAGTTGAAGTCCTACCGCCTCAACCTTCAGATCTTCAGAAAGATGGGACACCCTCATAAGACGCTCAATGTCCTCGAGCCAATCATCAGCATAGACGATGCCCTCCGTCCCTTTGAAAACCCTAGGCTCCAGTTTCTTGAAGTCCTGAATGTTGCCTGGCCGAAGCTGAGCAACCTGAGGAACAACCTGCTGCTGGACCGGAACTCCTCTCTCAACTACAGCACGAGCAAGCTGATGAGCACTCTCGATGCCCTGCCGTAGAACGTCGGTCTGCCTCTGATGTGCCTCCGACTGAGCCCTCTGTGCCTCGAGCATCTCACGAAACAGAGTAAACATCTGTGACGCCTCTGCTGGCACAGGAGGTGGAGGTGGAAGCCCCTCAGATACAGCTGGCACAGTCCTCTGAGTGGGTGGTGGACCTCCGAAAGCAGCTGACACTCCAATCACCGGAGAAGTGATTGGTACAGGCTCTCGGAATGTCGCAGACCTCTCAGAAACTGCTTTCCCTTGCTGTGATCTAGTCTTAGGCGACATCCTGAGACAAAGCGAAAGAAAGAATCAATATGGCACAAGATGTAAGATATTCAAGAAAAGGACAGTTTAAGGGATCAAGTATCAATGTCAAAGGAGAATAGTTGAATCAAAAGAATTTTCCTAGATGTGATTGAGTATCTCAGCCTATATCCTATCGCAGGCTCGCAGTAGTACAACTAAGTTGTCGCACTACCACGATATCACATACTTGCGAAGCTAGACCTGCATGGGCCACCACCAAAAACGTGTCACGACCCGCACCCGGGGTAAGGGTACTAGTCGGAAACAACGCCCAGCCTACGCCGCAGAATCGGCGGTAGAACGCTGTCTAGAAAGTCTATCTAATATAATGAACCACCAAAAGATAGTGTACTCAATCACAGAACTAAGATAGAATGAACACGAATCAGATAAGAATAGAATAGTCACAATACAACTCATGAGTCTAAAATAATACATCAATGAGTCTGAAAAAAAATACAGAAATATGCTGGAGACAAATCTAGTACAAAAGAATACTACAAAACTATAAAGCTACAACTCCAGGGTCAACTGTCTCAGTTGGGATAAGTCCCTCTTGAGCCAGGGTCTCAGAATCTAAACCCACAACATCCTGGGGTCCATAATAGGTAGGGTACTCCTCAGTGTCATCTGGAAAAATATATCCAGTCAGGAAAGGAGCAGAGTACAACCCTAACAGCAGTTCTCAAATAATGATAAAAACTATGTAACAGTAAGTAGCTGTGGATAAACAAGATGCATAAATAGAGACAAAAAATGTATAGACAATAAGGAAGTACTGGAAAGAAATACAATAATGAACAATATGCTGATAGAACAAGAATACTAATGACTAAGTGTGTGAGTACTAGCTTTAACATGTGATCGGCTTAGGAACTTGCACAAGAGTATACTGGCCTGGCTGATCATACGTGCGGTGTATGATCAACACTCACAAGGAACAAGACATGCATAAGGAGGGTATGATCACATATCTACACTAAAATACTCCCCACCTCGACTGGTATAATAGATCCAACCACGGTACGTTATGGCACTAGATTCCCCAAGAAGATAGCTAGTCTCCCCGAGAATCGGTGTCTGTACATGTACAAGATAACCAATGAAACAATACTTGCACCATATACCAAGGAATAATATCTCATGACGAGATCCGGATATACCAATCCGTGTAACCATAGTGTCAAGAGAACATGTATATCTACACTAGATACAACGAACATAGAGGATATCATAAATGAGAAACTATCAGAGAATGTACTCGCCTGAAGTCCAATGAACAGTCTCACAAATGTCTGACTTGGTGCCTCGAAGACCTAGATATGGAATACCACATTAATACAAGGTCCCGGAAAGAGAACAAGTCAAACTAGGCAATTTCTAGGTCAATAAGTCAATTCTAAGTCAAAAGTCAACTATGGTCAACTCTAAAGTCCACTAAAGTCAAACATGGTCAAACCCAAAGTCAACCTCACAAGACATCTATAAAATAATATAGAGATAAACTACAATAATTTAGGAATCAAATTATATTCAAAAAGAACTCACACAAAGTATACTAATAATATAATTAATATATACCCTAAAATAATATATATACAACCCAACATTTATATAAATAACATAATATATTATTACAATTATTATTCCTCACAAAATACATATATATATACAATTATAATATATAATATATACATTAAATCTGTCAAAGCGTCATTGAAAAACAGTGAATAAAATAGGATTAAATCAAAACAGTTTAAATAGTGACAGTCGGGACTGTCACCGAAGGACTGTCACCGAAACCCAAATAATAAACTGCCACTGCTTTGGTTTTCGCTGACAGTTAAACTGTCGCGGAAAAGCGTCGCAGAAAAGCTGCTGTTTCCCGCTGCTGCAATTAATGACAGGTTTGTCATTAATTGCCCGAAGGCTACAGCGGCTGCTATTAGTCGGCTAATTAATGACAGTTTTTTACTGTCATTAATTCACTGTCACTAAAACAAGTTGTATATATATAATTATATATATAAAAATAGAATATATAAACAATATATATATATATATATATATATAAACAGAATATATAAAACAGTATATATATATATATATATAAACCATTAATACAAAAATGTACATATATATATTAATATACACATAAACTTATACCTTCAAATATTTAACAAAGAACATATAATTTACATGGCTAGAAGCACACCTAAAATATTTACATTAATATCCAAATAATTACATAATAATTATAAATAATATAATTACACAATTAAACATACAAATATATTTTATAAAACATTTTATGTATAAATTATATTATTTAACAAGTAGTAACATATATATTTGCATGCAAGAAAGCTACATATTATATTGTACATTATATTAGCACACCCAAAATATAGATCTATGCTACAATAATTACCATAATAAATACACAAAATAAATATTTAATATCCATATATATATACTAATTATAAATGAAGAATTGAACCACAATTAATTAGATCTATGCAAAAATACACACAATTGGAGAGTATCTCACCGTATCCCACTAGATCTAGGATACGCATGCGACACGAGTCCAACACACAACCAAATGCACCCCGAAGGATACAAACAAATCACAAATAATATTTATGAACAAATCAAAGCGTCAAAAGTAGATCTATGTGTCCGTGTCAAAATACGACATGTTCAAAGCCCCGTGTCGGAGGAAAACCCCCAAATGACACGTATCACCAAATAGTTGGGATACGAACCACAAGTATCCCAATATGGACACGACACTAGCCTCAAACACAAATCTCATGTTCAATTGATCTATAGGATCAATTGACACACACAACAAAATATAAATTCGGAATTCCAACAAAATTGACACAAAAAGCACCATAACTTTCTCCATGGGTCTCCTATGAACACAAAACAAAGTCCTATGGGTACTACATACATATAGGTTAATTTTACATGATTAAATCTCAGATTTAGAAGCTATTTAAATGGGAAAATCTGAATTATACCTATCGGGAGATGGATTCCCAATGAAACCTCAAATTGAGATGAACTTGCTTCCAAATTGTAGATCCTTGCTCCTCTTTGTAGATCCTTGCTTCCTTCTTCTAGATCCTTGCTTCCTCCTTCTCTAATGGTGAATTGGGAAGAATTTGGAATGAATTTGGTAGGGAATTGGATTGGGAATGGAGGAAATTTGGTAGTGGGAGAATTCTAGATCTAGATTTGGAATGAGATGAGAGGAGAGAGAAATTTCCCCCCCTCTTTAATAGGCCGGCCATAGCCCCTCCCCCAAGCAATTGTAAAATGTCCAATGTACCCCTTGGGGCCTCTCATGAAGAAATAATTAAGGAAGGAAGCTTCTAGTCTAATCATTTAATTAATTTAATCCATCTCCTTAACTATGGGCTTTCTAAATGGGCCAAGTCTAACTAATTAATTCATGTTGGTCCATGGGTCCAAACTAAACTAGTTGGGTCCACTAAAATAAGTCTAAAATAATTAAATAATAACTAACAACAATTAAATAATACAACAAATAATTATTTACCATGCACAATATTTATTTAAATAGGAAATTACTAAAATACCCTTTCCTAGAAAATATGGTAGTGACAATCAGTCTGTGGATGATATGCAGTACTGAACTTGAGACAAGTTCCTAGATTCTTCTGCATACTCCGCCAAAAATTTGACGTGAATCTGGAATCACGATCCGATACAATGCTGACAGGCACTCTATGTAGTCGTACTATCTGCCTCATATACATGTCAGCTAATATCTCTGTGGACTGCCCAACTCTAAAGGACAAGAAATGTGCAGACTTGGTGAGTCTATCTATGACAACCCAAACTGCATCCTTCCCGCTAGGGCTTCGCAGAAATCCTGTGACGAAGTCCATGGTAATGTGTTCCCACTTCCACTCGGGAATGGGGAGTGGCTGCAATAATCCTGCAGTCCTCTGATGTTCAGCCTTGACTTGCTGACAAACTAAACACTTCGCTACAAATCTTGTAATTTCCCTCTTCATCCCATGCCACCAAAAATGTTGTCTCAAGTCTCGATACAACTTCGTACCCCCGGAATGAATGGAATAAATCGAGCTATGAGCCTCGGTCATCAACTCTTGGCGTAGCTCGCCACTCGAAACATATAGGCGATCTCTGCACCTCAACGTTCCGTCTTCATGAATCCTGAGTCCCGTCTGCATGCCGGCTTCTGTTCTCTCTCGCAGACGTCGAAATCTCGCATCTGTAGGCAATGCTGCCTTGATCCTCTCAATCAAAGTAGACTGAACCTCAAGACTGGCCATCTGTCCATCCATGCCTGGCAATACGATCTCTATCCCAAGCTCCTGGAGATCCTCTAGCAACTGTCTCTGCGTCGTCAAAAAGTATGCCATGGGCTTCCTGCTTAATGCATCTGCTACGACATTCGCCTTGTCAGGGTGGTACTGCAACTCAATATCATAATCTGTCATCAACTCTAGCCAACGTCTCTGCCTCATGTTGAGCTCCTTCTGCGTGTAGACGTACTTCAGGCTTTTATGATCTGTATAAATCTTAACACGCTCACCATAAAGGTAATGTCTCCATAGCTTTAGTGCAAATATCACTGCAGCTAGCTCCAAGTCGTGCGTCGGATAGTTCTTTTCATAAACTCTCAACTGTCTCGATGCGTAGGCTATCACCTTGCCGTGTTGCATCAGTACACATCCCAATCCGCTCCCTGACGCATCACTGTACACTACAAATCCTCCTGATCCTGAAGGTAGTGTCAAAATCGGTGCTGATGTCAGACGCTTCTTCAGCTCATCGAAAGCCGCCTGACACTCGTCGGTCCAGATAAACTCTTCGCCTTTACGCGTCAGTCGCTTCATAGGCGCAGCTATCCTCGAAAAGTTTTCCACGAACCTCCGATAATATCCGGCAAGTCCGAGGAAGATCCTACCCTCCGTAACTGATGTAGGGGTAGGCCAGGTCTCTACTGCAGCTATCTTCTCCGGGTCATCTGATAGTCCCTCTCCGGTGATTATGTGTCCCAGAAATGGTACTCTATCCAAGCAGAACTCACATTTGCTGAGTTTAGCGTATAGCTTCTCATGTCTCAGCATCTCCAACACGATCCTGAGATATCTCTCATGCTCCTCCTGGCTCTTGGAATATATCAAGATATCGTCTATAAATACCACCACGAACTTATCTAAGTACTGGTGGAAGACATTGTTCATCAAACACATAAATACTGCCGGCGCGTTGGTTAAACCAAACGGCATGACTAAAAACTCATAGTGGCCATACTTCGTCCGAAAGGCCGTCTTCTGGATGTCCTCTTTCTGTACCTTGATCTGATGATAACCAGATCTGAGATCGATTTCTGTGAATACAAAATACGCTGCTAAGCTAATCAAGTAAATCATCGTTGCGTAGCATAGGGTACTTGTTCCTTATCGTTACAGCACTTAACGCCCTGTAATCGATACGCAACGTACCGTCCCGTCCTTCTTCGGTACAATATGATGGGTACTCCCCATGGAGAAACACTAGCCCGACTGAAACTCTTGTCTAAGAGATCCTCTACTATGGACCTTCAACTTAACCAACTCTATCGGTGGTAGTCTGAAGACGAGAAAATATCTGGCTCGGCTCTTGGAGTCAACTTTATAGCAAACTCTATCTCTCTGTCAGGTGGCAAGCCTAAAAGATTCTCTGGAAACACATCCTCAAACTCTGGTATAATGCGGGGTACACTGGTTCCCCTTCTGCAATGTGTGCCTCTAAGGTAGATGGGCACCCTGCTCCCGGGCTACCAGAAGTAGCTCAAACTCAGGGTAATCTGGTGGTCCTAAATAATGTAATCACGTCGACAATCTTGCATCGCTAGTATTGGCTCAATCAATCCATGTCTAGGATAAGGTCATAGTCTAGACTAAACCTCAAAATAATTTCTCCCGTTCTGTTTCCAACATTAATCCTCAAGAGAGAAAATATTCCTTGCCTAATGTATAATTTCTTTTCTCCTTAAATTTATTCCGACATTTGTATTCTTCAAATTTCTTTCCTTGTCATTTATCTCTCCAAGTCACATAGTACATTAATGGTATTCCTCAAGCCCACACTAGAATTCCTGGAATCAGATTATTATCTTCCAAGTGAGAGCCTGAAATTTTATCTCCTCTAGCTCATAATCATCGTTCCTAGCATTGCTATCATATGCAACCACTAGTTTCCATCATCAGGCTATGCATTTCCCTAAATTATTCTAGGTCATGATCAACAATCCTTCCAGCTCTTAGTACTTCCAAGATCACTGCTACCCCAAGTACGGGTAGGGTACTACTAGGTCCAACTCTCTTGCCAACCTTCCACACTAGTTCTAGAATCCAAAGAACCCATCAATCTATCCTGATAAGGTAACAATCTTTTCCTAGAAAGGTATACGAATTATGTCTCCTGTCGTCTGGTCTTCGATCTTCTTCTGGAGGGAAATCATCAGTCACAAGCATTCGTCTCCCCAAACAATAGGGGACGAGAAACAAGGATAGCGATATTGACGAAGATTGCACGAATGCAAAGTGGAAGTCCAAGGGCGATAATCACATACAAGGAGTTTTAAAATCGATTATGGATTGAGATCCTATTCAACAATCATAACATATATTCCTAATTTGCAGGCTCGCTTGGCACAGTCAGGTGACCAAGACGATTTAAATCGGACCTGCATGGGCCACCAGAAAAACATGTCACACCCCAGTCCCAAAATACGTAGGACCAGGAATACGTGACACGCCAGCTACGCATTCGACCAGACTCTGGTCTGACTCGAATACGTATAAGCTGTAATATAAATGGCACTATCTAGATATTCCATAAATGTAAACCTCTATGTCTCAATCCACAATGTACATCAGTATACAAGAAAGAGCTATATGTGCTAAGGTCGGCCGCCCAGTAACACACTAACTCGAATAGACTCGAGAAGAAGTATGAGTCTACAAAACTAGACTACAACAGCAGATGAATAATTAATGTAAAATAACCATAATGCCGGTAGATATAATGTGAGTACCTGGTACCATGCTCGCAAGATATGCTACTCCATCAGCAACTCCAAATGCTCCGTAATCATCTATGCTGCAAAACTGACAGGGAACCAGGTCCTCAGAGGGACGTAACAAGGTACAGAAATATAGCAAGCCAAGTAAACAGAATGTACAAGTGCACGATAGGGTACTCTATCATAACCAACTAGTGTGACATAGTTTAAAGACAATATTCGACGCGTGGGCTTTCTAAAATAAAACCGTAGCTCCGGACACGGAAACACACGGCACGTACCGCAGCTCCGGGCAAAGAGTCACACGGGTGAAACAGCTACACTAGATACAGGTATCACTACAAAATACTACATATATATAAGCGCGTACAGAGTAGCCCAAACGTCTAGTAACTGTCTTCCCCTTCCCCAGCGATCAACGATTGTGCGTTGAACCTGAACCTCTAACTACAGTCTCGACACACGGAAGATAACTCAACAGACGCGACCCTAAGGTCGTCCCAGTCTCTGGTCATGATGTCAGTATCAGGATACAGGAATCTGGCACGATCACAGTGTATGAGTGTGTCCTGGGGTATCGATGTACTCAGGTACGTGCATCGAGGTACTACAAGCATCTAACAATTATTCTAAGACGTTACGACGAACGTCAGCACCCGGTTGTGAACCGGTCGCCAAGTATCGAACGTCAACATAACTACGTGCATAAAATACATAACGAAACAATAAATATCTGTAAACTGAAATACAAGGTGGTAAGGTACACTTGCCTGCGTGCGGCTGCTGGTGACGGGGATCTGGTACCGCGTCCAAGTCCTCAGGTCCCGCAGTACCTAGAGATGAGATACAAACCAGAATCAATAATCTATTCTACGCCAGCGGGGTTGCGACACACAGCTACACTAAACTCAGTCTCAATACTCAAATGATTAACTAATATTTCACAGTCTTCAATCCCTGATTCATGATCCGATATAATACCTATTTCAAAGTCAATCACCTGCTCCCCATTTCTATCCTTACCTGCATGTATTTCGTATCCTCAATCAAACCTTATTTAAACCGTAAATACTTGATTTAGCATTTATTTTTCAATCATGCAAAACACTCATAACCTCAAATTTTAAATCAACTCCTAACTCATCATTTATCCCAATCTCATAATATCATCACTTGCTCATCTAAACTATATTACATCAACACAACCATGATTTAGACACAACTTAGCTAAGGTACACAATTACACATTTATCAAGAACCCTCATTCAAATCTTACTTAAGCCATAAATGATTTACTTAGCATTCCTTTCAACCATGTATATATCCATGACATTTAACCATGTTTAAACCCTTTTTCTCCCATGAAAATCTTTCATCATGTAATAATTATTTATATAAACACCAACCTATCCTACATTATAACATGTTCAAAAATACACTATACTACTCTACACAATATACACTCTAATAATATATGAACACATCCATTGTAACACCCTGTTCCGCTCAAGCGGACTGCCATTTCAAACGGCAAAAGTGCAACTGTCCCGACCCTCCTTGCCTCAAACGAGAAGCAAAAGATATCCAGACTTGTCCCTACAGGAATTCGGCTTGGACTTTCAGAGGCTCGCTTGACGTATCGCTCTACCGAGGCGAATCATCCCTAAGGTGGGTGGCTACGGTGAACTTGTCTTTGCTTAGCCAGCACACATAAAATCTGAAATAATTATGCTAGTCGCTAGGTGAATCACCCCCTGTATGCTAATAAATCCAACGCACCTAGCTAAGGGAATAATCCCAACTCATATTGCTTGCTAGAACATGGAAATTGAAATACTGCTTGTATTCAGACCCTCGCATGCTAAGTCCCTAACGGCTTCATCTCTCGGCTTACCTTCGGGTCCGAGCAAACGTGTTTATTTATGTTCCTTAGAAACGCATGCTTGTCTGCTTGTACGTTGCCATGTTTTCATCCAAACCCCGGGAGACTACTACGTAGTCGTTCCGTGCCCAAATGAACCTGCAAGTATCCGGGACCGTTAGGTCACCAAGGCATCCCCGAACCAGGGGCATGCATCAAGGCAAATAAATACTGTACTGTGATCACATCAAGTTTACCTTTGAACGAGGATCCTGTCCAAGCATGTTCATAATGGAAAATGTGATATTGATTGTATCGTGATCGATATGAACATGGAATAGATATGGAATGGAATGGATATGGAATGGAATGGATATAGAATGGATATAGATAACCCTATGGACCTGCATGTCGCGGACAACTTGGTGCACAAGGTTTTGGAGGTTTCGCGGACGGTCGCCGGGGCACTGGGGCCGATCTGATCCGGACGAAACGTATGGATTAGTCAATTGGAATTGAGGATGAAGATGGCATGTGGCGGGGCTCGCTACCTGTGTCGCATAGCATCTTCTATCCCGTGACTATAACTCGTCCTTTATGGCTTTGCTAGCGACAATTGTCATATAGATAAGTCATCCTCGCTTAGCGGCTATCCGCGTGCGAGTCATTGCATAGCATCAATGAATAACATAACACCTGAACGATCATGTTATAAGAACCCTGTGTTTGCATTTGCTATGCCTCCTGAATGTTTATACTTACCGTGCTTGAATTAATCATGTTTGCCTTGGACAGGGAAGGAAAAATGGTAAGTTGGTAAGTCTCGCCGTGTTTTCTCAAACATCGCACGGCGTACTGCCCGACACGTTAGGCTATTCAATGTTTGCATGAAACTGATCCTAAGGCAACTAGAAAGACAACTTAATAGTTGGTGCACGGAACTTATATTACGTGTTTGGATTTGTCGAGCGGGCGAGTAGCTTCCCCACCAGTGCATTCAATGTACTGATAATCCACCAGTTGTATGCAGGGTGCGGGAGAACCTCGTTCGGTGCGGACGCCTCCAACGTGCGTGCTAAGGCGTGGACATCACACCGAAGCAACGGTGCGTCCGGAACAGAAGCACATATACAAGACATAATGTTGTGAACATAGCCCGAACTCGCTTGAACATCGCATGTACAATCATTCCACAGTTGTAGCCACTTGGCACGCTTTTACTGTTTCAGAGAGAGAGGCTTGAGCGACTTGTAATCTCGGCTATACGCCGCCTGTAACACTTGTTCATATCAATAAAAGAGTTGCTTTACTTCAAACTTGTGTTTCAATGCTTCCGCTATATTTGTCGACTCAGTGAACCTGTTACCGATCGCCTATGCGTTCATAACTCCGCTGCACTCGGACAATCTATGCGACTCTGTGGCTTAGAACTCTTACCGCCAGCCAATGAATCACGGCCTTGCACAGACGCGGTTCACGCTCGTGCGGCATCACGCCCGGATGGGTTAAGCGATCGTTCCGCGGGAGCGCTGGCGAGGGTGATTCCCGCCTAGCGGGAACGGCCGATTGCTTGCGGGAGATCGGGGCGTGACATCCATAGCTAACATCATTCCAATATATATACACTTCCTATTTAACACAATAATATTCTGGAATTAATACAAGAGAGGGGGAGGAGTGAACCTCAACGAGGCTCGTTGGAGTCGATGGTGCTCGATGGTGGTCGTGAGGCTGGATGGTGGTGGTGAAGAGGCTGGTTGGTGGTGGTGAAGAGCCGGGTGGTGGTGATGAGGGGCTGTGCACAGCAGCCCACGGTGGTGGTGGGGCTGTGCACAGTCGCTGTGGGGGTGGTGGTGAAGACTGAGGTGGTGGTGGACAGCCTAGTGGTGGTCGTAGGTGGGGTGGTGAAGGAGGTGGTGAAGAAGGAGAGAAGAAGAAGAAGAAGAAGAGAAGAAGAAGAGAGGAAGAAGAAAACTCACGGTTGAGGGAAGGAGAGGGAGGAGTGAGAGTGAAGGGGGGTGGTTTCCCAAGCTCCTAGGGATTAGGGCCGGCCTAGGGAAGAGGGGAGTGTGTGAGGGATTAAATAGGGGGGGTGCATTGAGTGTGTGGTGAGGATTGAGTGAATTAATTTGAATGAGTGGTCTTGATTTAACATGAATGGAAAGTACATCCAAGGGGGAGAGAGAGTGAGCTAGAACCGGTCAAGAGAGGGGGAGGGTGTTCTTCATTTGCCTAAGCCAATGGGATGGTGACATCTATCGCTACATTTGCAAATAAGCCTCTTAAGTTCGGGAACTTGTACAAACACAAAAAAATGACGCGAAAATTGTGGCAAAAATTGCGTCTATTGATTTGTATGGCGAGGGGGTAGTGTGGGTGAGGCACGGGTTTAATTAAATGGGCATTGGGATTAATTTAGGATTAAAAATAGGATTTACAAAGTTGGTATCCCCGATTTAAATAGAAATAAAGTGTCCCGCGAATTTAAATTAATTGGGGGCACTTGGGGTCAAAATCCGGAAATGACGCAAAGGCCAAAAATGGTGGGGGCTTGGAGTCAGTCTTGGACCCTTTAGTTGGTCCGGCTCAACGGGTTAAGTTGGTATCCCAAGACACAGGTGTCCGACATGGAATTAAATATGTGTTACGATTTCGGAATATTGCGCAATTAATTTAGAGCACACAAAAATTAATATTAAAAGACGGAAAAGTCCAATGCCTAATTTGGCGGGTCAGGTCAGAAGTACAAAAATTGAACGGAATTTATGGACTGATATTGGGCTCCGAAAAATCAGAAAATGATGGGACGCGCCAAGGGTTTAAATAAATTGAATTAAATTCCAGATAAATTATCTCTACGCTAAACCTCAACATCTGCTATCAAAATTTTCCAAAACCACTCTAACTATCTACAGAATAAATCAAGGGGGTTTACACGGAACTTATATTACGTGTTTGGATTTGTCGAGCGGGCGAGTAGCTTTCCCATCAGTGCATTCAATGTACTGATAATCCACCAGTTTGTATGCAGGGTGCGGGAGAACCTCGTTCGGTACGGATGCCTCCTTCGTGCGTGCTAAGGCCAGGAGTTCTCTCTGAAGCCTTGCAACAGTGCGTCCGGAACAGAAGCACATATACAAGACATAATGTTGGAACATAGCCCGAACTCGCCTGAACATCGCCTCTTCAATCATTCCACAGTTGTAGCCACTTGGTACGCTTTTACTGTTTCAGAGAGAGAGGCTTGAGCGACTTGTAATCTCGGCTATATGCCGCCTGTAACACTTGTTCATATCAATAAAAAAGAGCTTGCTTTACTTCAACTTGTGTTTCAATGCTTCCGCTATATTGTCGACTCAGTGAACCTGTTACCGATCGCCTATGCGTTCATGACTCCGCTGCACTCGGACAATCTGTGCGACTCTGTGGCTTAGAACTCTTATCGCCAGCCAATGAATCATGGCCTTGCACGGGCGTGGTTCACGCTCGTGCGGCATCACGTCCGGATGGGTCAAGCGATCGTTCTGCGGGAGCGCTGGCGAGGGTGATTCCCGCCTAGCGGGAACGGCCGATTTGCCTGCGGGAGATCGGGGCGTGACACCTCACTGATGTTTGTGAACTGGGAGGTTCGCGGCGAGGCACGGCGGCAGGGCACGGCGGCGGTGGTTACTGGGTAGGGCTGTGCGACTGCTCGCCTGCGCTGGGGTCACGACCGGAGAAGGCGCCGGGGGAGCTCGTCGCCGTCGTCTTCGTCGTCGTCGGGGAGGCGGTGACCGGAGGGGTGAAGGTGGAGGTGGATGATGGTGGTGATGGTGGTGGCGGTGGTTGTGAAGGGTTTAAAATAGGGGGAAGGGTGGCGGTTGCGGGGAGTGGGTCGCCGGGGGTCGCGGGGTCGTGGGCCGCGGAGCAGGGGCGGGGTCGTGGGGCGTCGGCCGCGGAGTCGGGGCGTCGACCGGGGGTTTCGGGGGAGTGGGGGAAATGTTTTGGGTTATCGGGTACGGGTCGGGTAGGCGGGTCTGGTCCAGACCCGACCCGTTAGGTTTAGGTTTTGGGTCGGTTGGGTTTGTTTGGGTCCGGTCTGGTTCAGTTTGGGTCGGTTTAATCCGGTTTAACCCGGTTTAATTAAAACATGGGTTTTTAGCTATTAAAAATTAGGTTTTGAGTCCAATAAATTCTAGAAAAGTTATACAACATCCAATAATTAATAATACACCAAAAAATATAATTTTTGTAATATTTTAATACTTAATTTAATACATAAAAATATTAATCCCTGAAAGACATTTAATTTAAATAAATAAAAATTATCGAAAAATCCCAAAAATTTATTTTTAAAATGTTCAAAAAAATAGGTTGTTACAAATAGGTCAAAGATATTTCCGTTAAAATCGATAAAATCTTTTGAAGTTATGAATCAAATTAGTCTAAAATTGGGTCAAAGATATTTCAGTAGTAAAAGTAGTAAATGAAAAATAAATGAACAGCTCAAAATAGGAAAAAGGAAAGGCGACGTTAGCACTTGCCAGTTCCTATAAATACCCCCTACAGGCCTCTTCGAAAAAAATAAAAAAAAAAGTGAGAGAGGAGAAAGGAGGGAAGAGGAACTGTCTCTTCATTATCATTTTTTAGTAGAAGAAAAAGAAGCGATGACCTATAGAGAGAAAAAAAAATGCAGAATCTTTCCAAAGAAAAAGAAGAGGCGCGCGTCGGTCCTCAAGAGGAAGAGAAGAGAGGCCCTCTCCTCTCCAGCTACAGATCCAAAAACATAGTCGCCATCTCCATCGCTCTCGGGACAGGTAACATTTCGACTGAATCATTATAAAATTTCGACTGATTAGGGCTCATTAATCAACCTCCTATATCAAAGATAAGTTTTCTATGTTCTTGATTTAGACTATTCTTTTTTTTTTCCGTAGTTTTCGACATCACTATCAACAATATTTTGTAATTTCTTCTCTTCTTGATTGTAGGATGTATGAAAATCCCTTAAGTCGTTATTAGCATCTATAGATTTTGCTATTTTTTGTTGTTGTTGATCTAAAAGTCATTTCTTTTCCTTGTATTGGCGACCAGTTTCTTTATTACTCTTTATTAACTTTAGTAGAAAACCTATTTAAATGAATATCTATGATTCTTTTAAGATTTTTTTTACTTTCGACTAGAAGTCTTTTTTATCCGGAGCAACTATAAAACCCATTTCAATTTATTTTTAATCGGTATGTTAACGCTACATTAACCTTTTACTCATGGTATGTTAACGCTATCCTTAAGTCAACCCTTTATAGCGCCATATATATATATATATATATATATATATATATATATATATATATATATATATATATATATATATATATATATATATAGTCGTTACTCTATTGACCTATTTTCTCTCTCTCTTTGGCATGTTACTGATCAAGTTTTACAGATTCTACTGTGATGCTGTTGTGCAACAGGTAAAATTCGTAAATTCTCTGGTGCTATCTTTCTAGGCTAGTATTCGGACATCTAGTTATTGTTTAAATATAATTGTAGATCAATGTCTTGATCAAATTGTAAATTGCTGACTTGGGTCTAAATATATTATAGGGTCAAATATGTCTGACACCACACACAAATTTTTTACTTAGTATACCGATAAAGTAGAAAACGCGAAGGCTACTTTTAGTTGTCTATCTATGGCATGCCCTATATGTTCTTTGATTATAAGAATCTTTGCAAGTTGGACGGGCTTATATCTTAGACACCAGTATGCCAAAACTTTCTAGCTATAACAAATATAATTCAGGAGTATAGAAGCTCAGATGTTATTCCTGCAAGTACTTGCAAGTTTTGATACATTTCAGAACAACTATAACAAGGACAAAGTGATTAGTCATATGCAGTCTACATGACACTTCATGGATCATGCTAATACAACGGTTCATAAAAGAAGATCACCTTTAGATGTACAGTATATAAAATTGACCTTCTCTAGTTTTCTCCACTAACACATCATCAGCAATCAACCTAAACCACAGAGCCGTATCCAGGATATTTCTAGTAAGTATATCCATACTTTTAGAGGTAAGATTTGTTGTTTAGTTGATGAAAAGTTCTTAGCTGATCAGAAATAATTTGGAAGTTTGAATGTACTTTTTTCTATTTTATGACTGTTTACTTTTTGTTGGATTTTGCTGGATTGTGAGCTTTCTAAATATAATTTTATTCTCGTTTCCTTGACCAAGATAGAATAATTGGCTTGCTTCTTGCTATGTTACCTGGACTCGGCTACATGTGTCGGGTATGGGTACATATCCAAGAGTCGGGTCCTTTAAACTCATAATTGAAGGACACACGAACTCGGCTAAAAAGGATTCAAATTTTGGATACGGGTACTCGGATATGACTATTAAAATAAATACATTTGAATATGGTTTCATAAAAAGACACATCATGAAATTAAATTTGTATGGCTTCATAAAAGACATGTAATTAAATTTGCACGATTTCATAAAAAGACATACTCTCTAATTAAATTTGTATGATTTCATAAAAAGACAGTTGTAATAAAGTTTGCATTGTTTCATATATTTAAGCTTATAATTAAATTTGCATGATTTCATAAAAAGACTTCATGTAATTAAATTTGTAAGGTTTCATAACTTTACTACAAATCCACCATATTAAAATAAACTATCCACTTCACACTACCAGTCTTCCGATTGTCACCATAAAGGACCATGAAGGATCTGATTGTCACTATGGAGGATCGGATACGGTTTCATACCCATACCCATGTCCTACCCGGTGGACACATGTACTTCTCCTAAAGTGGAGAGTCCGGGTAACATAGGTTTCTTGGCTCTATATATATTTAATCTCCAGAAAATAACATAGTACTAGGTACGTGTAATATTGTAAAATGACTGATGTAGGAGCAGATTGTTGTCTTGTATCCTTTATTAGTGACTTACATAGCAGATTGCTGTCTTGTTCCAATAGCTCTGGCTTGATATAGTAATGAAAGAAACAAGAGGTAGTTATAATAAACTGAGATGGTGGTGATACGTGTCGTTGGTGCTTCCAACATTGTATGTAGTGGTGAGGTATACTAGGGATAGATTTTATGTAAAAAAGTGGATGCTTGATTAAATGTTAGCTTGTTTGTCTTCCGGGCTATTTAGTATTGTTATTAAAGTTATTTTCTTACTCTTTGGTAGCTTCGATAGAAAACCTATCTTAATGGATATATACAAAACATTAATTTTGGAAAGATTTTATATTAATGAATTATTAAATGAGAACTGGCTAGGAGATACATAAATATGAAACATGCTTATTTATGGGAAAGTTTTTAATTTCCTAGGATCCCGTATGAATTTACTTTCCATCATGGTATGAAGTGAGAATATGGAAAACAACAACTAATGATATTGTCCTAAAGAAATAACTATTGATATTACTTCTAGAATAAATTTATGGATCTGTATACCATATATAGATTTTGCTAATTTCTTTTATCTTTCATCTAAAATTCTCCCTTTTTATTGTCATTGTCTTAACCAATTTCAAGATTGATGATCTATATTCCTATCAAACTATACACTTGTTTTCAAACTCTTTCCACATGTATTTAGTATTGTTATTAAAGTTATTTTCTTACTCTTTTGTAACTTCAATAGAAAACCTATCTTAATGGATATCTATAGTGTTTTTGAGGGATCTATATATAAGTTTTTTATAGCATGGCTGCAACTATACTTGTGGCCATTTGACTTATTCTCAAAATTTTTTCCTTTAAAATTTCTCTTTTACAAAAGCATCCCATCAAGAACTTAAACATGCATGTTATATTTATTTGCATCCGAACTTTATGCTCTGAATCATAATACCAACTTTAGTCATTACTAAGTCCATGGATTAGTATACCATTTATAGATTTTGCTAATTTTTGTTTTTGTTGATCTAAAAGTCATTTCTTTTCCTTGTATTGACATATTGTCTCTAACCAATTTCTTTCTTACTCTTTGTTAACTTTAGTAGAAAACCTATTTAAATGAATATATATGATTCTTTAAGATTTATTTTTATTTTTATTTTACTTTGGACTAAAAGTCTTTTTATCGGGAGCATCTATAAAACCTATTTCAATTTATTTTTAATTGGTTCTTTTTCTAAACTTTCATCTCTTTATCCAAAAGCTACATTAATCTTTTCCTCATGGCATGTTGACACTATCCTTAGGTCAACCCTTTATATCATATCACCATTAATAATCCTTAACCATATTGACCTATTTTCAAGTTTGTTTCCTTAAAATTTTCTTCTATGCTCATGCAATGGATCAATGACTTAAACATAGCATGACGTCTTCATCTGAGTCCAAAATGGATGATCCTTGGATATATATATATATATAGCGCCAACTATAGTCGTTACTCTATTGACCTATTTTCTTTGTCTCTTTGGCATATTACTTATGTTTTACAGATTCTACTGTGATGCTGTTGTGCAACAGGTAAAATTTGTAGATGCTCTGGTGCTATCTTTCTAGGCTAATATATTCGGACATCTAGTTATTGTTTAAATATAATTGTAGATCAATGTCTTGATCAAATTGTAAATTGTTGACTTGGGTCTAAATATAATTATAGGGTCAAATATGTCTGACACCACACACAAAATGTTTACTTAGTATCCCGATAAAGTAGAAAACGCGAAGGCTACTTTTAGTTTTCTATCTATGGCATGCCCTATATGTTATTTGATTATAAGAATCTTTGCAAGTTAGACGGGCTTATATGTCAGACACTTGTATGCCAAAACTTTCTAGCTATAACAAATATAATTCATGAGTATAGAAGCTCAGATGTTATTCCTGCAAGTAATTGTAATTTTTGATACATTTCAGAACAAATATAACAAGGACAAAGTGATTAGTCATTTGCAATCTACAGGACACTTAATGGATCATGCTAATACAACGGTTCATAAAAGAAGATGACCTTTAGATGTACAGTATAGAACTGAGATGCAGGAGCAGATTGTTGTCTTGTATCCTTTATTAGTGACTTACATAGCAGATTGCTGTCTTGTTCCAATAGCTCTGGCTTGATATAGTAATGAGAGAAACAAGAGGTAGTTATAATAGACTGAGATGGTGGTGATAGGTGTCGTTGGTGCTTCCAACATTTTATGTAGTGGTGAGGTATACTAGGGATAGATTTTATGTAAAGAAAGTGGATGCTTGATTAAATGTTATCTTGTTTGTCTTCCAGGCTATTTGTTGTTGTTTGCACGTAGCACCATCTTTCCAGCGTCGCTTTTTATCTGCTGTTACTACATTTAAGTGCAGAATCTAAAATATTTACCTGTTGATGTTTTCCTTATGTGGAATTATCATCATTTGGTTTGAGTTCATGGACCTAATTTACTATTTATGGCCACAGGCTGATGTTGATGGAAACGGAACCCTCGACTATGGAGAATTTGTTGTTGTTTCAATTCACATAAAAAAGATAGGGAGTGATGAGCAGCTGCACAAAGACTTTGCTTGTGCAATATGGAGTTTTCATTCCCTATCAAGAATCCTTCTAAATTTTTAGTTGAATGGTTTTTCAGGAAAGCGGAACATTTATGTTTGGGTTTTTTCCTCCATGTTTAATTTAGACGACTAGTCTGATCTCAAGCAGTTTTACTGTAAGGCTATTGAGGCTTCCCTCTATTTACGATTGTTTTTTGTTGAGAGCTTTTATTTGTTCATTTATTGATTTTATTTTCTTGGTGTTCACCAGCCGGACAGTCCAGCTGAGTTGAGAAACAAGATATATGAGATGATGGCAATTGTCCTAGATGGAAGAAGGGGAAGATCAGAGTCCTAAGGTGCAGCAGAGGAAGGGTCTAATCCATAATCAATAAATGAAGATTGTTGTTCAACGACTGTTATTTCATTAACATGAACTCAAGCTGGTATGAACAAAGGTAACACATAAAGAAAAGTTATGTTTATGTATAATTGGAAATGAAACGAGTAGATGAATTTTGTTTTTAGTTCCTAGGTCTAATAGTGTTGTAGATTTATTTATATACTTTACTTATTTTGTCCACTTTTGTAGGTTTGTGCCAATTGGTGCATTTTATTTTTCTGAAATTTTACATGAAATGTTTTTGACTTTTAATTTAAGGTCAAGTTACTGAGGCGGTCCTTGCTAAGCCAACAGACTAACAAAAAACTCTGGTCATGCCTCTTACAAATCTGACACTCTCCAAATTATACTCAAAACTCTTCTTATGGTTATACTGGAGATCACCATGGGGCTTATGGTTCTGCATATGGTTCAGCAGGAGGTCTTGGACAGGTTTAGCTTCTTTCTTTCATCTTAAAACTGAAATAAGCTTCACCCATATATGCAAAACTGCATAACCTCAGGCGCACATGCATGAATTTGGAGCGTCCATGCTTCTTAGGTATTATCAAGTTCTTGGGTTTCTTAAGCATTTTCCGGTAAATGTTATAGTTGACATATCTTTAGCTCTGACTATGAGTCTAAACAGGAATTTGCAATATTTGTCATTCTCAAGGGCTTCTCTTTATTATATCAACAATTTTATGCTAGTTGCATGTATATGAAAGGAATAGAAGATACAAACATGGAGAGACATATACGAAAACGATTTTGGCTTGTCCTAGGGAATTTGGAGTTTGTCTGTCATGTCTAATACATAACCGTTACACCAATGTTGGAGTTCTGTGCTTCCCAGATTTTATGGCTTTACTGGTAAGCTCTTCTTCCATTTCTTCTCGTCTTGCAAATGGTTATTTTCATGATTTAGTTGTGCTATTGATGACGTGTTAGTTTTCTTTCTTAAATTTGTTGCAGGCATGCCCGTACTAGTGACATGGTAGTATTTTACCTAGTAGACTTTTTGGGAAGACATAGGCATTTGAAAATATGCAAAGGTTTCTGAACTTCACTATATTTCTGTGGTTCACATTAACATTTCCAATTTCATTTTACTTCTCTTCCTATGGTAAAATATCATCTTTTTTTTATGTAACTTATGTTAACCATAAGAAAATGATTCCATTGGAATATTTATTCTATTTACAATTAGAATTATCTACAAAATTATTTCTTTGTTTTAGATTTTGGTACTACCTTTTTGGGTGTTCTAACTGATGCACAAGGAAGGGTCCAAGCATTGTGGGCCAGCTTGTCTACTCTGGTCCGTACTAACTGTTTAGTACCAATAACTAAATGTCAATCTTACTTGATTGTATGATTTTCGTCTGCAGATCAAATGTGGTAGTAGTTCCGTAGATCAGCAATTTGTCACGTATAGCAATTTATGCAATCAGGCGGGTCATTGACAGGATCATATGTCATGCAGCAGACCCCATTCTTTCAGTTGATGGCATAAAGAGGTTAGTGCCTCTTGTTAGTATTTTAGAGGTCGAGCTTCACCCTACTTTGGTTCTAAGGCGAGAAGTTTTGGATTCTTTCAGTTGATGGCATAAAGAGGTTAGTGCCTCTTGCTTCACCCTACTTTGGTTCTATTCTAAGGCTAGAAGTTGGGTACAAGTAAAGTTTAACTCGTTTTGAAAGTACATACATTTGAAACTTCTAATGCTTTGGAGATTCATTCTTCGCTAGCCATATTAATTTTTCTCTTTACTTCTGGTTGCTAATTAGCCCAAATTTGGACAATACTTTTACAGATAGTCCCTTGTGTAGACATGATTAACTAAGGTCATTTGACTCATTTCTTAATCTATAGTCTTGTTACAACAACAACAGAGCTTTTCCCTTGTGTAGTCATGATTAACTAAGGTCATTTGACTCCTCTCTTAATCTATAGTTTTTTTTACAACAAAAGAGCTTTTCCCTTTTGTAGACATTATTAACTTAAGGTCATTTGACCATTTCTTAATCAATAGTCTTGTTACAACAACAACAGAGCTTTTGTCCCAAAATTTTGGGGTCGGCTAATCAATAGTCTTATTGATATTAAAAAAGTCTTTCAGTTTAAAATTATTATGGAAGCAAAAATCACTAAAGTTTATTTTTGATAAGATAGGTAAATTTGAGTTATAAGATATCCATTTCATCTGAAGGTATTATTCTTCTAACTATTTCTTTAAAACGGTATGACTAATTGTTTTATGTTAAAATTATATACTTTTAGCTAACTTTCTTCTATTTTTCACTTGTTAGTAAATCATAATTTTCTTGCTCAGTTATTTTTAGACCAGAATTGAGCCCCAACTAGTGATACTCCACAGGCTCTTGTAAAGCAGGATCCAATAAGAAGGCAAGTCTTGTGTGTGAAAGGTTGTTTGGCAGGGTCATTGGCTATTAGAGCAAGGAGACATGATCCTAGCTGTGTCAACAACTAGTCCGTCAGTTGCTTTTGTGACAGAGAAAATGCTTGCCCAGAGTTGGACATGGGTGATGTTAATGATGGGAAACTCAAATGACATTTTTTTAGACAGGGGAACTTCTGAACTTATTTATACTTTTCTAGAAAAAGATCCTGTGAATTTAGCTTCATTATTGTAGGGCAAAATGATTGACCATGTTGTAGGAACATATATGAGAGATGGCAATGGGACACACACATGGTTAACTGGGTGGAGAGATTTCTTCCTGAAGAAGGGCACGATGTTTATGTGGCAAGGTGCTTATTCTAGTTTACTTGTATTTTTATATTATTACCAACAATAGCAATCTCTGAAGAAATTCTCTCTGTGTGTTTGGATATTAAGTAACTTAAAGTAGAAATTTGGGTAAATATATTGAAATATTGAAATCTTATGGTATTTGCTAAATAGGGACAAGTAGTCTTTTGCATATTTCAGGATTCAAAGAAGTGGGGAAGTTCTTTTGTCTATAAAAGCGTCGGACATTGATGAACAAGGTTAAATTTGGTAGAGAGAAGTATCTCACATATCACAGTTTTTTCTATCCAGCATACTTGGTATTTAAATATGTTTTTATAAGAGCACCATGTTTCAAAGATGTTCTAAGTGAACCATAACTTGTAATAGCCGTTGACATGTATCAATTTCCTGTTTCCACATACGAGGTGCCCCATGCGGGTGAAACTTTAAGTTGGCTTGATATATAATGTCACACATGACAATAGCTTATACTTCTAGGTGAATAGATAGCTGGAAAGATTCTTACAGTACATATAAATCCATATATAAGCTACTTCAAATTCATAAAAGAAAAGTTACTCTTTTCATTATTCAATACCTATAAATCCATCAAATTGCAGAAGAGAGTTGACTCAAGGACCATACCAATAAAATTAGAGGCCCATTTGCACTGTTTTTAAAGCTTGTAATTGCAGCTCTCTGCTTTTCATATATAAACTGAATATTATCTGTCACACTCATATTACTAAAAAATGTATCAAAGAGGTTATATATATAAGGAAACAGTTGATTTTCTTCTTCTTTTTCTGACTTTTGTTATTTCTTTGGTTTCCTTGTGTTGAGCAGGTGCATGTGTGTGAAATATATGTTTTGAATTATGTAGCAATATAATATCATAATATCTAGTAGTAAGTAGTCATATGTGGTTATAGGCAGTTATAGTCTCTAATGAACTTTTACCTTTTATTATGATGGTAATACTCCAATATTGTATTATATGTTTGCAATTCTAGTTATTGTGAGCTAGAATCATCACTCTCTGGTTTGGACTGTGTGTGATGTCTCTGCACCGAGATCTCGTTCGTCTTCGGGCTCGTCAGCCTCTTCTGTTGGGGGATTGCTGAGATCCTGCAGACAGTTACCAACTTCCAGACCAAGTCCAGCCACGGGGTCTCCCTCGCTTTACTCCTCACATGGGTTGTCGGGTTAGTACGTCCGTTCCTATATAACGTTTTAATATGTTGAGATTATATAAATATATAACCATCCTTCTCAGAAAATATTCCAGAGTTGTGACTTAGTGACATGAACTTTAACATGGTATCAAAGGGAGTCAGTAATTCAGGTTCAATCTTCAGAATAATTATACCACACTGCTATATGATACAGACCTTTGTGTAGTGGTAGAAACTTTAACATGGCAGTTGGAGTTGAAAATTTCTACTACATGTATCTTAACATGATTTTATAAAAAGTTATATTTGCATGAACCAACTCTCATACAATGACCATTCCTTTTTTTTTCTTCAGCTTTCTACCTATGGTAATGTATTAAAGTAACATAAATATATAATTTAACCCTCAACCTTCATCGCAACGTTGTAGTTACAAGGATTTTAATATTACATCCCTTTTTGTCTTCTTGTGGTTGTAATATTTTTAATTTGGTGGACTGCCTTCTCGAGCCGGTTACACTATGTTATGCAATTCTGTTTTTTTCTCTCATATGTGTGCTAAATGCATTTTTCACTTGGTCTCTTGATTTCTGCAGTACCTACTCAATATTACACAGCCCTCGTGAGATTTATATCTTGCTCATGAATATGTATAATAGTGTTTATTACTACTGATAAGAGTTTGTGGTTCAACCATATTATTACTGTAGCTGTACACAACTACTGTGGTATTGCTGTTACAGACTCTGACGGAGAGGATGTCACAGAGTTGGTTTAACAAGAAGAAGGAGGAGGATCGGTGTAGGAGGGGTACGACACAATGTCAACCACCATCAAGAAGAGGGTCGCGGTGGCACCAGACATAACATAAGTCCTCTCTCTTTTCTTTTCTTTTTTCATGTTGGGGTTTCATCGACATTTCTACTGTTGATATGGTATGTTGGGTGTCATATTTAAGTATAGTATAAGCACATGGGAATATCCTGAGGACATATTTGGGATGCCAGAATATGTCACAGGATATTCCATTATGAGATTATTGTCATAATGATTGAGATCATTGTATTAATGACTGTAAGGCTATATAATGCCAATGAGACAATCAATAAAATAATCAACTAATTTCATCATGGTATCAGAGCCAAGTTTCCACAAACCCTAGCCGTCACCAAGCTTCCACAAACCCACAGGAGGATTTTCTAGATCTCCTCCACCGAACTCTTCCACGCCCCCCCTTCTTCCCTTCTCCGCCCTTCGCAGGCCGCCCTTCGTTGTTGCTGCCCCGTCCCGCTACTGCTGCGGCTACTACTGCTGCTGCTGCGACGGCGGCTGTGACATACGTGCTACCGCCTCCTCCGCACCAGCACGAGACAACGCCTAATAGGGATGCCTAGATCTGAAAAAGGGGGGACATGTTCGGATCTAGGAGCGGACGACGATGACGAGCGTGAGTCGTGGAGCGGACGTGACGTGATTAGATAGACGATGCATCGATGGAGGAGATCATCAAGAAGCTAGATTCTGCAGAGGTGGCGACGTTGATGAAGTTGTTGACGATGTCGGCTGGTGAGAACACGACACGAACGTCGCCGGAGTTGAAGCTTCCCTCCATCGATCTGAAATTAGATGGACCAGCCATCTATCTGAGTTGGTCACGGCGGGTGAGAAGAACCCTCGCAGGAAAAAACATGGAGGGGTTCCTGACGGACGAGGCGACAGAGGATATAATGGAGGACGTGGTCATGGTCGAGGGGGTAGACGAGGCGGCTGAGGAGGTTATCGGACGAACCTCCTGATATCAGAAGGGAACGGAGAAACTGATGACACATTTACTGTGGAGGACCAGGCACTGGGAGACATGAGGAGTAGAACAGAGGAGGCGTCCATTTCATTCTTTGTTAGGGGCAACGCTGCCATGTATGCCCATCCATCAGAAGGTACTGACGAATCACTTGCCCTTGCGTGTATCTCTTCCCTTAAATCATCAGACTGGATTATCGACTCGGGAGCATCTCGGCATGTGACAGGAAATGCTAGTGAGTTTTCTTCCTACACTCACCTAGCATCAGCAGACATCATTCAAACAGCTGATGACACTTTCCAACCAGTGGTCGGTAAGGGTACTGTTAATTGTACAGGTTCAGTAAGATTATCCAATGTTTTACATGCTCCATCCTTTCCAGTCAGTCTTTTGTCCATTAGTTCTATAATCCTCCAACTTAAATGCATTGTTTCTTTTGATATTCCTAAGGTGACCTTCCAGGAGAAAGGGACAGGACGAAGACTTGGGACTGACACTTGGCATGAGGGACTGTGGTACCTAGATCGAGAAGGACTGGACTCAGCATTGGTATCTATGGCAGAGAAGGCTGGCATGGAAGGACTGCAGCAGAGGACTGAGGATACCTTGATACTCCATCATCGGAGGATGGGACATTCTTCCTTTGATACTCTAAGTAAGTTGTATCCAGAGATTTATGCAAAAACAAATAAAGAGAAATTAGTATGTGATGCGTGCGAGTTAGGAAAACTTACTAGGAGCTCATATGTTGGCACGGGTCATAGGAGCACTTTTGCTTTTGAGGTAGTACATTCTGATGTCTGGGGTCCATGTGCTACTAACACTATGAATGGTTATAAGTACTTTGTTTCTTTCATTGAGTGTGCCTCTCGTGTTACTTGGTTATATTTGATGAAAAATAAGAATGATGTACCTGCTTGTTTTCGGGATTTTCATAAGCATGTCCAGACTCAGTACAAAGCAGTTGTGAAGGTACTGAGGTCTGACAATGGAACAGAGTATACCAACAGGACGCTTGCAGAATACCTATCAGCACACGGAATACAGCATCAGACCACCTGTGCATACACACCAGCACAAAATGGAGTTGCAGAAAGGAAAAACAGATACCTTCTGGAGGTCGCAAGAAGTATGATGATCGACATGAATGTCCCACAGAGTCTGTGGGGGCATGCAGTATTGACAGCAGCTCAACTCATTAACAGGATGCCCTCGAAGGTCCTCGGATGGAAGTCCCCATGTGAGGTATTGCAAGGCAATAATAGTGGGATACTCCCATTGAAGGTGTTTGGGTGTGTGTGTTTTGTGAAGGACAACAGGCCATCAGTTGGAAAACTTGACCCTAGAGCGGTCAAATGCATCTTCGTAGGCTACTCGGCGACCCAGAAGGGGTATGTGTGCTGGAGTCCAGTAGAAAAGAAGAAGTTTGTCAGTATGGATGTCCACTTTCGGGAGCATGAGCCATACTACCGCCAGGACGGAACTTCACACAACACGCCTAATACTGCCAGTATTAGGCGAGAGGGGGAGATGGAGAACTTGGTGGTAACCGATTTAGAAGTTTGGCATGGAGGCACGGAGAAGGGACAAGAAGGTGAAGGTGTTAGGCCTACGGCTCAGGGAGAGTTACTTACCTACAGCAGGAGAGAGAAGCAAACTGCAGGACCAGTACCGATAGTGCCAGTGCCAAGTCCCTTGCCTGCGTTCGTCCCAACTCCTGAGGCACCGACACCAACCCCTCTTCAGGTGATACCCCCTCCTTCACAAGATATCATTCCTCCTACTTCTACTCCTCCCACACCACTATCTGTATGGAGGACCACTCGCAGCAATGCAGGAAATCCTCCAAACAGATATGGTTGGGATATTGCTCAGTTTGTTTCTTATGACCATATTCCTTCTTCTCATGGAGCATTTATAGCATCTTTGGATAGTATTACTGTACCTAACAATTGACAGGTTGCCAAGAACGATCCAAAGTGGAAAGCGGCAATGCACGAGGAGTTGGGAGCTCTGGAGAAGAACCACACTTGGGAGCTTGTGAGACTGCCAGAGGGGAAGAGAGCAGTTGGATGCAAGTGGGTCTTTACCGTGAAGCAGAACCCAGATGGACAGGTTGAGCGCTACAAAGCTCGACTAGTAGCCAAAGGATACAGTCAGACGTACGGCATCGACTATGACGAGACCTTTGCACCAGTTGCAAAGATGAGCACTGTCAGGACTCTGATTTCTCTGGCAGCGAATGGTGGATGGAAGCTACACCAACTGGATATGAAGAATGCGTTTCTTCACGGAGATCTAGTGGAGGAGGTGTACATGGAGATACCACCAGGATTTGGCACCAATCAGACAGTAGCCAAGGTCTGCAGGTTGAGGAAGTCCCTCTATGGACTGAAGCAGTCTCCTCGAGCGTGGTTTGACAGATTCAGAAGGGCGATGATAGGGATGGGATATCAGCAGATCAATGCTGATCATACTGTGTTCTTTCGTCGGAGTGGAGGCCACATCACCATGCTTGCGGTGTATGTGGACGATATGATTATCACAGGAGATGATGAGCAGGAGATCGCCCAACTCAAAGGAAAGCTTGGCAAGGAATTCGAGGTGAAGGATCTCGGCCTTCTTCGGTACTTCCTTGGGATTGAGATTGCTCGAGAAGCAGAAGTGATTGTTCTCTCTCAAAGGAAGTATGCACTGGACCTTCTCACAGAAACTGGGATGTTGGGGTGCAAACCTGCAGCGACACCAATAGATCAGAGGTTCAAGATTGATGCTGAGGCTGGAGAACCAGTTGATCGGGACAGATACCAGAGACTGGTTGGCAAGTTGATCTATTTGAGCCACACACGTCCTGATATCTGCTTTGCAGTAAGTGTGGTGAGCCGCTACATGCATGACCCACGGAAGGGTCATATGGATGCAGTGTACCAGATTCTGAGGTACTTGAAAGGTGCTCCCGGGAAGGGACTAATATTCGTGAAGAACAATCACGTGAGCATCGAGGGCTACTGTGATTCTGACTGGGCTAGTTGTGCTGATGACAGGAGGTCTACCTCGGGATATTGCATATTTGTAGGAGGTAACTTGGTCTCCTGGAGGAGTAAGAAGCAGTCTGTGGTGGCCAGATCGACAGCTGAAGCAGAGTACAGAGCTATGGCTTTGGGAGTTGCAGAGCTGCTATGGTTGAAGAATATACTGGTGGAGCTGAAGCTGGATCAAGGAGCCAAGATAAAGCTGTGGTGTGACAATCAGTCAGCTATTAGTATCGCCAACAATCCAGTACAGCATGACAGGACCAAACACATCGAGATTGATAGATTCTTCATCAAAGAGAAGTTGGATAGTGGATTACTGGAGCTTGGCCATGTTCCAACCAGGGATCAAGTAGCAGATGGACTAACCAAGGGACTCGCCTCAGTGAGCATGATTAGAGGATGTGACAAGATGGACTTAGTGAATATCTTTCACCCATCTTGAGGGGGAGTGTTGATATGGTATGTTGGGTGTCATATTTAAGTATAGTATAAGCACATGGGAATATCCTGAGGACATATTTGGGATGCCAGAATATGTCACAGGATATTCCATTATGAGATTATTGTCATAATGATTGAGATCATTGTATTAATGACTGTAAGGCTATATAATGCCAATGAGACAATCAATAAAATAATCAACTAATTTCATCATCTACCGTCTAATATTTTGATTCCTTGGGATAGGTGGGATTTGAGATGGTGGATCGAATCTTGGAAGAAGAGAGGATCACTCTGAACACAATTCAGTCCAAGACCTAGTTTGGAATGGGTAGCTGAAGTCATTCTTTTTCCTCTTTTTCTATTTTATGTTGGTTGCTCATCAAGTGTGTGAATTTGTCATTGACATCTTATTTCTGAGTTTATGAAGATTTAAATGGTGAAATTGGGGAATCAGTGCAGGTTCCATCGGGAGAGTTCTGGTCCTGCTGGTGAAGCCTCAGGCGTACATGAACAAATACTACTTTGTAAGTTTAGGATAAATCGGTTATGTGAATATGAAGATTTCGCACATAGTGTAATTTACCCCACATATTGACATTCAACTCGATACAAATGAGCGCGTGTATAGCAAGTTATCCTGCTCAATCTATTTAGAAATATAATTCTAAAAGCAAGAGAAGAAGGCATATTCACAATCAGATTATGTGCTGTGGCTAGAAGAATATGTCACACTAATTTTTTTTGCCATTGCTGCTGTAATAATAACTCTCAATTGACAGGTAATGGTGCCCTTGGTTGACAAAACAAAAACAGAAAATCAGTAAAGGAGAACATGTTTGTGAATCAAAAGGTTGATTTGATCTAGTATAACGTGAGTCAAAAAAGGTTTACATGGTTATAAATCTACCAAGACAGACCAGTGGGTTTAATAACCATGCAATTTGTCTGTCTGAAAACCTCTGGAAGGTCACTGAAGTTGAATACATGCACCAAATGTATCCACTGCAGGTGCTAACGTGCCTCTTGAGACTTATACTGAATCTTTTGGTGATACATTTCCTACTCTATGGACAAACAGCATATACACTAGTAATACTATTTTTTCAACAAAAGCATAACCTCCCCAAAGAAAGATGTGAATCCTTCCAATTTTACCGATGCACAATAACCAATCAAGAGAAGTTATGCTATAGCCCAAATGTATTGATCTAGAGGCACATATCTCGTCCCTTTACTGACTTTTTTTTTTTGGTCTGACAGGTATGTACTGGAGTACATGAGAACTCAGTTGGTGCATGTATTCAACTTGTATTTTCTCCTATAGACATACATGTGTCCATAAGCACAAACAAAGCACAAACAAAAACCTGAAAGAGCTTCCACATAAGGAATCTACTAAACTAGTACTGTATTCTCATTTTCAGTTCCCAAAGCTTGCCCAGAACTTTGCCGATGGATCATGCTAATACAACGGTTCATAAAAGAAGATGACCTTTAGATGTACAGTATAGAAAATTTACCTTCTCTAGTTTTCTCCACTAACACATCATCAGCAATCAACCTAAACCACAGAGCCGTATCCAGGATATTTCTAGTAAGTATATCCATAAGTTTTAGAGGTAAGATTTGTTATTTAGTTGATGAAAAGTTCTTAGCTGATCAGAAATAATTTGGAAGTTTGAAGATACTTTTTTCTATTTTATGACTGTTTAGTTTTTGTTGGATTTTGCTGGATGGTGAGCTTTCTAAATATAATTTTATTCTCGTTTCCTTGACCAAGATAGAATAATTGGCTTGCTTCTTGCTATGTTACCTGGACTCGAGTACAGGTGTCGGGTACGGGTACATATCCAAGAGTCGGACCCTTTAAACTCATAATTGAAGGACACATGGACTCGGCTAAAATGGATCCAAATTATGGATACAGGTACGCGGATATGACTATTAAAATAAATGCATTTGAATATGGTTTCATAAAAAGACACATCATGTAATTAAATTTGTATGGCTTCATAAAAGACATGTAATTAAATTTGCACGGTTTCATAAAAAGACATACTCTCTAATTAAATTTGTATGATTTCATAAAAAGACAGTGGTAATAAAGTTTGCATTATTTCATATATTTAAGCTTATAATTAAATTTGCATGGTTTCATAAAAAGACTTCATGTAATTAAATTTGTGAGGTTCCATAACTTTACTACAAATCCACCATATTAAAATAAACTATCTACTTTACACTACCAGTCTTCCGATTGTCACCATAAAGGACCATGAAGGATCCGATTGTCACTATGGAGGATCGGATACGGATTCATACCCCATACCCATGTCCTACCCGGTGGACACATGTACTTCTCCTAAAGTGGAGAGTCCGGGTAACATAGGCTTCTTGGCTCTATAAGTTACTCATATATATTTAATCTCTAGAAAATAACATAGTACTAGGTACGTGTAATATTGTAAAAGGACTGATGTAGGAGCAGATTGTTGTCTTGTATCCTTTATTAGTGACTTACATAGATGATTGTTGTCTTGTTCCAATAGCTCTGGCTTGATATAGTAATGAAAGAAACAAGAGGTAGTTATAATAGACTGAGATGGTGGTGATAGGTGTCGTTGGTGCTTCCAACATTTTATGTAGTGGTGAGGTATACTAGGGATAGATTTTATGTAAAGAAAGTGGATGCTTGATTAAATGTTAGCTTGTTTGTCTTCCGGGCTATTTAGTATTGTTATTAAAGTTATTTTCTTACTCTTTGGTAACTTCGATAGAAAACCTATCTTAATGGATATATACAGAACATTAATTTTGTAAAGATTTTATATTAATGAATTATTAAATGAGAACTGGCTAGGAGATACATAAATATGAAACATGCTTATTTATGGGAAAGTTTTTAATTTCCTGGGATCCCGTATGAATTTACTTTCCATCATGGTATGAAGTGAGAATATGGAAAACAACAACTAATGATATTGTCCTAAAGAAATAACTATTGATATTACTTATAGAATAAGTTTATGGATCCATATACCATATATAGATTTTGCTAATTTCTTTTATCTTTCATCTAAAATTCTCCCTTTTTATTATCATTATCTTAACCAATTTCAAGATTGATGATCTATATTCCTATATCAAACTATACACTTGTTTTCAAACTCTTTCCATATGTATTTAGTATTGTTATTAAAGTTATTTTCTTACTCTTTTGTAACTTCAATAGAAAACCTATCTTAATGGATATCTATAGTGTTTTTGAGGGATCTATATATAAGTTTTTTATAGTATGGCTGCAACTATACTTGTGGTCATTTGACTTATTCTCAAATTTGTTTCCTTTAAAATTTCTCTTTTACAAAAGCATCCCATCAAGAACTTAAACATGCATGTTATCTTTATTTGCATCCGAACTTTATGCTCTGAATCATAATACCAACTTTAGTCATTACTAAGTCCATGGATTAGTATACCATTTATAGATTTTGCTAATTTTTGTTTTTGTTGATCTAAAAGTCATTTCTTTTCCTTGTATTGACATATTGTCTCTAACCAATTTCTTTCTTACTCTTTGTTAACTTTAGTAGAAAACCTATTTAAATGAATATATGTTATTCTTTAAGTTTTTTTTTTTTTTTTTTTTACTTTGGACTAAAAGTCTTTTTATCGGGAGCATCTATAAAACCTATTTCAATTTATTTTTAATTGGTTCTTTTTCTAAATTTTCATCTCTTTATCCAAAAGCTACATTAATCTTTCCTCATGGCATGTTGACACTATCCTTAGGTCAACCCTTTATATCATATCACCATTAATAATCCTTACAATATTGACCTATTTTCAAGTTTGTTTCCTTAAAATTTTCTTCTATGCTCATGCAATGGATCAATGACTTAAACATAGCATGACGTCTTCATCTGAGTCCAAAATGGATGATCCTTGGTATATATATATATATATATATATATATATATATATATATATATATATATATATATAGCGCCAACTATAGTCGTTACTCTATTGACCTATTTTCTTTGTCTCTTTGGCATATTACTCAAGTTTTACAGATTCTACTGTGATGCTGTTGTGCAACAGGTAAAATTCGTAAATGCTCTGGTGCTATCTTTCTAGGCTAATATATTCGGACATCTAGTTATCGTTTAAATATAATTGTAGATCAATGTCTTGATCAAATTGTAAATTGCTGACTTGGGTCTAAATATACTTATAGGGTCAAATATGTCTGACATCACACACAAAATGTTTACTTAGTATCCTGATAAAGTAGAAAACGCGAAGGCTACTTTTAGTTTTCTATCTATGGCATGCCCTATATGTTATTTGATTATAAGAATCTTTGCAAATTGACCGGCTTATATGTCAGACACTTGTATGCCAAAACTTTCTAGCTATAACAAATATAATTCATAAGTATAGAAGCTCAGATGTTATTCCTGCAAGTACTTGCAATTTTTGATACATTTCAGAACAACTATAACAAGGACAAAGTGATTAGTCATTTGCAATCTACAGGACACTTAATGGATCATGCTAATACAACGGTTCATAAAAGAAGATGACCTTTAGATGTACAGTATAGAACTGAGATGCAGGAGCAGATTGTTGTCTTGTATCCTTTATTAGTGACTTACATAGCAGATTGCTGTCTTGTTCCAATAGCTCTGGCTTGATATAGTAATGAAAGTAACAAGAGGTAGTTATAATAGACTGAGATGGTGGTGATAGGTGTTGTTGAAATTAGTTGATTATTTTATTGATCGTCTCATTGGCATTATATAGCCTTACAGTCATTAATACAATGATCTCAATCATTATGACAATAATCTCATAATGGAATATCCTGTGACATATTCTGGCATCCCAAATATGTCCTCAGGATATTCCCATGTGCTTATACTATACTTAAATATGACACCCAACATACCATATCAACAGGTGTCGTTGGTGCTTCCAACATTTTATGTAGTGGTGTGATATACTAGGGATAGATTTTATGTAAAGAAAGTGGATGCTTGATTAAATGTTATCTTGTTTGTCTTCCAGGCTATTTCTGACGACATTACATATTGGAGAATGTAAGGCTTGAAAATTCATGATTAGGATAGAGAGGTGAAGAGAATGGGAGCTCAAAAACTTGGTTGGAACAATCACCATTAAATCCTGAAGCACTTGATTATAACAACAGTGTTAATGAATCCTCTGTTCCTACAGTACAGGGATCTCAGGTTGCTACTGTAGCAATTTCGCCCTGCTGGAGTGTGCCTAACCATTTGATGTTTGTTTCTTTGTAGAAACTGAGTAGGGAATTGCACAAACAATTGTTCATTCTGTAGTGGATTTCAAGAGAGATCCTTGGCCTCGAGTTTCTGACGATGCCAAAGATGTCCAGATCCCATAATGGCGGTTAACAGCTCAGAAAGTGCTTGGTAATCTATCTCTTTAGTGTATTTTTAATACCCAGCTAAATATCAAGAACA
Source organism: Iris macrosiphon (assembly GCA_036927795.1). Classification (NCBI taxonomy): domain Eukaryota; kingdom Viridiplantae; phylum Streptophyta; class Magnoliopsida; order Asparagales; family Iridaceae; genus Iris; species Iris macrosiphon. The sequence goes on along the minus strand of JAYESA010000004.1, from coordinate 308,537,444 downwards.
TAATACAACTACATATTAGAGTTACAGTTACCACACCTCACAAGTGTTATATATCATTAACATGGGGCACATGATCAGTTGTGCTGAAGATGCTTCAATTTTATTTGACCTCATTTTCTAAATAGTATTCCTATGCTAAGAAGTAATTGATGTTTGCACGTAGCACCATCTTTCCAGCGTCGCTTTTTATCTGCTGTTACTACATTTAAGTGCAGAATCTAAAATATTTACCTGTTGATGTTTTCCTTATGTGGAATTATCATCATTTGGTTTGAGTTCATGGACCTAATTTACTACTTATGGCCACAGGCTGATGTTGATGGAAACGGAACCCTCGACTATGGAGAATTTGTTGTTGTTTCAATTCACATAAAAAAGATAGGGAATGATGAGCAGCTGCATAAAGACTTTGCTTGTGCAATATGGAGTTTTCATTCCCTATCAAGAATCCTTGTAAATTTTTAGTTGAATGGTTCTTCAGGAAAGCGGAACATTTATGTTTGGGTTTTTTCCTTCATGTTTAATTTAGACGACTAGTCTGATCTCAAGCGGTTTTACTGTAAGGCTATCGAGGCTTCCTTCTATTTACAATTGTTTTTTGTTGAGAGCTTTTATTTGTTCATTTATTGATTTTCCTTGGTGTTCACCAGCCGGACAGTCCAGCTGAGTTGGGAAACAAGATATATGAGATGATGGCAATTGTCCTAGATGGAAGAAGGGGAAGATCAGAGTCCTAAGGTGCAGCAGAGGAAGGGTCTAATCCATAATCAATAAATGTAGATTGTTATTCAACGATTGTTATTTCATTAACATGAACTCAAGCTGGTATGAACAAAGGTAACACATAAAGAAAAGTTATGTTTATGTATAATTGGAAATGAAACGAGTAGATGAATTTTGTTTTTAGTTCCTAGGTCTAATAGTGTTGTAGATTTATTTATATACTTTACTTATTTTGTCCACTTTCGTAGGTTTGTGCCAATTGGTGCATTTTATTTTTCTGAAATTTTACATGAAATGTTTTTGACTTTTAATTTAAGGTCAAGTTACTGAGGCGGTCCTTGCTAAGCCACAGACTAACAAAAAACTCTGGTTATGCCTCTTACAAATCTGACACTCTCCAAATTATACTCAATACTCTTCTTATGGTTATACTGGAGATCACCATGGGGCTTATGGTTCTGCATATGTTTCAGCAGGAGGTCTTGGACAGGTTTAGCTTCTTTCTTTCATCTTAAAACTTAAATAAGCTTCACCCATATATGCAATACTGCATATCCTCAGGCGCACATGCATGAATTTGGAGCGTCCATGCTTCTTAGGTATTATCAAGTTCTTGGGTTTCTTAAGCATTTTCTGGTAAATGTTATAGTTGACATATCTTTAGCTCTGACTATGAGTCTAAACAGGAATTTGCAATATTTGTCATTCTCGAGGGCTTCTCTTTATTATATCAACTATTTTATGCTATGTTGCATGTATATGAAAGGAATAGAAGATACAAACATGGAGAGACATATACGAAAACGATTTTGGCTTGTCCTAGGGAATTTGGAGTTTCTTTGTCATGTCTAATACATAACCGTTACACCAATGTTGGAGTTCTGTGCTTCCCAGATTTTATGGCTTTACTGGTAAGCTCTTCTTCCATTTCTTCTCGTCTTGCAAATGGTTATTTTCATGATTTAGTTGTGCTATTGATGACGTGTTAGTTTTCTTTCTTAAATTTGTTGCAGGCATGCCCGTACTAGTGACATGGTAGTATTTTACCTAGTAGACTTTTTGGGAAGACATAGGCATTTGAAAATATGCAAAGGTTTCTGAACTTCACTTCTGTGGTTCACATTAACATTTCCAATTTCATTTTACTTATCTTCCTATGGTAAATTATCATCTTTTTTTTATGTAACTTATGTTAACCATAAGAAAATGATTCCACTGGAATATTTATTTTATTTACAATTAGAATTATCTACAAAATTATTTCTTTGTTTTAGATTTTGGTACTACCTTTTTGGGTGTTCTAACTGATGCACAAGGAAGGGTCCAAGCATTGTGGGCCAGCTTTTCTACTCTGATTGTGTGCATCCTCATCGCTTTCCTCACTCTTTTTATGTACCCCTTGTTCCCTTGGACCAACTTTCATCATCGGGCATGGAACTGATCCAACAATTACGCTCGGGCCCATCTTCCCCTCACTCCTAACACCTCATGTGTTAGGTGTGTCATCAAATGCGGAGTCTTCACCGGAACCATTGTGGTAGTATGGTTCCATCTCTCTGAATGTAACGTCCATGCTCACAAAGAGTCTTCGCTCTACAAGACTCCAGCAATAATATCCCTGATCCCTTATGTGTCCCTGAGTAGCCGACAAAGACGCACTTCACTACCCGAGGGTCCAATTTTTCTACAGCAGGTGTATTATCCCTTACAAAACATACACATCCAAACACCTTTGGGAGAACAATGTACTTGTTCTCACCTGTAAACATCTCAAATGTTGTCTTCCATCTTAACATCTGAGAGGGCATCATGTTGATGAGATATGCAACTGTCAACATGGCATGCCCCCACAAGTGTTTAGAGACATTCATAGCAAACATCATCGACCGAGCCACTTCCAGCATGTGCCTGTTCTTCCGCTCCGTCACACCATTCTGTGTTGGTGCGTAGGCGCATGAAGTCTGATGATATATCACAATGGCTGACAAGTACTCTTCAAGAGCCTTGTTGGCAGATCTCAAAATTTTCACATTAGCATTGTAATGCGTTGTGACCCTGCAATAAAAATCTTGAAAGCATGCAAAACACGTCACTCTTACTCTTCATTAGGTATACCTAGGTAACACGAGTGTAGCAATCAATAAAGGTGACAAACCACTTAAAGCCATTAACAGCAGTTGTAGGACAATGTCCCCATACATCAGAGTGTATCATATCGAAAGACAAATTTATATTTCCAGAACTCACATAAGAGCTTCTGGTATGTTTTTCTAGTTCACAAGCATCACAAACTAACTTCTGTTTATCAACCTTCTGATACATAGAGGGATACATCCGACTCTGTAGACTAAATGAAGAGTGTCACATGCGCTGATGTTGGAGTAGTACTTCTTTCACAGTCCTTCGCGGCTCCTCCGACTGTGCTTCATCCACCAGTGATGTCAGTGCTGCATCCAGTGTAACGACATGTTTCGTTCAAGCGATAGACGATTCAAACGGCACAAGTGCAACGATCCGACCCGCTTTGCTCAGCGAGAAGACTTGCTTGAGGCAAAGTATTTCAGACTTGGTCCTTTAAGAGTTCAGACTTAGACTTTCAAAGGATCGCTCGACCAAGGCGAATCATCGCTACGGTGGGTGGCTACGATGAACTTGTCTTTGCTTAGCCAACACACTTAAAATATGGACGATACATGCTAGTCGCTAGGTGAATCACCTCTTGCATGCTAATAAAAAATACAACACACCTAGCTAAGGGAATAATTTCATCTTTTATTGCTTGTGTTAGAACATGAAAATAAAACTTGGCTTAAAATATGGATCCTCGCATGCTACCTTAGCTTTGTGCAAGTAGACTCCGTTATGTCTCGAGTAGATCATTATATATTCTTCGTAGTGCACTGCTTCACTTGTTTACACTGCTCGCCTTATGGATTATGTCGTCCGATATGTCCCTGTACGGCTTCACTCCTCGCACTACCCCTTAGATCCGTGCTAATGTAAATGCTTATGTTCCAACAAATGCAATGCTTGCCTACTTACATGCTAACTTGTATTCGTTGCCTCATTTCAATGCTTGTCACATAATTTATGCCACAATCGTGTCTTGTATTCATCCAATTCACCGAAAGACTATCTAATAGTTGTTCCGTGCAAGTATGAACCTGAAAGTATCCGGGACCGTTGGGTCGCCAAGGCATCTCCGAACTAGGGCATTGCTCCATGTCAAGTTTAACTCTGAACGAGAATCATGTCAAGTAAAGCAAGAATCACAGCTCGTGGAGCATACTCGTTCTGAACAAGAATCAGGAATAAACATGTCGTGTCGTGAACTCCGTGAATCTGAGATCCAAGACTTGCATGTCGCGGACAACTTGTGCACAAGGTATATTCAATCTGTTCCTGTTGACGGTCTCCGGGGCACTGGAGCCGATCCGATCCGGACGGAACATCGTGTTAGTCTTCGTGTTCGGGAAGGATGGCATGTAGCGCCTCGTGTACTTTTCATTGCACGTCATTCTAGCTCAAAAACTAAGTAGTCTCGTGTTCGGACAGGATGACATGTGACACCTCGTGTTCTTTGAGTCGCATACCATTCTCGCTTAAGACTACATCGTGATCCTTTATGGTTATGCCAGTGACTCATGTTCATATAGATAAGTCATCATCGCTTAGCGGTAATCCGCGTGCGAGTCATTGCATCGCATCTGAAAATCTGAATCACCTGAATGGATATGAGTATAACACACTTATACATATTTGAACACCTGAACATCTTCTGCAACACACCTGAATATCCGTGTAACTCGTGCCCCTGAGTCGGAACCCGCTCGTGACACTGTGTTTGCTTATGCGATTTTCGTGGATTTTACTATATATATACTCGTGCTTGGTTTAACTTGGTTTACCTTGGACAGGAAAGGACGGATGGTAAGTTGGTAAGTATCGTCGTGTTACTCATATATCGCACGACACACCGCCACACGAGTTAGGCTATTCATTATGCCATGAAACTGATCCTAAGGCAAGACTAGAACGATAACTTAATAGATTGTGCACGGAACCTATATAACGTGTTTGGATTTGTCGAACGGGCGAGAAGCCTCCCCACCAGTGCATTCATGTACTGATAACCCACCAGATTGCTTGCAGGGTGCGGGAGAACCCCGTTCGGTGCGGAAACCCCTTCGTGCGTGCTAAGGCCTAGAGCTCGCTCTGGAGCCTTGGAGCGTTGCGTCCGGAGCTGAAGCGCATATACAAGACATAATGTTGGAACATCGCCTATGTATTATTCCTCAAATTGTAGCCACTTGGCACGCTTTTATTGTTTCAAGAGAGGAATTTGAGCGACTTGTAATCTCGGCCTAGCGCCGCTTGTAATACTTATACAATATCAATAAAGTGCTTGTTTTACTTCTATACTTGTGTTATACAATGCTTCTGCTATTGACGACTCTGTGAACTTGTTACCAATCGCCTGTTCGTTTCTTATTCCGCTGCATTCAGACTATCTGTGCGACTCTGTGGCTTACTCATTTTACCGCATGTTCGGATCATGGCCTTGCACGGACGCATCTTGTGCTCGTGTGGCATCACGTCCATATGGGAACGATCGTCCTGCGGGAGCGCTGGCACGGTGATTCGCGCCTAGCGGGGACGGCCGATTCCGCGGGAGATCGGGACGTGACATCCAGTCTACCCATGTCCAAGTACCATAGCCCTTTATGCCAAGTAGGAGTCCCTAACCGTCTCTCCGTTTCTTTCTCCTGAAAAATCACCTTAGAAGTGTCAAAGGAAATAACGCAATTAAGTTAAAGAACAATGACATCAATGGACAATAGATTAACATAAAAAGATGGAACATGCAAGACATCAGTAAGAGTCATAGAATTGATGCATTTAACCGTGCCTGTACCCACAATGGATTTAGTAGTACCATCAGCAGTCTGAATGCTTTCAGGTGTCACCAGGTGAGTGTAATCCTGGAACTCATTATGGACCCCCGTGACATGGTGGGATGTCCCATAGTCAACTATCCAATTTAAACTTCATGGTCTGTGGGTAGATGCAAGGGCATGGGCAGGTATACTTGTGCTTATATGGGCATAGTAGGTGATACCCCCGGAGATGGTTGGAGTCGATGTCCCAGCGATGTTGACTCGACTGTCGCTGGTTCTAAGCTTCATGCTCTTCCACGTCTCTAGAATTTTCCTCTCACTAGAGGTCACATCGGATAACTCTCATTTTTTATTTTACAAAATTTGCCTTGTGGTCCCCAGAATAATTATCCCTGCCACCGACATAGCCTCCTCTGCCACCCCTACGTCCTCCACAGCTGCGTTCGCGGCCGCTTGACTGGCCTCTCATGGGTTTCGTACAGAATCTGATGAAGTGTCCAGGGTCTCCACAGTTATAACACCCTCCCCAGAGGGGTTCGAGTTAAAAACTGCTAAAGCTGATTTCACTCCCGGAGAACTAGTGGTGCTTGGCTTCAGCTTCAGCTGTGCCTCTTCTTGTGCCATAGTAGCTATGGCATCCTACAGTAATGGCAGCATGGGTTGTGCAAGTAAGACATTCCTCCTCTCCTCGAATGCTGGGTTGAGCCCCTTCAAGAACTTCATCATCCTCTGTCGCGAGACATACTCCATAAACTTCTGATAAGCTGGTTCCACTTGCTCATCCTCCACGTCAATGGGATCATAGTGGACGAGATCCGACCAATACTTCTTTAGCAGAGTTGCATACTCAGAGATGGTATGATCTTCTTGGACTACCTTGTCAAGTTCATCCTGCAGTTGGAAGACCCTCAAAGGGTTGCCCGACCCCGAGTACATGTCTCTCAGCGTCATCCAAACGTCACTAGCACCCTCCATCGCCTCTACATTGTCAGACACTTGGTCAGTCAATGAGGCTGCCAACCATCCAGCAACCACATTGTTGATGATTTTTCACACAGCAAACTCCCGTGAGGAGTGATCTTCAGGTGTCTTGATTTGGCCATTCACATAGTCCACCAAGCCCCTTGCCTTCAGGGTCCGCATAGCCTGACGCGATCACTTCAAGTAGTTGGTAGTACCGTCCAACTTCACCTCCAGTTTCTCTAACTTTCTCATTTGGTATGGTGAAGGATTCACATCTGCCTGTGCAGCACGAGTGCTAGTCTCGATCAGCCTCCTGGACAAGAGGTCGTCCACCAAAGCCTTTTATCTCCTTGGCCGTTAGTTTGTCGTAGATCGTCTCCATCGTCTGCTCCTTCTCCTCTTCCATTAGCCCGACGGTGGCAGATCTAGGGCACGCGAGTTCAGGTGGTGTCCTCCAGCTTCGATCGCATATCTCTCCACGTCTACCGCTCCTCCTTCCGCGGCAGCGGCGTCCCCGAGACCGCTGCTCATGTTCCGTTCATGGCTGCGACCCTAGGTCGTATAGTCTAACGACGAACCGGAGGACTGTGGTTGCGATGGCGGTGACGAAGGGGAAAGAGGATCGGGACATCGGTTGGTGGGGATGAGGTGGCAGCGGTGCGGTGGCGGCGGGAAAGGAGGGTGTTGGCAGCGGTAAGGGTGGATGGCGGCGGTGAGGGTGGACGGCGGGTGAAAGTGGTGGCGGCGGCTGTGCTGTAGTAGGGTTGGGGTTAGGGTGACTCTGATTCCAAAAAGATATTTGACCAAAGTAAAAAATTAGGTTTATTTCTGATAAAGAGGATATAAATACCCTTTGGTCCTTTTACACTTAACACCCTTCTAAGATGGACTATTATAGTTTAACACCCTTCTAAGATGGACTATTATAGTTTAGTCCTTGGTTCTCAAGAGAGCGTTAGAGTCAAGCTGAAGTTCTGCAAAACTTTAGCACTGACCTTCAGAAAATAAAGAGCAGCTGGATATATCGAGCAAAACTTCAGCTGGATTCATGGGTCATGCTCTATAGTAACACAAGTTGGAGAATGAGAATAATATTAATTCAGTAGTGCTTTCAGAAAATATGAAGCCCTAAAACTAACTAGGCTCAGTTTGATGTGGTTCTGAAGAAAGTTATGATCCTTGCATGCATGTTTCCACATAGGTAGCAGTAGTTTGGATATATCGAGGGTTGAACAGTACTATTACAATATTTTCGCCCTGCAACGCAAACGAACATCCGCTCACCCCAGCATTTCACATGCTCTTGATGTTGTTAATGAATCAGTATGTAGGATACTTTCATACATAACCTTCCATGACGAGCTAGCTCGTTGGTGTGCTATAGCATCTAATGATTTTTTTTATCATTATTGCTGATTTTGTGTTAGTTTGATCTAGATAATGGATCTCATCTGGAGGAAGATGAACTACTTGTATGGTATTCGTCCCTAGGTTTGTCTTCACGAACTTCTGTTATATCATGATTGTTAATGAATGTCATTTTATTAAACACGAAGTAATTAACATATATAAATCTCTTGTGCAGGTCTCGAGTGCGACTGCCACCTTTGCCATGAGACTCTCTTCGTACATGTCCGTTGTCGAATATTACCTCGTGAAGCGGTTCCCGTCCCATATGGTACTGAAGTAACGTATTGCTACTTCTTACTCCGATGCTCCTTGTAAGAAAATCAGTAATTTGATTTCTCTTTGAATATTGTCAACTTCGTGCATGATTCGTTGTGGCATAACAACACAGGCTCCACGTGCTGAAGTTTTTCTTTATTAGGAGAGGATATATTCCCTGATATAGTTCAGTTATCATAGACTGCATTTATTTAGATGAACCTTTATCAACGTTATCTTTTTTCATCAGGCAATTATGCTCTTTTGTAATGCCAATTGTGTTATGATATGATTAATTCTTTTGAAGGGCATCTTGACATGGCATGTACCTGGTCCTTGATATTTAGGGTCATAATGCCAAGGTTATTAGTATTGGTCCCTTATGATATTTAGTCTTTACCAAAGCAGCTGTCCTTGAGACTTGAGCAACATCTAGGTGACTAACTTAATCGACCAGGTTTAAATTAAGAAACATCTAGGATCTTAAAGAAGTTTACCTAGTCCAGGGCTTGAGAAAAAGTATAAAACATTTCTCTACTTTTAGATGGACGGAAATAAGATGAAGTTTTTTGACTATTGGGTCCCCTACCACTAGTCTAGTTAGCTCCTTTCACATTCTCTTGACTATTTCTATCTTTGTCTCTATCTACCTGTTTGCATGAACTCACAGAAACATTTTGCATCTGCCATGTCTTTGTTCACTCAAAACATGTTTCACAATGTTTTATGTACCAATACTCTTATCGTTTCGGCAACCCACTTGTTGAGGCGTTTGGCAAAGGGGATGGGAAACCCTGGGTTCGAATCATAGGGGTCAGGGAACAATGAATTGTCTATCCCTTTATTCAAGAGAAGAACTACCAAAAGGTTGTATTGATCTAGAGGCACATATCTCATCTCTTTACTGACTTGTTTTTATTGTCTGACAGTTATGTACTGGAGTACATGAGAACTCAGTCAGTGCATGTGCTCAACTTGTTTTTGCTCCTATAGATGAGTCTTTTGTTGATGATTACCCGGTGTTAGCATCAGGACTCCATGTGATACCACTTGATTCTAAAACAGTTTGTTCCCTTTTGACAAGTATCTGAATCTATGTTGCATGAGTACGTACACAAATATGTATAAATACACGATGTGGATACGTGATACAGACATTTTCAGATAGGTACAATGTAGTCATCTATGTTGCACGGATACGGATATAGATACGGATATAGTTACGGGTACGGACACCACTCGGATACCGACATTACGGATATGGACACCATTTTTATGTGTCCGTGCAACATATGTCTTAATAATTTACTCATTGAATTTGATAAAATGTTTCTAGTTCTTAGTAGATACTTTGTAGGAATAGAAAGCTGAAACCTGATTCGAGCATTTGTTTATATTAGATATGAGGTTGCCATTCTTCTATATTTATTTCTATCTTTATTTTTTTGATATTTATAGCAACTTGAATACAATTTTGAGCGAGCAATAACCAGGCTTGTTTTATGATGTGCCAACATAAACCTAGACTAATTATTCATGTGCCATAAAACTATGCATGCTTCTTGTATTTTCCATTTTGAACCAAGAGTCTTTTCTTCCTATCTCTTAATTATGCTCCTTGATTATAGTTCAGGTTTCAAATGCCGAAATTAACTTATGAAGGTCTTAAAGCTACAATTATTGGTTTTGGTATTCAGTTATTCGGAGCCTGTCTCACCTGAACACAGCACACCTTGGTGTGTGGGACTTGGTAAGTTTTGCTCTATAGTAATCCTTAATTTTCTCTTTCTTTTCAAGAGCGGCTGGATATATTGAGCGGCTGGCATTATTTGCTCTTTATTTTCTGAAGGTCACTGCTGAAGTTTTGCTCTATAGTTTTACGGCTTCATAACTTTCTTCAGTACCATGAATTCTCTTATTCCTTGGTTTTCAACTATATCTGAAATATATCACTATCAACCATGGCCCATGAATCACAAGCTTCAAATGAAGACCATTTTTGTATGTATTTATATTTATGTTTAGTTGAATTTATAATTGATGAAAAAGTATGTACTAAAATTTTGAAGAAAAAAAGTATATACTGATTGGAACCGGGAACCGGTAACTTATGTTCAATATATGGACTTTTATCTTTTGTCTCTAAGATGCAGAGAGCCAACTTGTGTATTCTGGGTCGAAATTTCCTCTTCTATCCACAATTGGTGCCATCGATCCGTATGTTGTTCTGTATGTGGTTCGGTGACGGCTGCACCTCCTCCAGGTAAATTTTCTTGTTATTTTTATGCTTGCCTACTTTTTTTTAACGTGATAATTAAAAATAAAGGTCATGATTCCATGTACACATGCACATGTATGGCTCCAGCATACGTAATTTAGATATACTTTGAACAAACTTCCGCAGATGAAAGCTATTAATCCACCGAATGATAGATAGTACATCCAAACTTTCTATAAAATTAGATAATTGAACTTACTTGTATATGTTTTATGCATGATCTGTTCTCACTTTCCAAGCATAAGTAAAATATCAGAGGCCTACAAGTCAATTTTTTGAATAGGAACCGAAATGGCCCAGTTAGTTTGTGGGGGGTGCCACACTCTCTTGATGTACATACGTGGAGCGACAAGTGTACAATGTTCATGTTGTCACACAGTCAATCTGGCTATGGGAGGTGAGAAGAATACAACCTGAGTCCATCAGAGTTAAATTGCTCAGATATTATGGTGTTAGTTGAATGTTAGTACTTAGTGGAGAGTTCTATCAATAATGGAGGGAGCTATTTCCAATGCAGTGAAATTATTTGATCTTTTGAGCAATGTTTCCATATATCACTGATCCTTAGACGAAAAACGTGAAATGACCATTTGTCTACTTTAATTACTGTCATATTACCTAACTATAGTTATAAAATGATTGCTTAAAGTGTACATTAAGGTTAGATCTCTTTCAAGGACTAATGCTGATTAAACCATATCTTTCGGTGAGCTTATGCACTATCAGCCATTGACAGAAACATGGATAACGAATCATTGAGACAATTATTCACACATCAATTACTCTTCCCTCCATTATAACTTATTCATCCGTTTAGCCGGCATATTTAATTTATCGGTGTTTGATAGTTTCTTCCCACTTAGCTAGAATATTTAAAACCTCAATGTCGATATCCAATTGATGAGGCTTGATAAAGTCTACATGAAGGTGATAGAGATTTTGAGTCAGCTGAAGTTTGCAAAACTTTAGCAGTGACCTTCAGAAAATAAAGAGCAGCTGGGTATATCGAGCAAAACTTCAGCTGGATTCCTTGGTCATGTTCTATAGTAACACAAGTTGGAGAATGAGAATAATATGAATTCAGTAGTGCTTTCAGAAAATATGAAGCCTTAAAACTAGCTAGGCTCAGTTTGATGTGGTACCGAAGAAAGTTATGATCCTTGCATGCATGCATGTTTCCACATCGGTAGCAGTTGTTTGGATTATATCGAGGGTTGAACAGTACTATTACAACATTTTCGTTCTGCAACGCAAACGAACATCCACTCACCGCAGTATTTCACATGCTCTTGATGTTGTTAATGAATCAGTACGTAGGATACTTTCATACATAACCTTCCATGACGAGCTATCTAGTTGGTGTGCTCTAGCATCTAATGATTTTTTATCATTATTGCTGATTGATGTGTTAGTTTGATCTAGATAATGGATCTCATCTGGAGGAAGATGAACTACTTTTATGGTATTCCTCCCCAGGTTTGTCTTCGCGAACTTCTGCTATATCATGATTGTTAATGAATGTCATTTTATTAAACACGAAGTAATTAACATATATAAATATCTTGTGCAGGTCTTGAGTGCGACTGCCACCTTTTCCGTGAGTCTCTCTTTGTCCATGTCCGTTGTCGAATATTACCTCCTGAAGCGGTTCCCGTCCCATATGGTACTGAACTAACGTATTGCTACTTCTTACTCCGATGCTCCTTGTAAAAAATCAGTAACTTGATTTCTCTTTGAATATTGCCAACTTCGTGCATGATTCGCCGTGGCATAAATAAATGCAGTCTAAATAAATGCAGTCTACAAATACAGGCTCCACGTGCTGAAGTTTTTCTTTATTAATTTAGGATAGGATACCTTCCCTGATATGGTTCAGTTATCATAGACTGCATTTATTTAGATGAACCTTTATCAATATATCTTTTTTCATCGGGCAATTATGCTCTTTTGTACTGCCAATTGTGTTATGATATGATTAATTCTTTTGAAGGGCATCTTGACATGGCATGCACCTGTTCCTTAATATTTAGGGTCATAATGTCAAGGTTATTACTACTTGGTCCCTTATGATATTGTCTTTACCAAAGCAGCTGTCCTTGAGACTTGAGCAAGTACTCCTAGTCCTTGCCTGACATTTTGTAGACAACTGTTGGATATGAACCAAATGTTCTAACAAAGTTAGAAACAACCTGTTAAACCCCCAAACTGCATCCTACAAGGCCCGATAGCTTCCCATTGTTCAATCTATTTTGCTTGGATTGGTCTTTATATATTACACATCTTTATGGGGAGATTGTCTTTATGAAGTATTTGTAGCTAATGGACATTGTGTGACTGTATGAGCATCGAAAATTGTTATTTAAGTAAACTTTTTGATGTTGTTGGCAAACCATGAGCTACAACAAATTTCTTATTATGTTATGGACTATACATAAACTAAATATGCATATGGTCAATTTGGCAAACCATCTTCGTCATAATGGTATACTTATTTAGAGATGTCACTATGAATTGAGGAGACAAAATATGGGTAAATCAAAACTGGAGTTAAAAAAAAATGGGACCGTAAGAAATATAACAATTATGATACACACGCACACACACGCACACACAGGGTGGTGAATGGATGGCCGTGCTGAATCAGTTCGGGTCAGCGATGAAAGAAAATGGGACTGTAAGAAATATCAAGAAGAAGATCTAGAAAGAAATTGATACGTAAATTACAGTATATTTGTGACCTTAGATAGCTTAACTAGGCTTCCGTCTTTATTCTCCTCGTAGTCTTTCATCCTTTAATATTATCATTAGATTCTTGACCAAGTGGATTATTGACACACGTTACAGGTCACCACCCTAATCCTTCAAAACCCCTCCGATTGAAGAAGGTTCACGTCTTCATGGATTGGTCCTTTAGAAGCTCCAAATTGAGTTTTGAGTTCATTTACTGGACTGCTCCATACCTGTTGGTGAGAATTCTTGACCAGGCAACGCCAGTTCAACACAACAATAAAAGGGACAAAAGAAATATGTCTATCCCTAGAAACTTCTCTCAGGAGTCAGATCATTTGAAAACCCCATGAGAGTCGATCTCTGCAAAAGTCAATTGGGGAACTGGGCACACATTTTTCTATTTAAGTTGTCATGCCATGTTGTGTGCATCATCTGTCAAGCACAGATAGGTTGAGATAAGAGAGGGTAAGAGGAAACATGGAGATTTATTAGAACCTGGAAAGGCGATTAGAAACAACCAAGAAACTGGCAATGCTTTTTCAAATAACTATTCGAAGACAGAGATAAAAGCTTCCCTTGGGTAAAGAGGTGAATTGTTTTTGCTTAATTTCCTCTCTTAAAGTTTGGTGGTAGGAGGTTGTTCATCCCTTTTGGTTTTATTGGTGACGTCTAGGAGTAGTGGAGAGTTTCTCTGGGGACACCTGAAGGGTTCTTGGAGGTTGTGTGTTGGTGATGTAAACGTTGATAACATCCATGCCTTGATCTGGATTTTGGACTCTGCAGGGGTCCCTTCCTCTTACATTAAGGTGCAGATCTGATCATGGTGGCACTTCTGTCATCTTTGCGGTAATGTCAGTTTTGACAACAGTGGTACAAAGATTGGGGACTGTTAGCGATTTCAGCAACTGTGTGAACGAAGATTGGAGATGGTGATGTAATCAGAAGCAATTTGGAGGACAATACTCGTGTCTACTCCAAAATTGCACGCGCAATTTTGAACCGGCATGAAATAGCCTGTCGTCAGAGTAGCACGAACTATGAGCATATCTTTCAAACAATTTTGTTGAATAAACTTGTGAGGGAAAGTTGCAAAAACTAGAAAAGAGCACATGCCCTAAAACAATAAATAAGGAACTTTGTACTCCTCCAAAAACCTAATAAAGGCAGGACCAATGGAAGGCGGAAATATAACATGAACCAACTTGGAAAACTTATTAAAGGAAAATCTCTGAACCCAATTTGTATCAAGTTAGGCTACTAACCCTATCCAATCTGCTCGATTCCCTGGGCAAGCTGGTTGACCGACTTGTAACATTATGCTGCTTGTTGCAGACTCCTGTTTATGAGATTCCTGCTGATTTCAAAAATATATCATATACATGCCCTGGGCCTCTGTGCTTAGGAATCTTTCGTCCCACTTCTCAAGCATGCTGGTGGCAAGCTGTCTTTACATGCCAACTGCATTTATGAGGAGTTTGACTGAGCACTTTTTGACATACTTGACCCAAATCTTGGCTGAAGTCATGACAGGATCATGAGATTGCTGAGACACATCACGAGCTTTTGAGCAGAGAGGTCGTGCAGATATATGTCTGGTTTCTGCACATGAAATAGGACACGATCACACAAATAAAGAATTTGTCTGCTGGAATATGGTTAATTGCTGAGAGAGAGGGAGATTCCAGATGGGAGAGGAAGGATCCTTCTTGCATAACCCTTCATTGCGATTTTCTGTCTATTAGAGAGAGCTAGTACATGTTGCTATGAACTCACAGTGCCCATTCGTCTTTTAAGAAAGTTATTTTTTTAAAGGAATTTACAATATTTCCAATTTGATGCTTATAGAAGCATGGTTTTTTTTTATTCATTTGCAGGTAGTTTGTGTTAATTTTAGTGCTTATTGATTATGATTGTATCACCCTGGTCCTTTTCCAATGTTCTAAAAATCGGCCTAGGCGCTAAAGCGGCCGTCCGCCGCAACGAAAATCTCCTAGACGGTCAGTCTACGTGGAAATCGGCCCTAGGTGGTGCCTAGGCGGCCCATTTTTTGAATTTTTTTTTTTTTTTTTTTGATAATTCGTTCATCTCTGCAGCATAGCAAGTGTATCGTGTTTGAAGTCATGACGCATGAAAACTGGAAAGGATATTGAGATTCATGTACTAATTCTATCTGATGCAAAATAATTGAATGCATTTATTGTGCGATTTATTCACTTTTGGTAAGCACACACGTGATAATTATAGGAGTTTTTCTTACCTATACCATAAGCCTTTGGCCTTGATCTTAACAAACAGACATGGTGTTGGTTCATTTTCCGCTTCAGGTTTATGTCTTGGAATTTTTAGATTTCAAAGGTATCAGGTTGCTATCTTGATCATCTATTATGTATTCATTTGGTTCTTATCGCAATTACAGCACTTGGGTGCACGACTGCATATAAGTGATATTATGAGTTTATTTATGCATGTTTGCGGTGTTTGAGGTTCTCATAATTTACTTTCACGCCTATGATAATTGGATTATGTCTCTTATGAGTAGCCAATCAAATTATTATCATCGGGTTAAGGTGAAGGCCGCTCTTAACAATATCCATAAGCCAGGGAGAATAGGTATTGCATCTCTCAGGGACCTTGACGTATGAAGAGGTATGAGTCTAATTTACTTTAATGTGCTTAACATTAAGTGAGACCTCTTACATTGGTCGATTATATGTTTTGCTTGCAGGTTTTTCAGACAACTGATGTTGATCTGGGGCAGTCAACCTGCGTTGGTATCGGCAGCGACCCCTTCAATGGGACAAACTTTGTTGACTGCATGAAGAAGTTCCTCGAAGATCCACAAAATTAAGGTAAGTGTGCACAAGCATTAGAGTTATGCCTCTACCTTGTATATCTTTGATATGTATTAAATCTGTGAATGCTGAATTATTTTGTGTTATTTGTATCTATCAAAAGTAAAGGCAGTTTTCATCTGTTCTAGATGTGAGTTGTATATACTCATAAATGGAGATTAAGTTGTTCTTTTGGTGCTGTAAGCGGAGGTTACTTGCTTTCAAGGTCTATAGACTCTTGGACATTAAAATGAGGCATAGAAGAAGAAGAAGAAGCGGCAGCAGCAGGGGCGGGCCAGCGCACGGCAGAGCCCACGCGTGCGGGGGGTTGCACACAACGGAGGCATGCACTCTCCTTGTCTATGCATTTCCACTACAGAATTCTAGAATTTAGCGACTGATGTCGTACTGTAAACATTCAACTCTAGTTGAAATAAAGCTCTGTATAGAAATCCAAAGAATATATAAACCAACCTGGATAGTATTTCATGTCACTCAGTTTCAAGTAAACAGCACCCACCCAAGATGGAAGGGAAAAAAGGAAAAAGAAAGAAAATTGAGGAAAAAGGGCCAAGCAGCCATTAAAAGATGCAGAATGCAAGCCAAATACAAACATGCAGTAACAATGAATAAAATTTACACAAGAAAACTAGTAACCTTGCCTAGTCTTACTCCATTAGATGGCGACGTTAACTTTTACACAAAGTACAAGACTGGCAACATTGGGCGATCAGAGATGTGGTCAACGAGAAAATGATCAAGCTATAGCTGTCAACGAGCAAAGAACAGCAAGATGCCAGGCATAAATAGCAACTAGTAGTGTCACCTTGTCCAGCCTACCCGAAAGGGTTTCCTCCGACAGAGCCAAAAGAGTTTGGGGTGCTTGGCTGGGAGTAATGATATCTGGCAGCCGGAAGTTGATCCATGCCTATATATCCAAATGCAGCTCCCTCACTGCCAGATCCTCCAGGTCCTTGATGTCTGTAATGATATGCATGGGAAACTAGAGTGAGTTCATGACGACCTGTAAACCATCATATATCCAGGATATAATCCACTCAAGAATCAGTCCACCATGGGTGAAATCACATATCGATCTAGTATTCTCGGATAAAAAAATCTTCAATTTTGACACGCAATACTTATTGCTTCAATTTTGACATAGCAAGGTGAATGAAGGAATTGTGCACAAAATATGCTGCTCCTTAAGTAGAAAGATTTACTAATCCACAATGACCTCAGACTCAGAGCTGGCCAAGGAGCAGCAAAAATTGAAAGGCCGGTCTTATGAAAAGCCTAAGGGCACTTTAACAAGCCAGAAATGGGCAATCATCCTTGATGACTGGACAATCTACTGCAACCAAGGCAGGTCTTATGAAATGTCAAACAATACATTGTTAAGAAACTAGAAAGACAAGATAAAATATATATACAGCGTACCCCATTGTTATTACTCTGTTTGGTAGTTGTTGAGGCATGTTATTTGGAACCTGCTGCATCATGTATGGACCTAAGATTCAAACCAGTCATCAAAACCACCACAAATATATATAAAAATACTAAGACGGTCAGGAAAAAAAATTAATTGAAGGCTACAACAAATTACTTGGAGAAAAAGATGGTTGTTGATGGGGAAACCCTTGTGGTGAAGGATTTCCAAAGCTGGAGCTTCGCATTAACGGTGAAGGACCAGACGTATTAGGCAATGCTGCTTGCATAGGTGCCATAGATGGGAACTGCATACGCATAAAAGAACAATCCATATTACTTAACTTCTAATCATCAGCTACTGGATCTATAGGAGTTAGGATTGCTACAAGAACTTAACTAATCGTAAGCCTTGAAATAGAGCAGTTCAATCATGGACGAGAAAGTAAGAAATCATGTGGAACTAGTACTATTTTCTTCTGAATCAGCAGAAAATCACAATTTGTTATATCCAATTGTACTAGCAATCAGCTTCCCAGACTGGATCCTGCATCCCAACTAGTAGTTTTCATAAAACATGATCAAAAGTGACCATCATTATACAATCCAATCCATGAAGCACACATTCATATATCTTTCAGTGTCACTTACTGTCACTATCTTTTATTTGCTCACTGTCGAATGAAGCACTATTCATTAACATTGTCTTTACATTGCCTTATTCCTATATTGACTTCGTAGTAGTGCACTCGTGTCTATGTATTGCTTTATGTCTTACCACTTGATAGTGACTCGTCGTAGTGCACTCATGATTCCTTTTCTTGTACATACTTTATAGTGGCTCGTTGTAACGCACTCCTGATCAGGATTCTTTTATTGTCCTTTATAGTGGCTCGTAGTAGCACACTCATGTTTTATGACTTATATATTTTCTTGTTGTGGCTTATCTTGTGCTTGTGCTTTTCATTATCAAATCATTGTTCGATCTCGCATATCCCTGCGGGGAGTATGATGTTTAGGATGGATTCTGCGGAACGCCACATCCAGAATCCTACACGAAAATGTTAAGGATTTAAAACAACTAGCTTGAATAATTAGAGCATCGGGTGGAAAGAATCTCCAGGTTGCATGCAGTCCCGTTATCTTGTCGCTTTTCTGAATGGATTTGGAGCATCCGCCGTGAGAGGAACATTTCTAACACACCGTCGAGTGGAGAAATCATGAATATGTTTATTATTTTTAGTCATTATTATTATTAGCTCACCGTCGCGTGGTGCATACATAGCTCATCGTTGCGTGGTGCATACTCGGCTCACCGTTGTGTGATATCACCTCTTTAGGATGCAAGCCGATTTGGTTATGCATATGTTATATCTATTTGTCATAGTTCCGGTTGGATAGCTTGGACATTCTGCAGGGCATGCAGTCGTACGAAAATTTTCAAATTGCATATGTTAGTAACTAGGATTTGTAATAACCCTAGTTAGCTAATGATAGCAAGCCATAGGAAATGCTTGGTCGTGCTTCTTTGGTTGCGCACTATTTAATTTATGTCGCGTATTGTCTTTTCTTTTCTTGTATTGTCATATGTGTCGGTGGGTAGCCAGAGGCTAAGTTCTGCTCGAAAAAAGATCTACAAATCATATCCTTATTTGGTTTAAGAGTTATGGCTCCGATTTCGATGAGTTCCTAAGCTCTCTTGTCGACTGTTATTGTTCTCATCATTGTGTTGTTATTTGTTGACTCGTGAACGGTCATAGGGTCGGTCCCTACCTTGTCCTTGTTTGATGTAAAGTTAGAAAACGAGTCCTATTACCTATTCACGGGTCCTATTGTTCCCATTTGTTATTATATTCAGTTATTGTTCCTTTACATGATTAGTGTTTATGTCGTATTTTGGATCATGTACTCACATGCTATACATGACTCCTATACTGTACATGTTCACATGCCCCAGAATACCTTACATGTGTTATGAAAATTGTATATGGATGTCCAAATAAAGTACGTGTAACTCTTGGCTTTTTGGTTACTCTCTTAAATAGAGAATTTTTGGCTTTTTGGTTACTCTCTTAAATAGAGAACTTGTAACTCTTGACTTTTGTGTTACTATCATAAGTAGAGAACTTGTAACTCTTGACTTTTTGGTTACTCTCTTAAGCCTATAAATAGAGATCTTGTAATGTATTTTGATAGAGGCAATTGTAGAAATGAAATAGCTCTTCACTCCCTCCCCCTCTATTATTCTCTAAGTACTCACTCTATTATTCTTTAAGTACTCACTTTATTTTGTGCAAGTTTTAACACGTTATCAGCACGATGCAACCATTAGTCGTTTCGGGAGACCCATCAATGTCAAGGTAAAAACATCTTACTTTTATACATTTTTAATCTTTGTGAAGCTTCTCACTATAGATTTATATATAATATTGGACCATTTATAGTTTGTTTATGAAGATGTATTTAATATATATTTTTCTTGTTATATAAACTATTACTCATATATATATTATATTTTTTTCTTGTTATCGAGGAATTATTGTGTTGTAGTTTGACGATATTGATTTATTTGATAATTTTTATTGATGAACATGAAGTTTCATGAAGAAAATTTGAAAGAAAATGTCCGGCTAGAAGCGGAGCTTGAAGCCAAAATAGAATATGTTAGACTTGAAGTCTAATTGATAAAATTCAAACTTGTAGATTTGAGTGCGTGTATTATATTCTAAAGTAATACTTGTTTTGTATTCAAACCTATGGCAAACATCACCAAGCTTGAGTTCGCTGCTCTTGATATTTCCGGAAGAAATTATTTGACTTGGGTTCTTGATGTTGAGATCCATTTGAGTGCAAAGAACCTTGGACATGCCATCAAAGAGAAAAATGAGGCAAGCGAACAAGACAAAGCAAAGGCAATAATTTTCATTCGACATCACCTCCATGAAGGACTGAAATCTGAATATCTTGGAGTGAAAGACCCAGTTGTTTTATGAAAAAACTTGGAGGAACGTTATGATCATCAAAAGAGTATGATACTCCCAAAGGCTCGCTATGATTGGATGCACCTGAGGTTGCAAGATTTCAAAACAGTGAACGAATATAACTCCGTAATGTTCAAAATTGTGTCTCAAATGAGATTGTGCGGAGATAATGTTACTGAAGAAGATATGTTGGAAAAGACATTCACTACTTTCCATGCCATGAACATGCTCCTGCAGCAGCAATACTGTGAAAAAGGTTTTAAAAATTATTCACAATTGATCTCATGCCTACTTGTTGCTGAACAAAACAATGAGCTCTAGATGAAAAACCATAACTCCCAACCTACTGGATCAGGGTCATTCCATGAAGCGAATGCAAGTAACTATAGACAATGACGTGATCGTGGTCGTGGTCGTGGTCGTGGTCGCGGTTACAGTCGTGGTAAAACTCGAGACCAAGGTGGTCCTAATTATCACACTTTCAACAAGAAGGTTAGACCATACCACTTGAAGTGGAACAACAATGGCGGAAAACAAGAAAAAGAAAAGGGTGTGACCGAAGAATTATGATAAGACTTGTTGTGGGTGTGGAGCAAAAGGGCATTGGTCTCGTACCTGTCATACATCAAAGCACCTAATCGATCTTTACCAAACATCAAGGATAAAGGAAAAGGGAAATAAATCAATTTTGCATATTTCAGTAAAATTGTTTATGATGAAAATGATCCAATGGAATTTGCTAATTTGGATGTTGATGATTTCTTAACCGAGCCAAGTGAAAAAATTAATGGAATTAAGTTATGGGGTGATGATGCTAATGATGGAAATAGAAAGATAAAAAATAATTGAGTTGGGGAGTTATAAGTTCGAATTAATAAATTAAGTTTATAATGTTTCGTACTTTCTTTATTTTGTTTATAGAAATATGATAAATGATAACGCCATGAACAACTCCAACGGTGGAGATATATGTGTAGTTGACAGTGGAATAACACACAATTCTTCGAGATCGAAAATACTTCTCGAACTTAAAATTAGCAAAATCAAAAATGACTAATTGAGGGCTCTGGAAGAGCGAACATTATATTGCCGGGTGGAACAAATATTTTGGTAAAAGAGACTTTTGTATTCTAGCAAGTCAAAAAGAAATTTGCTGAGTTTCAAAGACAGTCTCAATGGTTTTCATATCGAGACTATGAACGAGAGGAATATGGAATATTTATGTATTACATCCAATGATTCATGCCAGAAACATGTGAAAGAAAAACTCTCAGTTTTCTCATCAAGATTGTATTATGCGAACATAAGTACCATAGAATCAAACACTGCGATAAACCAGAAGTTCAATGATCCAAAACTTTTTATGCTTTGGCATGATCGACTTGGCCACCCTGGATCGAGTATGATGAGTCGAATAGTTAGAACCCCACATAGGCATCCTCTAAAGAACCAAAAGATTCTTTTATCTTGTGATTGTGTGTGTTTTGCCTGCTCACAAGGAAAATTAATCATGATTCTTTTATCTCGTCGAATAGTTAGAAACCCACATGTACTCTTGGCAAGGTTTTAATGAGGCAGTGTATCACGCTTACAAATTTTATATGAATATGTACTCTTTTTTCTTCGTCCAAGTTTTTATCCTACTGGGTTTTTCTTGACAAAGTTTTAACAAGGCAATGTATCATGCTTACAAATTTTATATGAATATGTACTCTTTTTCATTCATCCAAGTTTTTATCCTACTGGATTTTTCTTGGCAAAATTTTAACGAGACATATTCCATAAATATTGGACATCCAAGGGGGAGTGTTATGAAAATTGTATATGGATGTCCAAATAAAGAATTGTAACTCTTGACTTTTTGGTTACTACTCTCTTAAGTAGAGGACTTGTAACTCTTGACTTTTGGGTTACTCTCTTAAGCCTATAAATAGAGAACTTGTAATGTATTTTGATAGAGGCAATTGAAGAAATGAAATAGCTCTTCACTCCCTCCCTCTCTATTATTCTATAAGTACTCACTTTATTTTGTGCAAGTTTTAACATGTTCTTAGTCATTTTTCATGATCATGTACATGTTCTTAGTCATTGTTCATGATCTTGTACATGTTCTTAATTATTATTCCGACACATTACATGATCATATGTTTATGTTTATTTTACTTGTTCCATGTTTACTTTATGGCATCGGTTGTCTACTTTATGTTGCGTATTGTTTGTCTATTATCTTTTATATCCTCGAGGTACGTGCATTGGTACCGCACGAGTCTCAATCCGCATTTATTTACTTTTGTCACTATTCATTGTTGTATTGCTTGTTGTGGGTTTTAGTTTATAGTTTTTGGCTTCCTTTGTGGTACTTGCTATTGGGGGTCTGACTCTACTGGTTTTGCATGGCCAGGTCTAGTAGCAGACTAGGAGGATCGACCTTCACTTTCACCGGATGGCTTGTACTCAGAGGATTGCGGCTCGGATTAGCGAGTGAGTTATCTTATTCCCCCACTTTATTTTGTACCTTCATTTTGTGGTGTATTAGCCAAAGACGTGTTAGTTCTTGCTTATGGGTCTTTGTTCCCCTCCGTCGTTGGATGGGGTATGTGTATTTTCTGGACCACGACTAGTTGTACATTTATGTACCTTTTGTATATTCACTTGATGTATCTGTTTATTATATCAACTCTCATGATTATGTATGCATATGTGTTTGGGACGTCTTACCCATCGCATATATGATTTATTCTTTCATGCTTCTTGTGTTGTTTGGATTGAGATATGATTTGTCTGACCATAGGAGTCGTCAGTGGCATGCTAGAGTCCTCCCACTTGTCTTCTAGACAGCTGTGATTGTATCTCGGGTTACCTTTGTACTCTGATTTACGTAGACGATTTTGTCAGGCCCCCGCTCTCCAGTATTATGGTTCTGGGACGTGACACCTACTAATCCTAAAATAGATCTAAAACATTCAATAGTACTTTACACTCCCTCTCAACTTGAACATATTGAAAAACAAGTAAAACTTGCAATACAAAACACCAATAAAGTCTTTATTCTAAAATTTTGGGGTCAGTTGTTTGAATCGTCTTCTTTCATTCGACAACGTTAAGGGCCATGTCCACTACTGTAACGTTATCATTATTCATATTCTTATTTAACACTTCACACCATGTTTGTCTAGACCTACCTCTTGTCCTATCGGCTCCATTAACTATTATAATATCGTTCCTCCTTACGGGAGCATCTATTGGTTTGTGTTGCACATGCAAAACTTGTTATATAAAAGAAAAGAAATGGAATGTTCGCACTGTTGTTGGAGGTGGCCATCGCTACATATTGTCTGGGGACACGACACTATGTACAAACTAAGCCCGAGTCTGAGGGGACAACATGTTGGATTGCAAGACGAATGGCACTAGTGGCATTCTAAGCCAGAGTCGGAGGTGGTTGACGATGCATGCAGCCTTCACTTTAGTAAGATGTGCTTGGCACTACATGCGACTCAGCCCGATGTCGGCTGGAGTTGGAAGTGGCTATAATATTAGAGGGAGCATGGGCAGAAGTCACGACTGGAGTTGCAAAAAGAACCTCCTCTTTTTTAAAAGTTCTTTTAACTTTCATTAAACTACTCCCTTTTACTTTTTCTTTTTCTTTTCTTTGATGGTTATCTAAATGAACTCTTCTTTCTTCTTCTTCCTCCTCCTCTTGCGCTCCTCAACCCTCGCAGAACGATAATTGTGACACCATGGAAAAGAAACTTCCGGAAGAGGTAACACACCCGGCTTCTCCTTTGAGGACTATGGAACCTTCTTTAGTACACCATGTTAAGATGAAGACAATAGGTAGTGATACGGGAGAGAAGAGGATAAAAGATAGTGGATAACCTATTATGGTGGAGAAAAATAATACTTAAGAGAATAACCAACATACTATCCTCTAAAGAGCTTATTTATAATGATCAAGAATATGCCGATACACTCCATATACAAAGAGTCCAACAAGTTAAAAAAATACAAATGTAGGCTCTTAAACTCAATACAAAAAGATTGACCCTTCACTTGGTCTATAAATATAGACTAAAAACAATAGAGCCAAAGAACCAATTAATCCTTAAATAGACCTACAACACATTATATTCTTATGTAGTCCTTTAACTTGGATTAAATTCCTGTATCAACCCTATTCAACCAGCTTCTGGGGTTGGCTCATTGATTTTCACTTTTCAATATTCAACTCCACTTATATGGTTGACTCATTGATGTTCACGCATACCAGCAAACATTAAAAGTATATTTATATCACATGATCGACCTAATATAGGCTATATGTAGTACAGTTGGTTCGACACGCTGCCAACCTCATCTTATGCCAATAGGTATTGGAGCATCCATACTACAGAGTCAGCAATATGCCTAAACAATGTTAATAAAACATTGATGGGGATAGACCAAAGAATTTTGTTATTATAAGTTACATTTTGGTCTATTTAATAGGCTGCATAGAGTTTCGGATGCGGACACGATACAGAGTCCAAATACCACATATTTCTCACGACATGGATATAGTTATATATGCACATGAAAAACATGTGTACATAGTGAATTCGTTAGATCTTGACTATCTATATTTAAGCATTTTTTTGGATAGACTAGCTTCTAGAAAAGTAGGAAGTTGTGTCAAGGACGTATTTTGTCGAATAAGTGTGTCGGATGTGGATACAGACACGGATATAGTCTTCCTGGGGAGTATCCTTGCAACATAATTTACTTGGATTATTGGGTTTCGTTTGTTAGGGTTAGTCATATTGGGCTTGGTTCATTTCTATAGTAGGTTTATTTTACTTGATTGGCTCATTTGTGTCCAAGCAATGCTCCCAATTTAGGAAATAAGTTGAACACATTATTCAGATTTCAAGTTTGGGTTGGCGGACTATATAAAGGCCCCCAAACCGAAGGTTGTGAAAAGCACTAGGCGTTAGTCGGGCGGGTACCCGCCGCCTAGCACCTAGTCCGCCTAAGTGGCCGCCTAGATATAAGCGATTCAAAAGATTAAAAAAAATAATAATAATAATAATAATGGAAATTGCATAAAAAATCCATAAAACCCCATAACATGCATAGTCGGACGTCGGGGGGACTAGGCAGACTTCTAGGCGGGCATCGGGCGGACACCAGCCGCCTAGTGCCTAGGCGCGGCCTATGCTGATGCCTTTTAGAATAGTGCCTAAACCTCTCGTCTTCATGAAAGAATGTTGACAAGTGGATGAATAATATTGACTCCATAATTGCTTTGTTCCATAAAGATTTGATGGAAATCTTGAATCCTTGGGTGTGAAGCCTAACAAAAGGTACAAATCTTAGATGAGAGGCAATATCTTTTCTTCTTTCCCTTCTTTCCTTCTCCAGAAAATCGTCCTTAACTACTGTGTTTTGTCCTGAAAATCTGACCCCACATTCGTTATTTCAACACGACAAAGTGAAAATCAAAACCGTCAAAAATCTCTTCCAAATCCCTTCAAAACAATCCCAATCCTTCTAAAACTTAAGTAACATCAACTCCTGACTCTAAAACTATAGTTCGACAAACAAACTAATATTCAATCCCCACAACTTGAATTTTACTAATTCCTAATCTTAGTTTCAACAATTCCAATAACTCGAGTTACTATTGTTTGACATCCTGTTTCCAAATCTCAATCCAAGATCAGTTACATGGAAGTCCTGCATCAAAGATTAACTAAATGCCAATAGACCTCTTCAACATTCAGTGGCCGTAGAAGTGACCTGTATATGTATATACTCTGCAAGCTTTTCACTTTTCAGCTCATGCGCCAATAAAACTTCACATAGTGTCAAACATGTGTATCGTTCTAATATTGTGTATAGTTCTAATTTTCTATGTACTTTTCTGTATCTTGTATGCTAAAGTTTATGACAGCAGAGTATTATGTGCTAATATTCATAAGCGTGCACAATATAAAATCCTTAGATTTCCTCCTTTTAGAACATTTTTCACTAACAGCATATTATAAGAATGTATTTAAGAACTTAAACAACTTCATTCAGTACACTTCCAATTCTACTGTGGAAACCTCCTCTCAAGCTCCTATAAATTTTTCTCTCTTATGTGCATTGTTGTCAAATAAATCATATTTTGAAAAGGCATCAGAATGAAGGTTTCCAACGATCTGCAATATAATCACTTTGAGAAATAACATTAGTAGTAGTCTAAAGTGCATACAGTGGGAACATGAGATGGAGGCTGCTCAGTTCCAAGATCAAACGGGTTCATAGATTTTGTTGACTGAGGAAAAGTTGTCATTGTCTGCAATAGATAAAAACAAGAGTATAAAGCATTAGAAAGTAACAAATACTAATTATATCAGCATAAACTAAAAAGTCAAAGAACATACCGCTGCCATAGGATATTGCATGCCATACCCCATATTAGGATGTGTACCTCTTGGCCAGTTTGATACTGACATAGGCATTGACGGATACAATGCAGCGAAAAGATCCTGCAGAAGTGTTATATATAAGCACGACTAATAATGTTACACTTAATTAAGTCGCAACATTTCCCAAGTGGTTACCGCTGGCAACTCTTTTCTTTCATTAGGCTTAGATTCCACCAAAGACGATTGTGATGAAAATCCTGTACTTGTCTCCTGAAGAAGTTTGCCCGCAAGTTGAGAAGGATGAACAATTGATGAAGTCAAAGGTCCTTGTGAGTTTTGTGACAGTTGTAAACCTAGGGTCTAAAGTTACAGCAAAAGAAAACTGGTTAACAACTAAATTGGTCGTGTTTCCTCCAAAAAGAAAGCAAAAGGGAATAGTCATGCCTGATTGTTTAGAGCAGCAACATGGGTAGTCTGTGTAGGAATTGTGGACCGACTATCACCAGCTGGAAATAGAGAAGGTTGATGGTGCTGCATTGTGGACCATTTCCCTCCAATATTGCTATTGGGTGAGGAATCAACACCAGATATAGGCAACACCGATGTGTTGATCATCGATGTTGATCCAGGTGCTGAGAGTGGGGCTGTTGATGATCCCAATGTGCTTGCAGTGGCAACAGCTTGAGGCAGATTATGTGGGTTCACAACATCAAAGGAAGCCCAATCTCCAGCATTTGAGGGTGAAGAAGTGGTTTGAAGAACAGATGGTTGTGGCGCTGCTGCAGTGGTTTGAGCAGCAGATGGTTGTGGTGCGGCTACGACCGAAGGTTCAGGATCTGCACTAAAATCTATTAAACTGACATCATTAACCGTCTTGACTTGTGCTGAATTCCCATCACTTGATCCCATGCTACTAGATGGTGAGGTCCTCTGCGATAAATAAATAAAAAAGCCCACTTAGTGTTCCCATATAAGCACCGAGTTTAGTAGCTTGACATAATTAAATTAAGTTTAAAGAAAGATGCTAATTTTACAGTGGATATAAACTATGTATGTCAAGTTAACAAATTTCAGTGGATTTACATATAGTTCAGAACATGTTTCTTAATTCTGGGCTGAGCTAGGATTTCTTAAATTACCCTGACATGTCAATAAACAAAATCTACCACGTTAGGGAGAGCTACATCCTCACGATGAATGATATTTCTAAAAACTAGACTATATCACTATATGTCTTCCTGCGACAGAGATCAAAGCAGGTGCAATCAGGATAGGCTGTCAAATATAAAGATGGTGGGAGACAGTTAAAGTTGGATAAAGTTGTAAGGAAATTATGGATACATAATTTTACAAGCCAATGAATGCCATACTTAGGTGGTTGAGAAATTCCTTTAAAATGAGAAAATGAGGTAAGAAACATCACAGCTAGCCGATCAGGGCTGTCCTTGTTTCTCAAAACACGACTACCACCCACAATAAAAACAAGAATGACGAGTTCAAAGGTGTCTAATCTGCAATGAATAACATAATGAATATTGGTTATCAATTATGCAATTGCAAGATGACAGTTTTATCATGTATGGTGTTATATCTAATCCAGCATACCTATGCATATCCTCCAAGAACATCATTGCTTCGTTCAACAAAACGCTAAAAAACATTGTAGTTTCAAATCAATTAAAAACTATCTATATCGGAACAATATCCAAAATCCATATATAGAATGTGGATATGGGAATTATATGGAATGGAAAAAAGAGGAAAAGAGAAATAAAAACAATGAAAGTGGACTCTCAAAAATACCAGACACATGCATATGCAACATATCAATCACATTAACAACTAAATATCGCACCTGTGTTTGTGCGGGATTGTTAGGAACCATGATGCCATTTGACTTACGAATGTCACCAACACGAAGTTGCGGCATATCATCACCTAATATATCCTTCACAGGACGAACTGTAGGGGGGCTAGAGGTACTAAAATCTTTTTGACGGGTAGGTGACGATCCCTCTGGCTTCACTACATCTGGTAGCCTACGATCTTCAAATCTCCGATTTTGATTTCCATTTCCAAATCTATCTTCACGTTGTCGGTTATCTACCACTTCAAAATGACGAGGGTTTCTCTTACCGTCACCTTGGTTATACCCAGGACTTCTTTCTCCCTGTAGAAATCTGAAATTTCTTTCATCATCTCTACCAATAGTACCAAGTCGTTCTTTGAAATGGTCATCATATGGTGGACTTCTGGAATCCCCCCGAAAAGAATCTCCTCTGCTGCTTTCATTAGGGTTGTCAGGCTGCAATACAGACAATTATGACAATAAACTAACAATGATAAAAAAGTACAATGAAGTGAACATAATGTAAACTGGTAAGGTATGAGAGAAAAGAAAACATGTTTATTTCATTTGCAGCATTTAATATCACCTTCGTCCGTGGAGGTCTATCTGTACTCCTTTCCCCACTATATCGCCGATCCACGTAAACATGCTTAATCAAGTCCCTGAGTCTATCAATATTGCTGGAAGCACAAACAAGCCATCAGATATAACAACTCTGATATTAATACAACTGCAATGAGATGGAATACCTGCTATCAAGAACTGAATGGCGCTGCGGGTCCCACTCTTTAAAATAAATATCCTTCGCTCTCTGAAAAAGCAAAGCCACCAAGAATGTTCAAGCGAAACACATCTAGCCACTAGACAACTATATCACATGTGGATACAGGAAAGGAAGCCATGCTTATTGTAGGAGATATATAATACTCTCTTACACTTATATGTATTTTAGTGTGCATCAATATACCGAAGTTTGTGTGTGTGTGCCTGAAGACACAAAATAATTACCTCATTTCCCCCTTCTTGAAGGGCACTGACTTCTTGAGATGTAAATTTAGCCATTGATATAGATTTCACACGATGGCAGAACTCCCGACTATAAAGAAGGAAAAGAATCAATCAGAACGAAAGCAAATAAGTTTTTACTACCTCTATTAATATTATAGATCACTATCTATCAGATGTTCCCACAATGTTGTAACTCTAATCAGTTGTCCAAATTAAGGACACTAAAAACTTTTCTCCCGACACTCAAACCAGATGAGAACTTTCTCTAATAGAATTCTCATAGTATACTAAAAGCATCCAAAAGTACTTGAGAGAGGACAAACTGAAAAGAGCCCGAAAGAAGTATCAACACTTAACTGTATTCCGCTGCAATTCGTACAAATGAAGGTCCAGAAATTTGTGCACACATATTGTGGGCCCTGTTCACATACACAAGTAGACTCACATAAAACAACAATTTCTCATGCAAACTGACCAAAATCATAAGATATAAGCAAATATTCTTAGTCATTACCAAACCCAAAGCTGATTTCTCAATGCAAGACTTTGCAACAATGAAGAAAGAAGGACATGCACCAGTCAAAAGGATAGTAGAACTTAATTATGTATATTATATTAATGGTAATACTGGTTGCAGGATCCACCAAGTGACAACTTCAGATATTTTCTATTTTCCTTGTTCCATTAAAACCACTAAAAATCTTCTTAAAATCTATTTAGCATCATTAGTTTCCTTCTGAAGTTGTCCAACGCAACTAATCAAGGGACTAGAGTGCCTATCCAGATAACATTTTCATCAAACCACTCAACAAAAATAGACGACCATACACCGTCGACTAGCAACATAATCACTAAGGATAAAAGGTGGTTGGGTAGGAATGAAATCACTCCAATGATAGGCGATCTCACATCGCCAGCTGTAGTAACAGCACTGCACTGAAAGATAAGATAAATATTGGAATCGCACCAAGAATGACATCACATCCAAAATTGACAAACTCTCAACTTTATTCATAAAGTTTCTACAAAAAATAATGATGTTGATGTTTTATAAACTTACATCCGAGAATTCAGTAAGTTCCATTATCCTAGTCTAAAACAACCAAGGATTGAGATAAATTTCAAATAAAGATAAAGTCTACAAAATTCAAATCTAAATTCAGATTAAATTCAAATCGAAATCTTAATTCGGACTCGGATCTGATTTAAACCCAAGTTCAGATTTAATTCTAATATAACCTAAAGCTTCCCCTTCATAAGGTTTCTCTCTTTTGTTCTCCCTCTATTATCCTCTTCTCTTTCCGTCACTTTTTCCTTCCTACCAGCACCAGAACGTGTATTCTTTGTCTTACTTTGGTCAAAACTCTACAACAATAGTAGTTGTTTCTCGGTAAAGTTGAATATATCTCATTCTATGATTTCTTATCTAGTATTCTAGTGTGGAAACAAGTATTTGGTTTATCATGCTGCCATGTATAGTTAAGATCTTTCTAACAAAATTTGATTTTTGATAAGTATTTCATCTGATAGTATGACATTTAGGCCATACACAATAATACAATTGGACTGTTTTGGCTATATATATATATATATATATATATATATATATATATATATGATGGTGCTTGATATGGATGTCCAGTATTTTCAATTATAAGCAATATCATCAGATATCTGTTATTTGATATGCTAAACCTCAACTAGATATGAACCCAATATCAAATGTTTAGAGCCTTGCAGTTGAAAGTTGCTACTGCTAATACAGAGTAGATAGCAAAATATCAAATGTTTAGAGCCTTCTAGTTGGAAGTTGCTACTGCAAATACAGAGCAGATAGCAACAGCAAATAGGTGTGACATTTTGGCTATATAAAATGATAAAATTGGACTGTTTTGGTATATATATTATATACATAAGGGAATATTAATGGGGCTTGGTATGGATGTCTAGTATTTTGATATATCAGCAACATCATCTGATGTGTTACCCAATAAGCCAATCTCAACCAGATATAAACCCAATATCAAATATTTAGAACCTTGTAGGGATTGGAAGTTTCCACTAATACAGAGTAGATAGCAACCACTAATAGGTAATACCGGATTTTCTATTACACAGAGGACATTACCCTTTATAGAACTAAACAATAGAAACAGATCCAAAGTATGTCATAAGTGCTTTTGTAATTATCAGTGTTCATGTGCAATTTCCAAATAAGACCTTCTAGAGCCAGTTTAAGTGCTAAGTCTAGGTTTATCGAAGTTATCGATGCAGCACCATCTCGTTTCTCTTGCTTGCATTTGGGAATATTTGTTAGTATGTGAGAGTGAGAGCGTCTCGGATAGCTTACCAACTTTCCTTGCATGTAAAGGTTCATTATGTTAGTGAAGTCAATAAAATTGTCTTATAAATAAGCAGGAATCAGTCCGTTTTTTTCTTGGAGATCACTCTTTTGCTTGCGCTTCAATTTAATGCATCCATAACAAACTATTAGAAGACTGTAAAGACTATTTCATGGCGTGATGAGGTTAATTCAAGCAAAAACCATTTTGACAAACAGTTTTCAAATTTCAAATGTTAACTGTACCAAGCCCAAGCCATAGCTAAAAGAAGTTTATTTACGAGTTGTATTCAAGGTGAAATAAAGTATGTGCGTGTAAAAACATCCTGTTGCCCGCTTCGATATAAAAAATAGGATGGTGCTAAGATATGATACACGAGACTATCAGGTTGACATAAAGTTGAAATTGGATCCCAATGTGGAACCCACATGATTATTTTTCTAATCTGATCATAATCAGACTTACGGAAAGCTGCAATAATCAACCATGTAATTTTGCCAATTTTTTCTTTTCTTAAGATTGTGTTTGTTCGGTAGAAAGCGAGGGAATAGTAAGGAAATTGCACGTGCAATGTAGAAATAGGATCCTGCCTGTATAGGATTTCATTTCAGTTCCCTAAACACAGCCTAAGGGGTTGTATCCAAAAAATAGGTCTAGCAGCCTTGAGCTTATACCGGAGGGTTCTCCTTGGTTGCATGAGCTTATAGCGCAGTCCAAAAGGTAGGTATATCTATCTGCCAACTACTCACTTATGTCAGGTCGACGGCCAGTCATAAATTGTCAAATTTTGTATAAAACTTTCTTATGCTCTATAGCGGACACAATTCTGATGGGAGAAGGCTTGGATGACGATGATGAGCCTAAGGGGCTATATCATTGTGCATAAACGGAAGTAGCATGCAACATTTCTGTAGTAATTGGTATTCCAAACACAATGTTTGGCTGGTTGTAAATGATGTTGCAGGATTTACAAATCCAATATTGTGAATTATGCGAGCAAGATTATTTGTTGCAACTTTTGTTGCACAGGCCGAACCAATTCTGATGGGAGAACGCTTGGATGGGGGACAGGGACGGACCTTCATGGGGCGAGTGGGGGCAATTGCCCCACTTAATTTTTGTTTACCAGTTAAATATTTATGTTGATATTCATCAATTTTATGTTCCCCCCATCCGAATTTTGTAATTTTCAATTTCTATATACATATTTACATCAGGTTTTACTCTTTTTTTCTTCGTGATTTTTATTTTTAACAAAATTTTGGACTTTCTTTACATTTTAGGTTCAGCACTCTTTTTTAAATTCCTGTGTTCGCCCCTGACGGGGGATGATGATGATGATGAACTTTTGTTGCCGTAAACAGGAAGTTTGGTTGGGACTCTGTGCCATTGGACTAAGAGAGGAAGAGGAGTAAATGGTGTAATAAATGTTGTTGTAAGCGGCGATTTTGGCAGCCATAAAAGCTGCAATAGTTAATGCAACACTTATCATCTCATTAATCTACACTACTAACAGCAATATTCTCTCTAAAACCCATGATTCCACGCTGACGACTTCCATTCAGATCCAAATTAACTCTAATTTTTATTAGAACAAATAGAAAAGGAAAGGGAAATTAAATGAACAAATAAATAAGATAATTACCAGATTGTTGCAATTAATGCATCTTTTATTTTGGGGGAGCTTGAGGAGCCCTCGAATGATCTTCTCGTTCTTCTCGTCCTCCTTCATCCGACCCCTCATCAGTTCCTCTACTCCTCAAATTCCTTCTTCTAGCTACGGATCCAGATCCAAAAAAAAAAAAATTTTAAAAATTAACAAAAAATCGAGAGGCAAACTCAACCATAAATCAACGAAAAACTACAGAAAATCGAGTGCGAAACTTACAGTTCTATGGATCGGAAACCCTAATTAGAGAGGAACGATCGTCTCTTGATATTTTTCTTCGAAAGGGTTTTGAGAAGAAGCGAAAATATAATCGAGCTCTTTCTCTTTACCAGTCAATGTCAAATTTCTCCTAAAAAAACGCCGGTTCAGCCGGTGGACGACGGGTTGTTGCCGGTTTCTGGAGGGAATATCATGGCGAGCCCGGCTGGGATTGGACGGTCAAGAAGGGTTTGATATTTTGATCGACGGTTGTAGGGGTGACACGTGTGGACGAGTTGAGCCAGGCTGGCAGCGAGCGGTGGGGTTGTTTACGTGCGTTACAGCTGGCAACGCAGTTTGGAAGTTTGGGTCAGTAGACCTGTTGGAACCGTTTGGCGGCGTGGCTGGCTCGCTGGACTGGACTGGACTGGCAGAGTTTTCTAGAAGCAGCGCCGTACATATAAGAAAAAATATGCTATGTTAAAGCATAATTTGCTGTTTGCTGTCAGAAATTATCCAAAATTAAACTTGTTTTTAATAAACAATTTATGAAACAGTTTTTGGACCTGTTTTTAAAAAACTAATTCAGCAACAAAAAAAACAGCTTATGAAAGCGAACTTATGAAAGCGGTTTTTCCTTAGCTTTCATAAATCCAAAACATAAACTTTTAAAATAAATTGGAAAAGTTGTTATCAAACAAGTTGTTTGTTTCTTTTACTTTTTATGCACGATCACATATTTTATTGTCGAACTTTTATTCCTATATTGCTTATCACTAGTCAAACTAGGAGATAAAACATAAAGACAATTTTGTAAGAGAACATGAAAAAAATTTATACTTTAATTAGAAATTGAAGAAATAAAATTGCTTACTAATATACATTTATATTTTTATCTGCAATATCAAACACTTGAAAATTCGTACTTGTCGCTCAAGAGTTGATGTTATTGTCAATAAATTGAAGGTAGTTTAAAGAGCTTTTCGATAAGTTTATAGGCACGAAATAGCATATATCATGAAAAATACCACCCTTAATAGCATGCATCATTTTCTTTTTTCTTTTCGGTCATATTTATCATTAGATAAAGTTGCGAACAAAAAGAGTCGGCTCAATGACTAGACAACCTAAACATGGGTCTAGGGCCTCCAATTTTTCTAAGATCTCCACATTTTCTAAGGCCCATAAAATAACTAATAACAACAATTAATAACTACAATTTTTTTTTTTTTACTAAATCAATTCATCACAATTATTATGTGTGGGTCCCATAATATTATTGAATTATGATTGGTTCTCTCTTTGTATATCAATGATATAATGCACATTCAATATTAAAGATTTAGATCAATTTTAAAATTGTATAAAATTTTAATTAAGATCATAACAAATACATATAAGTAAATTATATGTCAATTTTTATAAATCTTTGTTTTTGTTATCTATATAACATATATATTATTTATATTTATAAATCTTTTATGTGTTATCTATATAACATAAGCATATATAGATCGGTTCTCTCTCTCTCTCTCTCTCTCTCTCTCCATGTCAATGATATCATGTATATTCAAGATTAAAGATTTAG